>BJBW01003212.1:81265-136462 GCA_004320125.1 Scolopax mira | reverse complement strand
CCAGGGATTCATGAGGGGCAGCCTTAGCAGTGAAGACTTCATCTGTTTTCCTTTAAGCAGGTGAAAATACTGACCATGAGAAAAATGTACCTGGCTCATTTGTTAATAGGATTGTTGGGTATCTGCAACGCTCTAGGTCTGGCCAGGAGATCAAGTCCATGGGTTAGAGTTTGGGTCTGGATGAATGCGGTGCATGCTCAGGCAGAGATGTGGCTGTAAGATGTCTCTGGCAGCAACCAGGTCCCCTCCATTTAAACTCTGCCTCAGGTTAAATGTAGCTTCCAGTAGAAGCAGATGCCCTGACATTGCAAACTTCTGCAAAATTGTGGACGTTGTCCTGCTGGTGTCTCTTTGCATGTGCTGGGCGTTACTCTGTGCTGGCTGTTGTAGTTGATAAGAAGTCTTATGTGCTGATCTTGCTTCAGTTAGAGCTCACATGTCTGTCTGCAGCAGGTCTGTTTTCTTCTATTATTTTGGATTCCTGAACAGTTTTGTTATGTCAGAGTACAGCCCACTCAAGATAAAAATCATTCTGGCATGGATGACTTCAGTTCCTGACGCAATCTAATTGCCTTGTCAAGAACTAATTCTGGATTTTGCGGGTAGTTTCCTTTTGAGTGATTGTGATAAGATCTTTTATCAGGGACTTACTTAACTTGTAAATTTGCCCAATTGTCTGTTCATTTTTTGACACCCACATCTTTAAAATGTTTTCTTTGTACACATAGAGAAAACCAAACCCCTAATGGATTTCATTTTTATATGGAGTACCATATTCCTTCTGGTTTTGTGACGTTGTACTGTACTTCCTTTCGACATCTGAATACTTCAGATGCTTCAATACTTCAAATACTTCAACTGCTTCAGAATCTATCTGACAGTTCTTCTTCCTTTTCACTGACATACAGTAGTTGAAGGTACAGAAAGAACTGTAGTTTACAACTCCTCATCTTTCCTCCTCCTTTTTTATTCCTGGAGCCCATGAGGCCAGTTATTCATCTCTGAAATCACTGTAGGTCTGAGGTCCTTGAAAGAGAGTTATTGTTCAGAGAACAGGTCCAGCAGAACATGACTTTCTCTAACCTATCTCTGTCAGGATTTTTTTTCTTTTTGCCCTTGAAGCTAAGATATATGAATTTGCAGTTTCAAAATCACCAATCTTTGTACTTTGTGGCCTTTTGCTGGCTGACCTTTCTCAGTAGCAATGAGAGAAAATCAGTTTTCATAGTCTGTAATGTTATTTCCCAGTGTTTACAGTAGTACCTCTGCTTCCAGACTCATGAGAGTAGTTTTTCCCCTGTGTTCTGGACTGAACTAGACAAGGGATCTGTAGTCTTACCTTGGAAATGCTTTGTTAAAGCATCCCTCAAAAATAGGATTGCATGCTAAATCAGTTTCTAATTCTAGCAACATTCATTAATCATTCTATGATTATTATCGCATTCAACCTCTGTGAAAAGACTCAGTTAAATGAGACTTATGTCTCGATCCCATTTATGTGTCTGCTTAAAGTGTTTGTTAATTTGCAACATAGCAAATACATAAAATTCTAAATATTAACATACAGAGAAGCTTTGTCTCTGAGGTTTGACCATTTTCTAGCTAGTGTTATGCTTCACAGTGGACAAACAGATTGTGAAAAGTTGAGCCAATTGTGAATAATCAGTGATTATTAAAGTGTGTTACCGGGCTGGTGAGACTCTTCACATCAAGTTAAACCATCAGCTGCTCCAGAAAATAGCAAGCAAGCAATAGTTTGATGGAGGAATAGATTACTCTCTTCTTAGATGAATGATTAGTACTTTGTGTTTTAGGGGAGCAGAGAAAAGTGAATCGTTCCAGAGATGGGGATAGATTGAAAAGCAAAAAGTGGCTGTCAAAGTAGGATTCCTTTCTGTGAGGGGACTATGAGCCAAAAATGAACTGTGGGGAAAACCCTTCAAGGCTGATCCAAATCTACATAGATGTAGGCTTGTTTCTTTTAATTTCCATTCTCTTGTGACTTTATCACCTTAGTTAACCACATTGGCTATTGTCAGTGTAGTAAATAAATCCTTTCATTAGTGGTTTATGCTTACCTGGTTTGAGGGAGGGATGATACCAATACAGTCAAGAGCTTCAAGGAATTTGTGCCCACAGGCTCTTGCAATCCATAGATGGTACTGAACTACTCAGGCAGCGGCAGCCCAAAACATTTTTAGGGGCTGTAAAGGACACTGGAGTTACACAGGCCAATGCACAAGCCAGTATTTCCATTACTCCAGAGGAAGCCTCTTTGGAATGCAAATGAGAAGCTCAAGGACTGCAAAGGAGTATAAGTGTAGAAGATGTTAACAGAAATTTTACAAATTGGGAAATTAGAAATAGAAAAAACTTCTGTCCTGATACCTTAGCCTGTTCCTTTACCATGCTTTCAAGATCAGGTTTCTTCCAGCTCCCATTGGTTGCTTCCTATATGCTGGTTGCATTCACTAACGTAAAGGTTGAACAGACTGTTAGGTCAGCATGCCTGTGAGATAACATCCCATTTTTAGAATTAGTTCAGTTTTCATTAGTGAATTAACTGGACACATAAATATTTATGACTATCTCAGATGTCTGATTACAACAGGAAATAAATAATTCATTATAGAAAATTACCTTTGTACAATTGATACCACAAGGATATAAATCAGATATGGCAATTTCCAGAATAGCAGTGCAGTATATTATTTTTGCTGGAACACCCAGAAATTAGTATCTTTCTGGTGTACCCATTGCTGTTGTAAGCTGGGTAACAAACCTTCCACTGCATGTATAGTAGTGACGTGAGAAAGTATATTTACAGAAATGTGCATATAATACAAATATATTGACAGTTGGGACAATTTAGGGATTCTATACACAATATATGATTTCTGTTTGACATTGGGAAGTTTCTGTGTGTACGTCTATGAGACTGGAAACATCATTTTGAATGGGGATGTATTTGCCTTGTCTGTTGTACTTCTGCTTCTGTAGGTTGTTTGAAATAAACTTTGCACCTGCCGAAAGCTAACAAAGAGGAAAAATTAAATTTTGATGAGTGAATGGCATTAAGTAAAGGATTGAATATTCTGTGTGACAAGCCAGTTAAACTTAAACTGGGAGGCTAGACTTCAGTGGGAGGTTTTGGTCACATAGTGAATCTGAAGAGCATCTAACAAGGAAGGCTGGAAGATTAAAGGAGGGGGATTGTTATCATCAGTTCTTTTAAAGGAAAATCAGCCTCTCTTTACACAAAAAGGGTACTTGCTACAGCGATCAGGAGGAATGACTTAGGAAAGAGCAACTGTGTTTCACAGTAAGTGGCACAAGCTTGAAAGAAGAGATTGAGGACTCCTGCTTATGGTGAGTTAGAAGCTGAAAGAGTTTGAGATGTCAGGAAGCTGCTAATGAACTGGTAAGGGCTATTCGAGGTCATAGTTACTCTACCCCGTGCATTGCATGGTACAGCATCCTTACCTGTCCTGCTTTCTCTTTGTAAATTAAGTTCAGGCATCCTCTTAACTTTCTTCAGGAGCATCTGCAGCAGCCAAAGAGTTAATCTTGCTTAAGAGGCCAATTTGTTACTTTATTCTGTGTTTGAATTCTATTCTGAAAGTTCATGGACAATTTTTTGTTGTTGTTGTTATTATTAAATTGTTCTCCCTTCAAGATCACATTCTTTATCTCCCTCAAATCCCCTGGATCAGTAGGAATTGAAATTGATTGGTGTTTCTCAGTGTGAAATACCTGACAGGAGCAAGCTCTGAGAATTTTTGCTTGTATCCGTATTGGCATCTGTTGTTTCTCCTGGGGTGCTTGTACCTTTTCCTTCAATGAAAGAGCTGAGCACTTTGGTAATGTGGGTTTTTCTTAGTGGATATTAGACCTATATGTAAATGAAGAGACTTTCAGGCATCTTCCCCTGTACAATAATGACAAATCAAGTCTTTCTTATTGGTTACCATATATCAGAATGTATAGTTAAGTATATATCAATGTCTAAATTACTCTTTGAAGTTGCAAAGCCTGACTTTTTACCGGATGAACATCTGAGAGAATTAGAGTACTGCAGCAATGTTGTTTGCTATGCAAGTCAGAATATACAAATGCGTAAGTCATGAAGATAAGGTCCATCAGTTATTATATTGCACTGTGGAAAGCTATTTTCTCTTTTCTTTTTTTTTTTTTTTCTGGAACTAGCTTCCCATCAGAGTTTGCTAACACACTAATCTTTCCGCTTAGCTTAAATATTAACAAACGGTAAGGTCTTTTTTGGGTTCAGATCATCAAAAAACAAAGATGGTTTTGTTCCTCTTTGTAGACTAAGGTATTATCAAATAACCTATACAAGTATTAACAGCTCTGAGTACCTTCTATGTGTATCGCTGTCTCTCCATTTCTTTCACCTATCTGTACCCTGAAATCCCTAACTGATTTTCAAGTTCAATAATTAACTGTGAGCAGCAGTAGACATTGGCATTGTCCTGATGCTTTTTATCAATCTTTTTGGCTGGGAAGATGTCAAGGCAATTGCTTGTGGATTTGCCTTGGTCTTTGTTACTGAACTCAACTTAGATGGTTATAGGCTCAGATAGGATAACCCGAATAATGCATTTATAATTTATTAAACTTAATTCTTTAAAGGTTCTTTTGATAACTGCTCCATAAAGATAGCTGCTGAAGGAACTTTAAAATTAATGGATTCTATCTCGTATGCCTATTATTATTTTTGAAGCCTGTTAGAGAAGAGAAATTATGCAAATTGGTGTCACGCTAGGCTACTGCACACATGCTGGTAATGCATAACAACTAGCTCACTGATGAAAATACTTCATCTTAAGCAAGAGTCATTGTCAGGACTAAGAGATGTTCTTTGTGGCATGGTTGGCATAGTTAACAGTTTATTATTATTTTTCTGATGGATAAAGGAGAGTGTTCTTATTAAAAATCCTCATTAGAATAAAACTGCTGTAAAAGTAATACTGGAGAACTATAGTGATGAATTATGATTAATTGCATTATACTATTAAGGTATATTGAGAAACAATAGGAAGATCCCTTCAAAAAATTAAGCAGTTGTTGCTCACTCTCTGTGAATGACTAAGTGGCTTTAATTCTTCAGCTCCTCCGTGTAAAAGACTTGATAAATAGATCAGGCTCAGGATCAATTAGTGTCACAATGATGTCTGTTATTAATGAAGCGAAGCTGTTAGGATTGAACCAGTTTATCTGTACCCTTCATTACAGCATCTTAATCTCACACGCACTGCATTGTCTGTCTAGTACTGAGCATGGGAATACGTACACAGGACACAGGGTTCTGTGCAGCACTGGCCGATACAAGCACTCCCCGTGAGGCACCTATCTTAGTCCTGAAGAATTCCGATATCCTTAGCGGCACAAAAATCCAATATGAGATAAGCTGGTTTCAGAAAATAGGTCGCTAATGTAAGTTTGCAGTTATTTTCTTCCCAGGTTTATCCTCTATCTGTCTTAGATTTTTTTTCCTGATCTGTACACAAAGCATATCAAGTTTTTTTTTTTTTATTTATCTGCAATGAAGAGCCTGGTTTTGGTCTAAGGGTCATAATTCAGTTATAGCCCTTCATCCTTCCATTTTAACACTAACACATGCATTTTGTTTGCCCTGTTAAATTGCTGTCAAAGGAGGCGGAGAAAACCTTCTCAGGTATTGATTTTTCACACATGGGGACTGTAGCTTGTAGTCACTTGATTTGCCACCTGCAGTTTATAACCGAATAGGCTTATGGGGTTATAAACTTCATTTTAGCGCTGAGTTCCCAGCCTGAGGTGAAATTGATGTGGTAGCTGTTAGTAATTTGTAACTGCTTTAATGTATTTTGCTCATCGGAATTCTATTTAGATGGCTAATATAAATAGCACTTTAGCAATAGAAGTGCCATGGACCAGAACTTCCTGTTTGAGTTGTTGATCTTAACTGGCTTTCAAGTATTTAGGTCTTATTTTGGATAATCATTTCTGCTTAACATTTCTTAGGTCTTTCTGGTTTTCATTGTTATGTTTATAATGTAATAATATGAACTATAACATGGTAACTGACTAGGCACATAATTTTATTCGGTTTTCATAAAAATCTGTGTCAGGCTAGAGGAAAGAATCATAAGCAGTCTCGCCTCTGAGGGGGATACAGGTTCAATTTTGTCCTTGATAAATTCTGCTTTGGTTGACCCACCCATGTGCTAACAATTCCATCTTTGCTATAGCAGATGTTGTCTTGTGGTGGTATCAGAGGAAAGAAATAATGATAATGATGATGATGATAGGAAATAAAAAGAAGCAGTTTTATGAAATTCAGTAGTTTCATGAAACAATTTGCTTTGTGGCTTTTTAAATTTTGTAAATTACTGTTTATGAATCTTTTCACTCTAGCTGCATTTCAACTTTTGTGCATATTCAATTTGAGAAGTTCAGTTATGGTAGAGCAGAATAAAGCATGTTGTATCTATGAAATCCTATGAAAATGAGTGAGATTGAATGATTCTGACAGAAGGAAATTTGATTACTAATATAATACCATTGATGTCAATGAAGATTAGATAGAAGGATCAAAGCACCAAGAAACTTTCGGAAGTACTAGTGTTCATTTTTATTAAAAAAGATGGAGACACTTGAGTTCACCCTCATCCTTCAGACCTTCCTACTGTAGAAAACCTCAGTGGTTACTTGTTCTGTTCTTGATTATGCAGTAGATTGAGGCAGTGTTTAATTAAACTTAAAGTACACGACCCCATTCTGTACATACTAAGCATATCTCTTTAAAGCTAATATTGCACTCTTTATAAGTCCCATTCAACTAGAAAATGGCTTGAGGTGAAGCAAACTTGTATGACTGTTGAAGACAGCAAATGACACAAAGCCATGAGTCTGTGGTAAGAGAGAAGCATCTTCAGAATGAATTTGTGGGAAGCGGAAGAAACTTGATTTTTGAGGGAGATGCAGTTAGGAAGGACCTGAGATGCGAGTAGCGTTACCTGGACCTCATGGAAGATGAAAGGCTATCAAAAGTGTTGTGGCACTTGCTAGGGAGTCGTAGGATGAGGTGCTAGGTAGTTCTGGAGTAAAATAACTTCTTTGTGACTCAGCAACAGAGTCAGCAGTGCCTCCTGATCTGACACCGGTCTTCAGAAAAGACTGAAAATGCAGCCCAGTAAGAAGAGCATTGGATTTGCAGGGGATCTGGTCATGGGCCAAGCTGTACTTTACCTTTGCCTATGTCCATCCTAGGTCTCTTTGTTTATGAAACTGGCTGATCACAAGAATGCCCACCCAGCATAATCTTCTTTTCTGTTTGATTTATGTGAACCACACAGAAGTCATCAGTCATTATTGGACAAAGGTTAATGCTTTACTTATAAATATAAGGGTGCAATAAGAGTTTACTTATAAAAATTTGTAATACAGTGGATTATGATGCAATGAATTTAAATGAAAACATGCAACTGGTTTGGCTGGACTAGGCACATCTTTCTTCCCATGCATTTTCCAGGATATTAATGGAAAGTTTTCTGCTTTACACTCAAACATTTAATCCAAGAATTTGTATCAAGATTATAATCTTACAAATGCTTGTGGTTCAGAATTGGTTTAGGAGTGGTGGTATGAGATTTCACCATTTGACTAAAATATTCAAAAATCAAGTTGTTTTTTCTCTTTATTTCTAGAGAAGGAGGTGACATTTAGATTTCTCTGTCACAATGTCAGTAGTTGGTTTGTGGCCAAATTATTACAGTTGATCCTAGAAATGGGGTTGTTTCATGCAGTGATGAGCTGGAAGCACAGATGAGATAAGAGAGCAAATATTCAGAGTGCCTTCCTCAGACCTAGCGTTCAAACACAATCCATTCCTGATGGTATCACTCTATTCTGGTCCTGTGCCTGATACAAGTCTAAAAGCTTAGATTATCTAGTCCATCCAGATAAAGGAAGCAGAAGGAAAGACAGTAACAAAGATTTTCCTGAGTTTGAAGGACTTTATGCAGAGAGAGTGAGTGTATGTAAGCACAATTAGTAAAAAATTTAAAAGTTTAAGTTGGAATACGTGTAAAGGAAAAACATGTTTCCTTTGTCATTTCCATTTTGAACACCCACAGAGTCAGTTTCATGGTTTGTGTATTCAACAAAAACTTGTCCTGTGAACTCAATTTAGCAGGAGTGTTTTCAGGGACCTACCTTTCATCTGTGGGTAATAGCAATTCTATTCTCACTTGTCCTATTTCTCTCTTATGTTGGCCTAGTGAAATAATGTGATTAGTTAAAGTACAGTTTTTTGTCTGTAAGTTGAATAGCATCAGTAACAGCTTTTGAATATACTTCTATCCTTCTCCTTCATCTCCTTCCATCAGTGACCTTTATCTGAGAAAGAACTATGGACATCGCATTCTGCGTCTCTTTTTCTGAAACCAATTGAAAACAGTTACAGGATGGTTGGTGTTGATGGATTCTTTTGTATGCTTCATTTCAAGATATTGATATCCTTTTTGTTTTAACCTAGCCAGTGAGAAACAGCAGGAGAAGACTAGCAGAGGAAGCTATTCTGAATATTGATTTTCTTGTGCCTTTCAGAGGTTCATTAATTCCTCTAACAATTGCTTCTTGTTTAGCTGGCTGGGTGTGACCATCACTAGCCAGCAGAACAGGGGCTGTCATGGCTGGATAAAGCCATAGCTGATAATGTGAACTTTGCCCTCTGAATTCTTGTATCTACAGGTTATTAATTTAGAATAGAGGCAATATTGAACTCCCTGCAAATAGTGGAATATCCTTATTTTGAATAAGACGTTCTTATTCTTCCATAGTACGTGTAGATGCCAGATGAGTATGAGCTATTTCACAAGAGAGAAAAGAGGGGTTAGACAAACAGAATTGCAAAAATTAGTCCAGAATACACAAAAATAGTGTATGTATTGTTCATACGGAGTCAGTATGTTCAGTTATGTTTCAGTAGTATTGACTGGTATTGCTATCATGTCCCTACCAGTTCTATTACAATTCAAAACTGACTAGTACTGTATGCCATGACTGTTAGAAAGCACCAGGCTGGGACACCTCTATGGATGTCCCATTTCACTGTGAGCCAGAAAAGAGTATATATTGGAAGGCAGTAGGCAAATCAGTGTTGCATAGAAGTTGAGTAAGTCAGTACTGAAAATAGAACAGTAATTGTAAAGCTATTTCTGGCACTGTTTTCCTTGCTTATGAGTCCCTCTTGTCCCTATAATTTCTGAGAAAGAGAGCTATGGTAAAAGATTTACAGGACAAAAGTCGTTGATTTTATTACAGAGGTAGTTATAGCATGAAAATTCCTCCACAAACCTTTATATAAGATTTAGGGCTTTTGTTTTGTTTTCACAACATAGGTGAAGATCATGGTAGAAGTTGTAGGACGCCCCATAATTTTCCAGGTGTCTATTTTGGGATGTTTAAGGCTATTGAATACAATTGGAAGAATATTTCTTTTACATTATGTTTTACATCAAACAGTACTTGTAGTCTGTTTGTCTTAGGGATATGGTTAAGGGGTGATAATATCCAATCATTGATTCTAATGTTGATCTTACAGAGCAGAATTTTTTAAAAATGCAGATAAATGTTATTTGCACATTTGTCTGACTGCCATCTAAGTGTGTCATGCCTGGTTTGACTTAATTGGTTTGAATGCTAAAAGTTTTCAAAATAGAAAAATCCAGGTCTTATGAAGAAACTCATGAAATTTACTTTATTGATGGGGAATATATCTTTTCATAGATAAATGAAAGAAACCTTGTCAATGGGTGAAGCCTATTAATAATTTTTTGTCTTACACTATTATTTGTCTTGGTTGGTCAGTTTTTACAAGAGTTGAGTTAGCATATTATCTCTGCTTAAAAAAAAATAAAATCATGCTATTTGCCCCTGCCTGAGAGCAGTTTGACTAAACTGCATCAAGTTGTCCTTACTTTTGCTTTGCATTCTGTCTTTTCCCAACTATGCAAAACAGGGTTTGGTAGAGTGCTATGGGCTCGTTGATAGCTTGTAGTCATTCCTCAAATAACCTAAGTGTGTGCAGTCCCAAATAGCTTTGTGTAAGATGTTCCCCATCCAGTAGAGTTAATTGCCAAAGTGTAATTTTTCGGCATCTGGTGTGGGCTATTTTGCTTGCCTGCGTGGAACAGATTTAACCACTGAGAAGCTTTCTCCAGCTGGTGGCAGAAATCATGCAATACTTGTAATCAGTAGGTCTCTAATAGTTTGAGGCTCCCTCTGGGGGGCATTGGTAAATTTTTCACAGCTAGAAGCCACTCTTTGTAGATCATTTCAAAGCCCAGAGTGGTGCAAAGCCTGATGGTGGGGGAGTGAAAGGAGAAAGTTCTTCCTAAAGAAATTTCAGCTTCAGCTTTTTTGTGTTAAGGTCTTCTGGATATGGGGTTGTTGCAAAAGTGGTTGCATTCATATGTAAACTTTTCACTATAGAAATAAAAAGTAAATGGCAGATCTTGCTAAAACAAGCTAATTTTATTTTCTGAAGCTTCGTAAATCAGTAATAGAAAAAGAAAAGCACAAACCCTCTAAATTTTGTATTTAAAAAAAATAATCCAGATTTTACAGTATTGAAGATAATAGCAGATACTGTTCTTTTGCTTTTTTGTACTGGAAAACATTCGTCTATCGTAGGAATGTCATAAGGGTTACTCTGTTACATTCAACAGGTGCTTCCACTGATGGGAGACTCTTTTAGATACATGTTTCTTGAGTTTATGGGGAGGCAGTTTTAGTTTAAGTAGAAGACGTTTATGGTACATATTTAGCAAATCTAATTCAATAATACATAAACATACTACCTGTAAATGCTGCCTTGTTATCACAATGCATAGAAGATATGCACTGAAATTTTTCCTTGGTACTCCACCAGGATTCCACCTGTAATTTTGCATTAGATTTTATTTTGTGAACATGGTTTTCTGATATAAAATAGATGTTAATACATTTTGAAATTTGAAGATACCATTTCAATGGTTATTACCCAGAATAAAAGCAGGCAATGACACTAGATTATTTTGTTATGTTTTAAGGAAAAACATATTTATCCACAACTTCTGCTTGCAAGGAGGCATCATAATAAATATTACATTGGTACAAAAAGTGTCATGCATCCTTTTCTGGACAATCTATGTGATAGGGTAGTTGTTATAGTGACAGTGAAATAAATATTAGTATTTTTCTTTTTTGTGTGTGTGTTTGTGTTTGATATCAAATCTGTTTGCTGTCTGTACTTCTCTATTTCTTTGCATGTGGATGTCTATAGCATTTCTGCTAAAGCATTAAAGTCAAATATGTTCCACATGTTTTTTTTTTAACCTGAGGTGCAACTGCTCCAATTTATGTTTGTATTCACCACCACCTTCCACTCTGCAAGCAAACCTTGCTCTTAAGGTTGGCTTATCAGGAGCTACATGTCTGTGGCTGCTGTCTTCAGTTCATGTAGTACAGTCTGTTCACTGATTTCAGAGCAGTCTTTCACCTGACCTCTGTCTCTGTTGAGGTCCTAACCATATGTGTTCAGAATACTATTCTTTATTTGTGGCATGCTATATTGGATCCAAGAAGTGAGAAACTGTCCTAATAACTTATATTATTGACCCACAACAGATACATGACATCAACTCTAGGTTTTCTTTTCCTTCTTTTCTTTTTTTTTCCCTTATTTTCTTTCCCTTTTTTGATCAAGAGACCAAAGCAATTTTTTATATATTATTTGGCACTATCTTTGGTGCAAATACAGTTTTAAACAAGGAGGGAAATAATAGACATTTTCTCTAAATGTTCCTACCATTGTTTAAAAAAGATCATACTTTTTCTGACTGACTTTGATAACAGTGACGTTTTGTGCCTGCTATATGGTAAATTACTTTAACAATATGTAAACGTTTTGTCTTAGGGTTTAAAGGAATTAAAGCAATTCTTCTAGAGAAAAACAAAGCATGCAAATGAGTTTATACACTTGTTTCCATTTTGAATATTGTTACACAGATCTGTGCTGCATGTGAATTTGCATTCAGGTTATTTTCCTCTCTATCATGAAAGCACAATTATTTCTTTCATTTCATTGAAGAGCTGCTGCTTCATTCCATATTAACTTACCAGTTTCCCCAGACAGGCTCACATTTCTTTCTGACTAAATTTCTCATGCCAGATAGTTGTCATTGATGCTGGAAATAGTGAAGAGGTAAATAAGACAGCAGGTTTTAAAATTATTTGAAGCAGGTTTGCAGATATCTGATATCCTTAGAAAAAAATGTCTCAAACCTTAAAATTTAAGTATACGTTTGAGGTTCTAGTTGAACCATGTCCAAAAATTGAGAGCTTTTGCAATCAGCTATGGTGTTGGCTTCAATTGCTTTGTCAAGACCACACTGTCTTATTTTCTTCTGTTTATTCATGGATTTCAGTCTTTCTGTCTCACAGTAAAGTGTTCAGAACAGCTGAAGTGGTCTACCTACTGACAGCCACCAAATGGGCAAATAGTACTCTTTCTTAGAGAAACCAAAACCAATCAGTGTTATGTAAGAAGGTTAAGTTAATCTCTTCTTAAACTTCATCTTTCTCTAATTCCAATTCAGGGGTGCAATCTGGGTTCTCACTTGAAAGGAAATCCTAAAAGAGTATTGTCATTTTCCTCATCACCAGAACTTGCTGTCTGTGTAATTCCAAGGGTGGGAAGGAGCCCTTTGCATAGGCTGCAGTGATCCATACATTACTCAGGAGTGTTTGGGGAAATGACTCCCCTGACAGGAGATCTGAAGGTGGAGGTACAGTCAGCCAGTGTAGCTCACCATAACTCATAACATAATTTTATTATACCAGCCAGTCCAGTCTTAACATTTATTAAACTACTTATATGTGGCCCTGTTGTAGATGTATCCTATATGATGAGGTGTTTCACCTATAAATGCCTGCCTGGCAATTATCCAGGGAGCATTAAATAAAAATATGTTAAAAGCATGATATGCACAAGAAATAGGGCCTCATTTCATGACCCATGTAAACCTGATTGTGTAAAATGTCCATTAAAAAAGCATGCAGTAGAAGGACAGATCAGAGTTTGCCAGAACTTTTAAAAATGTGTTCAGAATGATGGAGTGTATGGGGCAATGTGTGAAGCAAATAATACATACAGCAAAGTAAAGAGAAGCGTTCCCCAGTGTTTTCTTTCCATTACTTCATTTCATGATCTTATCTTTCTGTCTGATTTCACTTGTGATTCTATCTGTATTTCTTTTCCAATTAGGACAATATTTTATTTCCTTATCATAAGACACTTTGTTTAATACAGAGTTACTTATGGCTTCCCACTATATGTGTGTCTGCTTTGTTTTCCAGGAAGCCATTGTATGGATTGTTTCAATATAATTCCAGTATGATTGGACTAGAATCATTAGCTGATCCCTCAGATACCTGGGAAATTATAGAGACTATTGGGAAAGGCACTTATGGTAAAGTCTATAAGGTTGCCAATAAGAAAGACGGGAGCTTGGCAGCAGTAAAGATTCTGGATCCTATCAGTGTAAGTAAAAAATATTAAACTGTAACTTTATTGTTAATTTAAAAGAATTCTTAGAGTTGAAATGTAAATCAAATGTGTGAAAGTGTCCTGCTGAAGGGAACAATTTTGCAGAAGGGGTTTGGTACCAGAACCTGAAAGCTGCAATTTACAATTTCACCGTCTTGTATGTTATTTTAAGACAGCATTTGCCTAGCTTCTTTTTTAGTAATTCTTCTGGTACAAACTTAGATATCTGTGCTTGGATCATGCAAATGAAAAGAAGGCACAGAAGCATTCCTCATAGGGGCCTGCTGTAGCAGGGAAAATACAGAATGCTGTCAATGTTCTTAACTTATTCTGTGTACTCCACAAAATAATTACTTTTCCCATCACAGAAGTTCTGTGAACTTGAGGATATTTTGTAGTTACCATTTATAAGTGGGTACTTATAAAAGTGGATTACTGCAGGGCAATAGTTAAGATAAAAATGGAAGAAGAGCACAGCCCAAATTCTCAGAGGTAGTTCTGTGCTGGCTCCAGTTCTAGTGGGTATTAAATGCCTGCCTTCCCTTGAGAACCAAGGCCGTAGTTTTCAATAGAAGATTAATTGGCAACTGCTCAGGTTGGATCAAGCTGGAATTTCATCATGGCAGTTGGGCTAAAATATCTACAAAAAATGTACGTTTCTGTAATCTACCACTACTGAAATTCACCTTGGTTTTCTTTTGTATAAATCTGAAGAAGGTCATAAATAAGATAATACTATTTTTATCAAAATGCAAAAAAGAGGAAAATGCATGTAAGAGCTTAAATTTTCTAATAGTCACAGTTTGTGCAGCGACAAAGAAAGATTCAGTGCTTATGTACTGTTCTGAGTTGTGGCCTATGTGCTGATATTACACCTATCTCCTAAGCATCACAAAATTCTTTCATTAGCAAATATTTGGTAACATTTTCTTATTTCATGGGGTTTGTTTTGTCTCTCTGTAATTTTTTCTGGTGTATGTACACATAAGGATGTCTTTGTTTTTACTGATATCTCCTTTGAGGTTTTGTGAAATTTCTTTCTGCTTGGTCCCATCTGATGACTGTAGAAAAAAGAATGAATCAAAGGTGTATGTATTTACATTTAGTTTACACAATAAAAAATACACAATGAAAACCTTGTGTAAAAACAGGTTAAAAAACCATACATGTGTACATTTCATTTTGGTTTTAGACAACTGAACAAAGTGAATAATTTTTACTTTTCTGGTTAAGTATATTATGCACTGAAAGAATCCTTGAACAACAACTGCTTACTTTACAGAGACTTCACATCTTTGTATGTAAAAAAAGCAGAAGTGGCATGATTTGTTGAGGATTAAATTTACAGTATTGTGTGTACTTCCGCTGCATTAAAGTAAAACCATTTAAAAGTGCAAAGTAAATAAATAATGTTTGTTTTTATCCATGAGAGTTTGTTATTGCTTTGTATGAACTTACAGTGTTAGATGTTCTATGTGTTTGTGTTTTTTATTTAGGATGTAGATGAAGAAATTGAAGCAGAATATAATATTTTGCAGTTTCTTCCCAATCATCCCAATGTTGTTAGATTTTATGGGATGTTTTACAAAGCAGATCAATATGTGGGAGGACAGCTCTGGCTAGTACTGGAGGTAAAAACATTTTGATAACATTACATCTTAACTGCACGTTATTTGGTTTCTGATTTTTTGTTGGTAGAGGAGTCACAGGCTTTCATGATTCTCTGATTGGGGCCATTAATCAAAAAACTGGTGATAGATGATGTGTGGTAGTCTACTGTTGAAAATCACATCCAAACTTAAATTTTGTTTAATAGGGCATGTCCTTGCATTTTATTTCTGTTGAAGTTGATACATTCTGCCTCCAAAGCAAGCAAATCCTTTTGATAATAATGATTTCCCTAAAACCAATGCCTCCTTTGGCTTTGCGCTACGTTCAGGCTTGGTTTCCCATGTGTTTTCTTTTTGAATTCAAGTGTAGCATATCCAACAGATGCATCATGTGTGGTAATCCATATAACAAAATACTGTAAAGCAAAATCGTGACATATTCTATGTTACAAAATTGAATGTAGAATTTAAGAGTTAAGTGTTTGTATACACCTTATCAATTAAATATGTTGATTTTAGGTGGGTTTTGGTGCATGTTATCCAAAGTCTCAAAGAAATTTTAATGTAAAAAAATCCCATGTTTTACTTATATAGATAAATCTAACAGACAAGGCAAACTATTTCTTGCCTTGGAATTTACATGCAAATTTATATATGCATAGCAGTTACTTTTTATATTATAAATTAATGACACTTTTCCAGTAAAAGGGAATATACAAAGTGCTCAGACTTTGATCTCAGAGTCTTTGATGAAATATTTTCATTGGATATATGGCTACCAAAATTTGTAATAGAAGGTGGATTTTTTTTTTCCTTTAGGCACAATTTTGCTATGTTTACTCATTACAAGCAGGATCTTACTTTGATAAATGCCTAGGATGAGGAAGGGTAGCAAAAGCAGACACCTTAAATATTTTTATGATGTTACAATTTATTACATAGGGAATTTTAGAGATAAGCATTTTTTATTTCTCAGATAGGTGGAACACAGCTGTAAATCAAGTTTCTCTACTTTTCCATCTAAGTGTGCATCAGTCCACTTTGTAAAGTATTACTATTAGGTACGAAGTGGTAATGAAGTTTACAAGTTAATTTTGCCACAGATCTTTACTGACTGTGAAGAACAGTGTCACTGACAGCTGCAGTAGTGTTTGTGGGATAGATTTCTTTTCAGAGTCAGTCATTCATTTAACATATGCTACCAAACAGCTGTCAGTCTGTATCATTTTTCAGTTACAACCAGCTTGGTTTTTTTTTTTTTAAGTGAGATCATATTTTTCTGTATTTTATTTGCGGTATAGAGATAAGTTTAGAAAAGCCTATTTCAGTAGAACATTTAGTGCAATTAAAGCAATAAACAAAAGTCTTTAACTTAATGGCTTGGCAGCAAATGGTTAAGCATCGAAAGAAAAACATGCACATTCTCTCCCGAGATGATGAGATTCTCTTGTAAATACATTGAATGATTGATATTGAGCTGAATGCTCCTACCTAATTGATTTTAAAAATATGTAAAATTCTCTACTAATTAATTAAACAGTAAAGTCGGATTCCTTCAGAATTTATCGATATCTTCATTGATGAAATTTTGCTTCAGAAACTTGTTTACATAAAGGATGTCTTGTTTATCATGTGATCTAGTCCTTTCCATGAACTAAAACTTTTGGTCTAATGAAATTTTTTGATGCAAGGAGAAGTTAGTAATAAATGAAGGAAAATATTGATGCATCACAGAAACTAATGATTGAACTGATAGACAATTTTTAAAAGTTATTTGAGAGATGCAAAACTCGAGGTTGTAGAAATTCTGTTCTCATACCATTCTCCTGATTTATGTTGTAGTATTTTAAACTTAATACTGGTCATGTAAAATGAACTTGTGATGAAATGCATGTGATTTCTGGATGGCAGAAACATTGGTAAGAGCGCTGGCTGCAAAAACAGGTATAGAGGAGAAAATTCAATGAAAGAAAGTCAATCAATTGTCCCATCATTTTTTATTTGTTAAACAATTCAATTAAGAAAAAGATGGAGAAAAATGAGAAAGGAAAGAGGGGAGTAGCTGCTGAGAAGGACATACACAGTAAACTAATGGTGTGGGTGAAAACATATTTTCAAAGATTCTAATTTTACTTTTTCTTCTCCTTTTGATCTACGGCAGCCCATTAATGGGAAATGCTTGCAAGAAGCTGCTTTTCTGGATCAGAATGTTTCATCTCAGTTGTTGGCAGCACATGCCATCAAATCTGAGTGTAGAGATATGGCTTCTGTCTACTTTTATATTGCCTGCCAGCAGGAGCGTTGATGGAGTGAAAGTTTAAAATGACTGTAATTTGTTGCCTCCCAGTTATCAAGAGCATCAGTCTTTTCTGTCTGGCCTTTTCTTTGCACAAAAGCAGTTTTTCAAAATGACAATGCATGTATTATTGTGAAAAAACTCAAACAATGTACATTGGACTTATAAATCCTCTTTTAACAACAAAATACAGTCATGTTCATAATATTTTAATTTTTGGTTTTTATAAATGACACTTTATACTTCTGTTTTCACTTCCCTCTTCCCACCCAGGCTGCTGTGATTTATCATTAACATTGGTGATAAAATATGTTCTAAGGTTGGGTGACAACATTAATAATTGCAAGGTAAAAGTCTTGTGTTCCCAGACTTGTATTGTAGTGCGGTTTTGCGTGGCAGGTGTTCACAGCCTAAATTAATATATTGAGTAACTGAGGACTTGTGTTGCTTTTTCCCCGCCTTGCAACTCTTTCCCTTCTCAGCTGTGCAATGGAGGTTCTGTCACAGAGCTTGTCAAAGGTCTGCTGAAGTGTGGCCAACGGTTGGATGAAGCTATAATCTCATACATCTTATATGGTGCTCTCTTGGTAAGGATGTTCATTGGGCTTGTAATGACAGCAGAGGGTGCAATTTACTCGTCTCATACATACATTTTCCAGTTATAAAGTATGGTAATGTTGACAATATTATGCGGACTATTATAGCAGCAGGGGTTGTATCAAGCATGTAATCTGGTGGACAGATGTTTCTATAGAGTATGAGCAGATTGTCTTCATTACATTCCCTAATAGTAGGGTAATTGTTTTTAAATAAGGGAGTAAACTTATTTTTGTTACTGCTGGTATATAGGGCCTTCAGCATTTACACAATAACCGGATCATTCATCGTGATGTGAAAGGGAACAACATTCTCCTGACAACAGAAGGTGGAGTCAAGCTCGTTGACTTTGGTAATGACCACTTCCCATTTGTTTTCCTGATACAAGCAGTTTAGCCAAAGGCATCTGTTTACTTTCCCTTGGGAAGGCAGAATGCCATAGCGAGACTTTTTCAGAAGGATACTCAGAATTATTTTAAGAAGGAAAAGTGGAGAAGGAACCTGATACAGCAAGCAGAATAAAAATTCTAACCAAAAATTCGTAATAGACATAACTTAAAAGCTTAAACATAATTTAATAATTAAAAATAGTTCTGAATGTACCATTTTATTTACCAAGCTGTTTTGCATTTCATAAGCAATGTCAGTTTCAGGACAGTTGTCCTCCTAATTTAAATATTCTATCTTTTGCATATGAAAAGGAAACATTCTCGTCTCTGAAATGGCTTTTTCTAGCCTTAAGCATAACTTTTTCCCTCTGAGCAGAAGGTAAAATGGTCCCTGGGGTCCAAAACCCAACATCCATTTAATTTGTGATTATTGCTGTTAGATTTGAGCATTGCCAGTCTGGAAATATCAATGGCAACAGGAGAAAGAGACAGATAGGTAGATAGAAAGGGACTTAGCAATAGACTCTAACACAGTTCAGCATTTTTTCTTCCCTTTAAACATGCAGTTAGAAAAATAAGGAAATGCTGTAGTCCCTCCAATATGTATGCAATCAAATGGACAACTTTATTAAAGGTGTCAGAAACCCATTATTACTAATGTTACTTATTAATGAAACCGTATAATGCATAAGATAATCATCATTGGAATAGTATGGAGTGAATAATGGATGTTTGCTTAGTGATAGCATAAAGGTAAAGACAAACATTCGCAAAATGAGAGTAGTATAAAATGGTGTGCCAAAAAATCCTGCAAATAGTAATATATTTTTTTAAAAATACCAAAATATTAAATTTATGCATTGGAAAGAAAATTTAATACTCATGGCATGGTATTACAAATGTGACATAAAATTCTATTGAAGGCACTAAAGTTAGTTAGGAAGCGGAGACTCCTTAGTATCTTATAGGGACAGAAGATCATTATGTTGAATGGTGGAGGCAACAATTAAAATAGTGCTGGGAGAAACATATGGCCTGAAGAAAAAATTGGAGTGAGTCCCTGAACTAGTACAAGGCAGGAAAATCCCTTGTCATTTGGGGGAATTTTGGCAGTATGATCTTTGTTTGTAACTACTCCATTGTGGGAAAAGTTGGGTTTTCTTCCCAAAGTAAAATGTTTTAATCAGATGCATCAAAGGCCTGAGCTGCAGTGAAAGCTCAGTTTGGAGTTCTGGCTTCCAAAGGCAGATCAATGTGCTGCAACTCCAAGTGGCACATTCAAGAAAACTGAGAATCACCTTTCTGATCTCCCATTTGTCTCTCTGATTCCACATTTAGGTTTTAGGGGTTTTTTTCTACTTTTTGATACAACAGTAACACTATAGAATTACAACAAATATGACTACCTCAGAAAAAAACCCGAGTTAAATCTCGAGGGTTTCCTAACACTTAATGGTTAGGGAACGCCAATAAATGCCCACATTTTCTGTGTGCTTCGTGACTGAAGAAGCATAAGGCACTGAGCTTTCATTAAGTTGCTGGTTTTCCCCTTAGCCCACTGCCATACTCACAGAAGGGACTCTGGGAGCAAACTTGGACTGAGTCACAGTCAATATTATTTGTAGAGTGGCTTGTCTCAGTTGTTGCAGAAAGTTGGAAGACACAGAGTGAAAAATGCTAGGAGTTCAGGAAGAGAAGAGACTCTTAGTTCAGACAGTTGAATGGCATCAGACTGGAGACAACTCTTGCTTCTGCCAGTGTTTCTTGATGATGTTGCATCAAACTTTTTAGAAGCAGCCACTCTGCTCCTCGTTTTCCCAGTAGCTGTTTTGAAACATCTTGTCCTCCTTTGCCGAAGAGCTAAGTATTCTTGAACTGCAGCTGAGATCTGTTACAGCTCTGCTTGAGTCATGTGAAGTGCTTGAAAACTGAAAGATCTCAGATTAACTACCCCAAAACAGTGGATGCTTTGCATATTTTTAGGTTAATCTCTGGAACTAATAATCCTCCCCCATTTTGCAGGAATGTTAAGAGGATTTATTGTTTGACGAGGATGGAAGGAAACATGTAAAAGGGAAAAGAAGTAATAATCTTAAATTTATTATAGGATTGGATGTACTCAATAAGTAACTAGAACTCAAATTGATGGGGTTAAAAAAAATATTAAATGACTGCCTATTCAGTAAACACTATCCATTCTATCATAGAATGAAACGGAATCTTGAAGGGGGGAAAAATGGTTATTTCATATTCAAGGGTGTACATTATCAGGTCACAGAGAGGATTACACAGATATCCTTAATTGAGGCTTTTTTTTTTTTTGCATTTATTGCATGACTTTACAACTTGGTTTGTCAACATAACACACGTTTCTTCAGTCAGCTGCTCTCGACAGCATGATATATTTGAATAAATGTTGGTCACCATGTAAGTCAACCCAAAATGTCTGCAACTTATCATTCATTTATGCTCCTGCTCACTCACTCGCTCCTACTGTCTCAGCCATTTGCTATTCCGCACTGTTTTGGAGTGTCAGTAGATAGCAGCTACAAATTAAGCTTGCTCAAGAGAGATCAGAGTTAAATGCACAGACACTTGCTGCAGGTCCTAGCCATTAACTGTTTCAGAGCAGTACTCAGGAAATCACTGAAGGCTTGCAATCACACTGAAAAATGAAAAATAAATACAGAATTGAATGTTGGAGCCAGCAATTGAATTATTTAGCTTAAAAATTGAGCCCAAATTTCTTATTTACTGGCATTGGTCAATGTGTATTGTATGTGTTTCTGACCAGTTTTGTTACTGGGTAATGCCATAGGAACAGACCACTGTGATTTTTATTTATTTTTAAACCATGTAAAAGTGAAATATTTTTTAATTCAATATTGGGTTTGTGTCAGTTTATGGGAATGCTTCTGAACTCTACAAGTCATTTATGTTGACTAGAGCACAGAAGATTTACTATGGAAATTCCTTCTAATTTGTTAATGTTTTTTTTTATTTCACTCTAGTTCTTTCTGACCCCTAGTTCAGCCCCAGTCAGCAAAGCACTGAAGCAAAGGTTTCGTTTTAAGCATGTGCTTAACTCCCTATGTACAACCTGCACTGTGAACTTGAGCTTCTGTATTTTTCTCAAGAGGGAAAGATTTAAGCAAGTACATAAATGTTTTGTTGAACAGGAGCCTCTGCAAATACTCTAGTGAATAAATTTCCTGCCAGTGGTGTTCAAAGAGTAAATTCTGGAAACAGAAGTTTTAAAGTCAGGTTGTAATTTGAATAGTCCCTGTATATACTCATGAAAATGGCAGAAGTCTGTGATATTTAGGTGGCAATTTTATTTTCAGTTTGAATGAATGTGCTTCAAACTGAGAGTCATTCACAAAAAACCTCTCAGCAATTCTGAAAGAAAACAGTAAGCTGAAATTAATCAAAGAATTCAGTACAAATGCTGCGCCTACTTTGGCCAGGGGTTCAGTAGTTGTACTCCTAGGCCTGGGATTTGAAAAAATCTGACTGAAACTGACTGAAATGACAAAACAAATTTGAAGCCAAGTTTTTTGGATCTGTTTTATTGCAGGTGTTTCAGCCCAGCTCACCAGCACACGGCTGCGTAGAAACACTTCAGTGGGAACACCCTTTTGGATGGCACCTGAGGTAGGCAAATGTTCCTATCTGGGTTATCTCCATCCATTGCAATGCACGCTTTGTTGTCACTTCCCCATTGTAGGAGAAAAGAGTATGTTTTCTTCACTCCCCTATATCTGTGTCTGCTTTGCGTTTAGGCCCCCGCTTCAGTAAAATCAATGTGCTATTAGAATATACAAAATAATTTTCATTATTTTCTTCTCTACAGTGTTTCCATAAAAGTGCAGATAATTTGGAAATAGCTGAGGGTTTCCTTGACTTTCCAGTTGAATATGGTTTGGTGTGCTTGCCTGTGCATCTAATATATATCAAGAAAAGGGGGAGGAATTCCCACATCGCTGTCTTGCTACAGGACTCTGTATCCTGACTCAGCTGTGTGTTCTTTACCCTTAATCATTGGGTGGACTAGCATAGATTAAAAATGGTGAAAAATGATCTACTGGCAGCCTAGTCTGTAGATTATTTGGTGTATCCTAGACCAGATTTTTGTGTACCACTACCCAGACATAACCTTTATTCCTTCTATTTCAAGTTCTAGAAAGTTTTAGCACACTCTTGAACAGAAGTCTTTGCCTAAATTTGTGGTGAAAATGTTAATCTTTATCCGCCTGGCTTTAAGAAACAGAAAATACTTTTGTAAGGTATAGATTATGAAATTAAAAACCAGGGAATGAAAGGGGAGTGGTCTGTTTATTTGTACGTTGTTAAACCTTAATAGCAGTTGTAGACTAATTTCTATTGAAGGTCATTAGACTTATTTGAATTTTGGTGAATTTGCATCTATTACAAATGTACACAGGTCTATTTTTGTATGTCAAACACTAAAAAGTATCATGCAAACATTTTTTTGAAAACATTTTATACTTCTTGTACATCTGTTTCTGTTGCTAAGGAATGCTGATTATAGCTGAGCAAAGAAAAGAAGCTGCTGTAATGGACCCAAAATTGATCTTGCACAGTCTCACAAAGAATGGTTGATATTTTACCATCTCCATAACAACCAGTTTACGTCACAAAGGAGACACAAGATACCTTAGAAACCTCTGTGCAAGCATTATTTATGGAATCACCTTGGTTGAAGACATTCTGAAACCTTTATAAAATACTTGTCTAGACAACAGTGGGCATATTATAAAATATGTTATTGAAGCCAGATTACTAGAAGTTATTTTTACAGTACTGTTTTGCTTAAATAATTGCCATCAAAGGCAGTAATCATGCCCAATTTATTTTCCCATCCTATTTGAAAATATTCATTCTCAAGGTAGAAAGCCAAAGAAATAAGCAGAAACTTTGATCTGAAAAATTTTGACCTAAAAATACAACACGTGTGTAACCCAAGGTATGTTATGTGCACAGCACATCAGAACAGGAACAGAAGTAGCTTTGAATGCTTTCTGTTTTGAAAAGACTTGTCAAAATAACCAAGCCAGTGCTATAAGCATAGTAACTCATATCACTTTTGCATACCTGTGTGAACCACACTGATCAGGCTTCATAGATGCCAGTCTGCAAAACAGCTGTAAGATGCTCAGATGTCTGCTATGCTGCTGTTGAAATTGCTTTTAAATGACATGTGGCATAACACGTGTGCAAGTCACTAATATTGTTTTCTTTGTGTTGATATGAGTGACATATGTCAACCAATATTTCTGGTGTTTTTAAAATGTGCAGCAAAAATTTTATGTGAAAGCTGTGGACTGCAATAAAATTAAAATCTCTGCTTGGGTAACAGTTTATTAGGAACTGTGTTTTCTAGATGAGACTGTGGTGAGATCAGTAAAAACTAGAAAACAGCTGCATAAATCTTACTGCCTAAAGGTTTTGACATAGGATAGAATCTTTGTCAAAAATACCATAAAATAACTGGACAGGAAGGAAATGCTACTAGTCAGAGAAATAGAAAGCATGAAGACTAGGATTTCTTTTTTTCAATTGAATTTTTACTACCTGTATTTGAAACATAGGAGCCTCAGTCAATGCAGAAGGCAATCATGGGACCTCATCTTATCTAAGGGTGAAAAAAATGGATTTAATCTGAAGGGGGAGTGGAGAGGGGAGATGAAAAAGCTTGCCTTGGAGGAAGAGACTACAGGGGTGTTTCTGAGAAATGAGTCTTGTGAAATGAAGCTGACAGGGAATCTTTCCCAGGGTAAACCCCAGGAAAATAAAACTTGGTGAAGATTATTCAAGATGACAAATAGGAATAACTGGATATAAGCAGGAGACAAATGTGCTGGAAACTAGAATCACTGGATAGCCTGGATCAGAAACAGTCTGTATAATAAGGAAAACCATTGTATTTTAAAATGAAGTTTTAAAAATGTATCACGGAGATTATATAGCATGGTACTTGAAATAGCAAAAACTCAGAGGAAAATAACAGTCACTGTTGTAAGGTGTTCTGTTCAGTAAAGTGTTCTTACTGGTCAGCACGAAAAGCATCAGCTTAACAGTTTTGAGTGGCTCAGACATCTTAGAGGGCTCTTTTTTCCTGATGACTGTAAGGCTTGTTTAGCAGCAACAAGGACAAATCAAAAAGATTTGCCCTTGAGCAAAATTTGTTTTGAGCAGAGCATGTGATTAACAAAAATTTTGCTGAAAAATGAAAATGCAGGTTAAAACTAGGCTGTGTGGAAGCAACACAGGAACTTGGGAAGGATGAGTCAGTTTTTGAGCAGCTTTAGAGCAGACTCACTGAAAATCAATCAGTGCTGTTTAACCTAATTAGTATTATCTCACACTTACAAACATTGACATGCAGAAACTGGAGCACTGAATTGTGCAAAAAAAAAAAAAGATAAATAAGGCATCAGATTTTAACCTTACATCTCTAGTTCTAAGCTCTAACATGTCTTATTTTCAACCTACAATGTAGAACTGAACAAAATCTAGTTGAAATAGAATTGCAGGTTTCCTTTTTTCCCAACATAATTATATTATCATGATCTAGCTGGAAACATGACACTTGAAACAAGGACAGTTAGAATCTGAACATGTTTTCTTTGGCCCAAATTTTTAAGAAGAAAAAGATACCTGAAGTTAGATAGAACTAGAGAGATGCTGAAGGTAGTTTAAACCCACAGGGAGTATGCTGTTATGTTTTACTGAAAACTGCTAAGTTGCATACATATGTTTTAAAAGGAACATAATCAAAACATATTTGATCCTTTGAAGAATTGTGTTGAAATATGACACGTGACAGTAAGAAAGCCTGAGACATTGGTGAAGGTTTCATATGAGTTCTGTATTAATGAGTTAACCAGAGGTAAAATCTTGGCTCTGTTTTGCTATTGATTTTTGAGGGAATTCAGTGTTATTTAAGGCTACATGAACTCTGTGTTTTGGATATTTGTTACCATCCTGCCACGATGAAGTGATGATCAGTAATACTGCTCCAGACACAACAGATTGTTTTCCTTCCCACTGCTGAATCAAGGTGTACTTCCTGGGATACAATTCAATACATCTGTGCATCTGTATAAATTTCTGAAGCGTTAGAACAACAGCTGACTAGTTAAAATCGTCTTTCTTTTTCCAATGTTTCTTTGTATTTTTCTAAACTTTAAATCTGATCATATGTGTGTGCAATAAGTCTAATCCTAAAACAATGAATAATACTTGCATTGTTTCAGTACAAACTTGTGTCCCTGCATAATCTAAAGAAAAATCAACCAAACTGGTAAAAAAAGCAGCCCAAAAAGTTATTTGCCTTAATGTAGTTGAAAAATGTATAAAGGGAAAAATCTAATTTTGCAAAGACTCACAGCAACTTTTCCACTAAAGACAGTATTAATTACAGTAAGGGCTGTATTCAGGCCTTAGAATTTGGTCAAAAAACTATCTTCCTTGTGGTAGATCAGGTCTGATTTCTCTTATTTACCTCTATATTGTAGGACACATGAAAAATTTACCAAAAAATC
This sequence comes from Scolopax mira, assembly GCA_004320125.1. Lineage (NCBI taxonomy): Eukaryota > Metazoa > Chordata > Aves > Charadriiformes > Scolopacidae > Scolopax > Scolopax mira. Next base: position 110,408 of record BJBW01003212.1, on the reverse strand, counting down.
CACTTAATAGTAAATACATTTCATGTTTAGTTAAATACCAAGTTGGGAAAACAGCATAAAAAAGATAACCCCATCACTAACCTGGGTTTGTTTTTAATTAACTAAACAATTACAGTGATGCATTCCCCTGAAACTATTGAATATATTCTCATTTTGTCATCACTTCAACCTAACTTATTTGCCAGCCCTTTGCTTGCATCATGGGACTCAAGGTCAGCATCCTGTTAATAGCTCTACATCTCTTCACTTCAATTCCTTATTAACTAAAATTAGCTCTTCTGATATTCACATTTTCACACTTATATATGCCAGTGAAGCATGGAATTTTGTAAATGTTGATATATAATGAACTGTAGGAATCCACTGCTTAATATAAATAGGATATAGATTTCAAGAACATATATACATTTATTTTTCTGCCTGAAAACCATTTAAAAACAGTTGTACAGGGAAACAGTATACATACTTTGTGATAAAGAAACATAAGGAACCGTGTACCTTCTTAATAAGGAAAATTTTGAATGTATTTTCTTATAACATCTTCCATGAAGGTGTAATCACTATTCTCTTACAGCTAATGGTAAGATAGACTACTCAATTAACTCTTGCTAAAGGATTTTTTTTACTTCATGAGTTACAGTAAATGAGATAATATTGAAAACATAATTTACAAAAAAATAACTGATTGTCCTTAAGAAAAAAACCTCACAGAAGAGAACAGAGAAAACTCCTCCTGCTTTTACAGAATTTATGTTTATCTGGGATCATGATTAGTTAATAGTGAAATATTTGAAAATCCCACACATTTAATGGCTAAAAATAATAAATGTGAAAAATAAATAGTAAAGATAAAGAATGGTAGCATTAAATAATTCATAACAGATTTTTTTTACATTGTGATTTGAACAATTGCTTGTTGTTTAATATTACTTATATTACAGAAATTACATATATTTCTGATACCTAGGGTATAAAGGAATTGCCTCTTGGCATACATTTTGAAATGACATCCCTGCTTTCAGGAGGTTAAATTAGTGGGGACACCTTTTTATGTTAGAAATAATTTTAGGGAGTATAAGCTGTCCTCTTGAAATGAGGAAGTGGGCTTGAGTGCAGTCCTGTGGTACTGGGTAAATAGGTGTGGGCTGGAGAGGAACTACTACACTGTGAGGGTGGAGAGGTGGGAGAGTGGGAACCATTGCTCTAAATAGATAGGGCAAGAGTGTGTGGAAAAATTGAAGGACATAGAAGGGAAATGACATGCTTTAGGATTTACAGCAGGTCACTGGCAGGATGTGGGGTAGAATTAGCTCCCTAAATGGCTGCATGTGACTAAAATGCCTTGACTTTGAGATGCCATGTTCTGAGAGCTGACTGGCATGATTTAAACTAAGTTATCTTTTTGGGAACACGGATCTTTAGGAACTGAAAAAAGAAATAAAAGAAATGGCAGTTTCTGCCATGTTTGTTTGTTTTTTTTTCTTGCCACGTTCTGTGGCTCTCAAACCCAAACTTTAACAAACTGCAAGGAGTTATTCTGACGTTGCTTAAAGTCCAGAGGGAAAGCAGTGGAATTCAGAAAGCTGAATTGGAATACAGAGGTTTCTTTAAAGGAGATGGCACCCAAGAGGCAGAGAGCGCAGCGGGAGAGCTCCAGCCAGCTCTCCTTGCAGATCAGGGTCTGGCAGAATGTATCACCTCCTCCTTTGCCTCCAAGAGAGTTGACCTCCTCATGAGCTGGCATGGCAGGAGGTCACTAAAGAGGATGTGGCAGCTGGAGGGAACCTCAGTAATCATGATAACATGGCCATAATCTTGTGAAGGGATGTGGAGGGGTTGCAGATACTTGCTTTGTTCTAACCTAAAGAGTAGCTATGGAGGGATTGTAAAACTTTCATTTAGGGTGTTTAAAGATTTGTGAGGGTTTGGTTTGGTTTTTAAAACAGTAGAGAAAATAATTTCAGTACCACGCTGCCCTGCACTGAGATCCCTACATAAAATGTGTTTGCTTACAAGGCTGGAGTTGCCTCTGACTTTTCAGTTGATACACCATTCACAAATCTGTGTGAGGTGTGTAGTGTATATCCTTACTGCTCAGGAGTAAATCTGTGGGTCAGAAACAAAACGTGTCAGTGACAGTTGTATTAGTAGTGTTGAAGCCATGATGGTCTTGTGGTATAAAGCAAAATAGATTCGGGTGCTTGAAAGCTTATCTGGTCTAATAAAAGGTATTATGTTTCCCTACAAATGTAGCCTGCTGCCAAGCAGTCTAATGGTCTCGGGAATATTTCACTTGTGTGAGGTAAAAACAAAAATAAAAATTGATAACTATAATGGATTGTGTCAACAAAATTGACTAGTTGAAATTAATTAATTTTCAATGAATCAACAATTAATTGTAATAGTTACTCGTAAGAATTATTTAAAATATTAATTTTATTTTGATAAAATTTCTAAAAATGTAATCACTTTCTGATACACCATTGAAAAATTTGTCTGATGATAACAAATAAGGAACTGGAATCCAAATAAGAAAATGGGAGAATAAGGAACCGATTTAAATCACAAATTTTGTCATGTTTTAATTATGTGAAAGTGCTTGAGGGGAGGGAAGGAGGGAGGGAAAGAGGAAGTGAGGGAGGGGTAGAGATAGATCAGTATCACTTTGCAGTGGGTATTTCAGTATCCCCAGTGTTGCTGAATGCTATCATGAAAGGCTGGGGTTTTTTCAGTGCATAGATGTTAAAAGAATATTTTATATTATATTTCCTATGTCGATAATTTAAGTTGGGTTCCATAGTGTCAGGTGGAGCAGAGAAGTTCAGAGGGTTTATTTCATTTGACTTGCATAGCTAGCAGTTCTGTTCTCCTTGCAGCAAAGGTAACAATTTTGTGCCACATTCATTCTACATACGCAGTGCTTTTCAGCATTGTGCTCACACAGCTCATAAGCTGCTTAGTTAGCTACGTCAGCTGAGCACAGCACCGCCTTCCTTCAGGAGCATCAACCTTTTTAACTCCAGAAGCCTTTCTGCGGGTGGGTCACCAGTGCTAATTGCGTAGCAATCATCTCCAGGTAGCACCTCTGTACTGCGATTACCGGTATTGTGCTTGCTTGCAGCTATACTTTGTACGTGCACTGTATATACTGAGGCAAAATGAAAGTAAGTTCACTTCTAATAATTGTGGGTAAAATTGTTTGGTGTGTTTTGCTTCAACTAAACATATGTATAGCTTCCTCTCTGCCCACGAATAACAGCTACTTCTCCATATCATCTGTTTTCTCTCTTTTAAATCCACCTGTGATCTACTTATGGGCTTGTTGAAGTTCAAAGAAATCTTTGCATTGATTTCAGAACGAGTAGGATTATATCCTTGAATATAAAGTCTTGTCAGGGTGTGAATCGCCCTGTGTATCTCTGTGAAGTTTCTGTAGAAGAGTTAAATCACATAGAATGCCTAATCACCAACTTCTCTAAATTCCTTCCAGTTAGTGTGGCTGATGGGTTTATATGCTGCCTTTGCCAGACCAGAGAATTCCCCACGACCTCCCCCTGTCCCAGTGTGACCCTCAGCACAATTAGTGTTGACAACTACCATCACGTTGTCTGTTTCTGTGTGGTGTCAAGATGCTTTCCATCCGATGGCAGTATGGCTGGGCAGGAAATTATGATGAAATTACAACTAATATAAAAGGTGACAGCCTGTCTCCTTAGCAACCTGGGCCGCTGTGCACGTAACCAGTCCGTGCCGAAGTGAAAGACTTGGTGCTTATTCCCGTGGCATTTACTGGCAAATCTCAACATTAGCTACATCAGCCCCTGAAGCATTGGCATAAACATAGCTTTTGCAGCAAAGCATGCTACCTAGTCTTTTTTGCTTCTACAAGCAGGGGAGGATTTTGCTGGATATTAAATAGGTACAGATGTGATGATCTCTTTGCACAAGGTAGGGAAATGAGGTAGCATTTTCTTCAGTTTCAGATCATTTCTTCTGTGCTCTCTGTCTTCATGCCTCACTGGGCAGAGCGGGCATCAGCAGTGCTGAGAAGCACAGAGAACTCTGACTGAAAAGATTGTTTCCAAAAAAAAAAGTATTTCTGAGTTCCTGATAGAGACAGAAACATAAAAGATAATTCAGTGGCATTTTTCCTTTTTGTATTTGGCTTTTAGCTATTTTTGCTCTTCAGGGAGTTGCAATAGTTTTCAAGGCAAAGCAGGGCTGGGGCATTCCCAAGGACTCTGCTTGTAAACCGTGATTGAGAGAACTCTTAATTTTTTCAGATTTCAAGGCAGTGTTGTCTGCTAGCCAACATATAAAGCAAGTTGCTGATGTACACCTTTCATCAAGGAAAAAGCTGTAAAATTTGTTTCTTGCTTTAAAAATTAAAATTAGTGGCATTTATGTTTCTCTAAGTGGTGCATACATTGATAAGATTCTAATAATAAATTCCATAGAAACTGAAAACTTGTTTCAAAACAAAGTGATCACTGAATTGATATGCACGCTGCATACTTTGTGTCAAAAGAACATTTGTATGTTTTCTGTGAGACTGATCTCAGTATAGGCAATCTATCTGTCTAAAACATACTGGGTTGCATGGTCCATTGGCTGAATTTTTGTAAGCAAAGAGAATGCAAATTATAAGGAATATTTTTCTGAAAGAAAGTTGGCTCTGATATTCGAATGGAAGAGAATATGATAGTAGTTAATTCCCCTTGGTTAGAGTGACAGTATTTTGCCATAGAGTTTTTTTGCCTTTAATTGCCATTTTGCCATAAATGCACATGCCATACTTACTGGAGGTGTAGCTGTTAGATGTCGAGCAGAAAACACTGAAAGCATTATATACTCCTTTCTCATAGTTTGGTAGGTAACACATTGTGAAACTGAGACAAGCTCAAAGACCTTTTATCTTTTGTAAAACAGCAGTTGCAGTATACTTTCTTTTCCCCATCCATTATGAGTGCAAAGCACTCTGATGCTCATATTATTTTAGCGTAGCTGTTAAACTTTCTAAGACTGAGAAACATATCAAGTTTTGGCATTGGCCTGTAGTTAGAGGCAATTTTTATGTGCTTATAGAGGAAAAAGTGGTGGTGTCCTTCAATATGGGAGACCAGCCATGTTTGTGGCACTACTGACGAAGCCCAGTGTGACCTTGAGCAGGTCCTTCTTTTCCTTACCTTGAAAATGAAAATATATTCCTCTGTGTCATAAAGCTTGAGAACAAATAAATAAGTATTTGCAAAGAACTCCACACAATTATGAGAATCAGGTAACTTCTGAGACAGTCACTTCCAGGATATGGGCTCCAGCAGCTTTTTATCCAAGCAGATAAATATTTGCATGTGTTAAAATAGGAAGGAGAACACAGTGCATTTAGTCACGTATGGATAAGCTATTTGCAACTTCTGAGTCATGATCTTGGAAGCTCACTTGCATGATCATTTTTTTTGAGGAAGTGTCCTTGATTATACAGATAATTTGGGGAAATGTATAAAGAAACAGAAATAATCAAGAAATACAAGCTTTGTTTTCAATCTCTGAGCAAAACTGCAGTAAGGGAAACTTGGGCCAACACCAAATGTGGCCTCTTTAGAATATATTATTTATCTCTGATGGATTTTCACAATGAGTTTCTTCACAGTTTTTACATCAAATTTGATTTCTTTCCTTGTCTCTAAGGCATGGTATAAGGAAATGAAATTATCATATAGGTCTCTGAAATAAGGGTCATAATTTAAAGCACTCTGCTTGCGTTGCAAAGGATGTATCTACTGCACAGTAAAACTCATCTTTTTCAAGATAGAGGGGGATCTTTGGGATGAGATCAAGGCTATAATGAACTCTTTGAAGAACTAAGAAATATTTCAGAGCTTTCACTTAAGACATTCTGTTGAAGAGAAGGGAGATGGGAAAATGATCCTCATGTTACAACTTTCAAAGACACTGCATTGGCTAACAAAACTCTTCCACTTCAAGATGAAGAAAAATATCCTGGAACCCCTTTTTATTTACAGTGCTTATTTTAATTTTTCACCATTCCGTTTATTTGATAGTTGATGCGTAGGAGAGTGTGTATATATGTTTTTCTCAGGTGGTTTGCAGATGTTTTGCTAACTGCTTTATCATTTCTTGGAGATCACCAGTGTTCCTCAGACAATAGAAACACTGGTCTAATACTCTATCAGAAGATTCTTTGACATTACAGCAATAAAAGGAAAATACCACTGTCAGCAGAGTAAAAAAGAAATTTCTTTGGCATATTAACCTGGAAAAATTGGAGAAGAAGAGAGAGATCTCAACCCTTGTCAAAATATTGATAGAAAATTCAACAGAGGTCTTAATTTCTTGGGACAGATTTGCTCTAGGAAATGAATGGAAATATTAGAATGTAACAAAGGAATTTTTTAATGACCAACTTTACTGACAAGAAACCCTCTCAAAAAGATTTTGGTATTATTTTTAACTCCTGTGTTCAAAACCCCTGATTTCTGATAACATGTGTGGTGTATGATGGGGTCATGAGTCCCAGAGTAAGAGATGGACAGGTCCTGTGGATCTGTTGGATAGAATCTCTATTAGAGGCATGAATGCCTCTGTTAGGTGCAACTTATGGAGAAAGTAACCAAGAGGTTAAGCTGGAATCAGCAGCTCCTCCAGGAAAGGTTTTCTTACAGCAGGCTGTGAGTGGCTCTTCGCCAGCGCCTACCTGGGCTGTTGACTTGAATGTTGGCATCTCTGCAAAGCGTTGTACCAAATTGAAGGTCAAACAGAACAACTCAGAAGTCATACAGAAGTAAAAAAATAGATCTCTTCTACTACATAGATACAGCTACCCTTGGACATGGTGTCAGAAGTTCTGGTTATCATAAGTACAATTCAGTAGCAATAAAACCATGAGAAAAATCATGGATGCCAATACTAGCAATATGTGCAGATTCAGGAAATTTTCAAAGCAGTTGTCTAATGAGATTTGTGAAGATAAACTTGAGATAGGATTCCAAATCACAATAGAATAAAAGGCAGTGGTGCTGCAATTTTTCTCTCATCCCTTTGCAAAGATAAAAGCTAAAATTAAATTTAGTTTGAATCTCACATTTAGATGCAGAATTGTTTCCAGCTTATATGAATAGTTAGCTCATTATTAGAATGCAAACAGTGTGTTAGCTGGAGCTGCACATCAAGTTTGTGATACAAAACACCTCTGACATCCATGGAGACACTCCTTTCTTAAGTTTTTTTTAAACAAGATACATGGTATGTTAATTAAGACTTTTTTAAACTACTCAAATCTAGTAGGGACAAACTTAAAAAAAAATTGGCAGAAATGACTGATGGAATATTCTTATCTAAAAAACAGCTGTGCAAATCAGTCTAATCTCATGAATAGGCATAGGAGTTAATAAGAATAACATCAATAGGGTTTTCTGCTATTGTAATAGGTTTCTGTAAGGAGTGCTTTTAAAAACAGAATTTAGTAGAGTGATGTTCCTTGTATAGATATTTGAAGTATCCCATGTATTTTAAAACAGAGGGAGATTGTTTTTAAAGAAAACAAACCCCACATTTTTGTGGGGTTTTTCCTAACTAGGATATATGGGCAAGGATATGGATTTGAAAGTGACATAGGATTTTAGAGATGACTCAAAGTACAATTTGTGTTATACTAGGATAGTATGAATTGTACATTACATTAAAGCGTTGTTTTCTCTGCCTTTTTTCTGATAGGTTATTGCTTGCGAACAACAGTATGACTACTCATACGATGCTCGATGTGACGTATGGTCCTTGGGAATAACAGCTATTGAACTGGGGGATGGAGACCCTCCTTTATTTGACATGCATCCAGTGAAAACCCTGTTTAAAATTCCAAGGTATGGCACTAGATGGCTCTCTTCACTCACTAGTTTGTTCAAAGGCAATCTAGTCAAAGGAGAAAAAAAAATATTTGGTAAACATTTGTGCTTCAAATCCTAAGAATCTCTCATAGGAGAAGATACTAAACAGGTGTAATGTTAAAGAATTACTTTTTTTAAGCCTGATTTATATAATAATTTATATTTAAAACACCTTGAAATGATAAAGATGAATGCATTTATTTTATTCTTATTTTAGAATATTAAATCATATAGTAACAAGGCCCTTAATAATAAGAACTTAATAATAATTTTTCTTAGAATATTTTCTATATTGATGAAAAAATTTGCTTTAAAAGAGGAAGAAGCCACCATTTGTAACTCTTGAATAACATTTTTAAATGTTAATCCCCTAGACTGTTGAGCTTATTTTACTGTGGAGGAAAACCGCACAATGTTGGCAATGCTATGAAGCAGTCTGGCAGTGTCAGCAACTGTTTTTTCATTTTCCCAAGGATGTTAAAATGTGAAGATTTAGGTTGTCATACATGGAAATGAAAAGGGATAGAAATGCCCTCTATATATAGCAATGTAAATTAGCTGTATTATTTCATGCTGTCTGTTTTTTGTTTAATTTTGTTTTGATTTCATTGAGTCTTCCCCCAATGTTGATGGTTGACGGTGTAAAATAGAGTTTAACAACAGAACAGTTGTAATAATAGAAGAAAGTGCCCATCATTTGATTAGACTGGCATAGACTTGACTTTTACACATTTTACTCATAAATAAGGAATTGCCACTGACTGATAACAGTTTAAGACCTTCAGCAATACAAGCATTTGACCTTTTGTTATCTGCACAGTTATCACAGGCTTTTAAAATTTCTTCTGATTGCAATTTGCATTTCTGATTAAGTCTATTTATATGCAGATGGAGTTGTGCTGGGTTCTGCATCATATAGTTATCTCCTATCCAGCTCAGACATGAGCTGCCACCACTCTTCCCAAAATTATTCATACTGAAGCAGTGCTTCATTTTGTTGCCTTTGCACAAGTATAAAACAGGTCATGGCAACTGAGGCAGCAAGGGAGGATTCAGATTACTAAAGGAATATCTATAAATTTTAGTAATAAGCAGAACAGTTCAAAAGGACAGAAGTCACATCAAAAGTAACAGCAAGCAATAGGAAGACACATAGAATAGGGTATATAGAGTCTTTGATTTCTATCTAGAGTTTACCTCTTTCCCTATTTGCTGTTGCATCTCTGTATGACTTGGATATTTCACCATTGTCTTGCTATTTGATGAATTAAATAAAAATTACTAAATTATAAATATATAAATAAAAATTACTAAAAAATACCATTCTATTTACTAAATAGAATGGTAGCAATTTTTAAGTTCAGAGATGTCCCTCTGCTTTGCATTGTATAAGCTATAACACTGCTGCTGGTAACTATACATACGTATTAGATAAAGTAGACTGTGATGAGTGCTGGATGTCATAAGGGCCTGTATTATAGGAGATAGAGCTTCTCTCCTGGTACTTGTTTGAGGTCAGTTCAGAGGGGTAGTATATATGACCAAAAGGTGCATTCCCCTCCTATAGTAGTTTGACAAGTAATCTTAGTGCAGTTCCTGACACCTGTGCTGCAATTCACACATTTTTAACAGCATTTTCAACATGAGCTTTGAGGCCCTTCTCAGATTGAAAGTGGTTCTTCCGAGCCCTGGTTGTTGAGCACTCAAGCAGGGACGTGTATAGAAGCATTGCAACTCACCTCCTGAGACTGTTCTATCCAAAATACTCTGAGCTCAGGGATCTGGCATCTTTACAACTTCTGCTTTCATGATAATATCCGTCTCTAAAGCTGTAAATGCAAATGTTAAGCCAGTTGGTCATTTTTAGGTGTTTAGTGTCCTTAAGTATCATCTCTGAAATTATCCTGTAGAAATTCTCAACTCCTATAACATCTAGTAGCAAAGAAGCCTACAGGGTAGCTGTATTTTATTGGAAGAACTCTATCCTGTAATATGTTGCTTGCTAGCTTTATTTGGTAACTCTTAGCTGCCTTATGAGAAAGAGCAAGTCAATCCCTGTTTCCTCTCTCCACATGACTTAAATGACATTGTAAGACATTGTTTTCCTTTTCTTTTTTGTTATTCCTTTGCAGTTTCTTGCCCAAGACTTTCTCTGAATCACTTGTGCATTTGAGCCAAAGCTCAAGTTTCAGCCCTCGTTTTTGGCTTGGTGAGACTACAGTTAGACTCTGGACTTAGTAAGTTTCTAAACTGAGACTAGCACTTGTTGCATCTCTGGAGGCATTTGTGCTGTACGCAGGGATCTTCATGTCTTAAAATTGCTTTGCTGATACCTGCAAACAAACAGTTTAGGTTAGGGTGGAGTAAATGAGAGGCAGCATGTTCATGCAGCTCAAATTCTTGTCTCAGCTGAGGGGCAGTAACAACTAACGAGTGCTGCTTTCTATAGGAGGCTGCCTGCTGGAGCTTTCACAACAGCAGGCTCTGCTCCACCCATTGTTTAAATCAGGATATAATTCTGCATACCTGGTGAGATGGAGGAAGGGCTCACTATGCTGACTCCCCTCAGCTCATGGTTGAGTGACAGCACTGCTCTCAAATGAAGTATGGAGCTTACTGATGCTGGGGGATATATTGAGAAAGAACTCATTCAGCTGCGTTTTGCTTTCATCTGAGAAATGGCCACCAGCAGGAAGTTAACAGTTTCCAAAATTGTCTCACAACTGCAATTTGCCATTCAAACCCCACTAATATTGGAGTACTATGGAGTTGAATACTAAGGTACAGACTTCTAATTCTGGGATTCTAGAGGTAGTTTTGAGACCTGAAGAAATACAACCTTCTATAACTCCAGAGTACATACCTATACTCTAATTTCTGACAGACATACATAATTTGATTTGTTGATAACAGCTTCTTTTTCAGGTGTGGTTTCTTGTGATTTGACATGAAAATGGCAAATCAAGTTTCAGCTATTGTTAAATGTACTATACCAAATGACACCAAGTGTGTTGCACAGTTATGGTGGGAGTGGTGTTTTACAGTCAAGCTCCATTTTATCTGGAAGCATAAAAATCTACTGTGAATAACAAACAATAAATCTAATGGTCTATGGACTTACTGCATACAGCTGATTTCTCTATGTATTCTCCCAGGATAATTTTTTTGTTGATTGGTCTGATTTGACTTTATTTTGGGGAAGAAAACATGAAATTGCTGTTCGCAGTAAATGACACTTGGACATCACTCAGGCAGAGAGTTATCAGGAGTTATTTCCAAATTCTCTTACATTCTTGACTACAGGTGATCCATATATTTCTATTTATAGTGCCTTCTGTGTGCTAGACTGGTCTGTTTTGTGTGTTGCTAATTTCTTTACATTAGCAGAAAACTGTGCAATAGTTTTCAAGTTTGTTTTTTTTTTTATCAAGCACTGAATAATCTGTTCTCCTACTTAGAAATGCCAAAATTGCCAAAGTTGGATACAGAACTCTGTTTATGTGTTTCCATAGAATTCTTCCATTCTCAAGTAGAAATAAAGTAGTCAAGCTTCTATGTCAGTTTAGTCAGTGGCTTTTTTCTGGAGACAGATAATAATCGCGTCATTAGCCTTGTCATTGGGTTTCAACGTAGTGTGCTGTGAAGCTAGGCCTTAGTCTTAAATGAATATAATAGTCTTTACTTTGTCTTTATAGGGTTTGAATCAACCATTGAATGAATGATTTTGTACTAACAGTCACAGCAGTTACATAACTCAAGATCTTTGGAGATGTTTTCTTATGTAGAACTCAGGTCAAGGATTAGGTTATTACTGTTTTCATGTGCTAATTTATACAGGAAAACAAGAAAAGTTAACAGTAGCCAAACATCCTACACTCTGCTCTCTAAACAAGCAAATAAGGTATTTAATTCAGACTAAATGTTCTTCCAGTAGATCAGAAATTGCACTTATCTATACTTTCTGTGTAGCAGTTATAACCATGGAAGGGAAGGTCAGAGCGACACTGCTTTAGAAAATTAAATATTCAGCAAAGCCTAGTCAAAATTTCAGTCCCCAGGAAACTTTCTGGGGAGTGAAACTTTATTCTGAAACTTAAGGCTTTTGTTAAACTAAACACTCCAACCAACACAGGTCCACATCTGAATTTGAACCAGGTTGAATGGCTTAGAGTTCTGCAAAGGAGCATGTCTTTGGGATTTTGGGATACATCATAGAACCTCAGGATGTTTGGGTCGTATGGCATTTCTGTGAGAGGAAGCTTCTTATGCCTGTTTAAATCCAGATCTATCTTCATCATTTCTATTTGAAGTATTTTATATTCCCCTCTTTGGAGGACATTAATGGAAAATGACACATCTCATAACAAAACATTCCAGTTGCCATGAACATTCTCTCTGTCCCATCCTAAGTGTATATGTCATTGGATGACTGTTGAAATTGGGATTTTCCCAGTCGTACTTCTCTGTACAGGCTCATATTTATATAGAAATGACAGAACCTGTAGTGATAGGTCTGCGAGCCGTCAAATAAAACTAGAGGCTGGTTCATAAGGCAGAAGTTCATAATATGAAAAGTTCTGATGGCAATAAGATGTTTTATAGTTTTTACATCTCCGTGCTTTCAGTATTGCTGGAAAAAGAATGAGATACTTTTCTCTCTGATTAGGATTCTGTCTGCTGAAAGTGTTTTATTTGAAGATAGTTCTTAACAGGACAGTGTAGATAACAGGGCCTCAATCATGTGTCTCTGTCTTTGTCTCCTCCCATCTCCTCAACATGAGCAGCAACTGTCTTTTCTGATTGCTGTACCTTTCTAAATAAAGATCATGACTTATCCTTTCTTATTTGCAGTTCTCTTCTTCCTTCTTCTTTAGGGTAAGGATTTTATTATGAAGATTCTAGTGAAAGGCACAGAAATGCTTCTGTTAAATAGCATTAGTTGAAAGATTGCAAACAGATGTGTTACTCCCTGTCCTCAATTTTTAGTGTGTTTTCAACTGTAACTACAAACTGCCTGAAGTGTGAAGTGGGTGATGTACATGCATTGGTGATCTGACATTGTTGATCCTTGTCCTGAATTAGACACTCTTACAAATGTAGAATTCTGTCTTGCAGCTACCGGAAGTCCCTGTTTGAATAGAATTATTAAAAAAAAAGGTTTCCTTTCATTGAGACAAGTAACATAAAATGTTATTAGAGATCAAATTTATCTCAAAAATAGCTGATTTCCAGAGGGCAGGTATCTCAAGTTGAGCATGAAAAATAGGTAATCTACTGTGCTGCGCTCCCCTGAAAACCTGACCATTGTTTCACAGCAGGAGATGCTGGATGCTGAGCACATTTGAGAACGTTGTGTTTTTTAAAGCATATAACTATTAACTATGTACTTTTGATAACCTGGCATGAGCTGTGGGCCAGATGCTTAAGCATGTTCCAGTGGTTAACCATTTTTCTTCTCCTACAGAAAATGTATTGTCTGTAGAATTATCTAATAGCAAAAGTGGAGTGAAGAAGAAAATGCCAGTTAAATTTTAAGTCAGATGTTTCAGTAGACACTAGGCTTCTGGACCTTATCTCTGTATGTGTTACAAAGATTTGGAAGAGAAGGAGATAGATATAAGCTCATGGACTAATGCAAATTTCAAAAATGTATTTCGTTCGTGAACATTTTATAATATGAATGTGGAGTGTCTTGGAAAGAGTTGTGATACCACATGTATGAGACACTCTTAAAAATGCTAATGAGAAAGATGCATTATCTTAGAACAAATGTTGAAGTTCTGCTTTGCAATGATGCACACATTCTCCTTCATGAAAATGAATTCTTGGATCTAACTCATAAATCTCCTGAAAAGGGACCTCCAGTGCTTAGAGAGAGATATAAATCATACTGCGAAGACACTGAACCATGAAATGATTCTGTTAACATGTCATCTGTCTAGAATATATTTTCAAATCTCCAACAGAAGGGTCTAAATTATGAAGGGAAGGTGGCTAGCAAAGTTGGTAATTTGGGAGTTGATACTTTTAACCTCTTCCATCTGCTCCCACTACTTAGGTGTGTCTGTTTTGGCAAAAGATTACAAAGGAAAAGATTCTCAAATACCATTACAGTAAGCTTTTTAAAGTACAATAGGTCCATAAATTCTTCAAATTATGTTATCTTGAGAGAAATGTTACATCATATCAGTACTATCTCTTAAGGTAGCAGTGGTTTGAAATTATGAAAAGTATGGCAAAGAGGAGATAAAGATTGTACATTTTAGTGTGGAAAGGGTGGCTGTATATACCCACGTAAAGTGAGAATTTCAGATCATGTTGCAAAGATCCTGTGTTTCAGGATCTGTCTCTTTACAAGTCTCTCTACAGGGAGGCAGTAAATTAAGAGCAATTTTCTAGGTTACACTGACAGCTGATGCTAACAGAAACTGATCCAAATTCTCCTCTAATGTCTTTATCAGTCAAGTGTTGCTCTTATGAAAGCAGTAGAAGGCACCTGTTTTAAAACCAATTGGTGATAAGAAACGGTTATTTAATTTTCTAACCCACAAAAACTGAGAATTAAATGAAATGTCATTAAAAATTATTATGCTTCATTAATTCATGTTAAATAGCCAGGAGTGGGATGGAGTTAAGCTTTTGAGTACTGATTGAATGGTGTAGTTCTTCACCTATGTTGTACTGTGTTGAGACCTAAAGTTCTTGGGAGTGCTTATTAGTTTGAATTTAGTGATGCTTGACTGCTTCAGGAGCTGACCTGGCTCTAGCAGAACCAAAGCTGCTGTCTCCACCTCCTACCCCATCACAATTTCACTTTTCTGGTAGTTTGCAGGTAAGCAGTATTATCTCTGTACTTTCTGTGCAAACATACGCTTCATCTTTAATGTTGGTAGTGATCTCCAAAGAAGTTCTTTAAGAGTACTCAGTTATTGTCTTTATAAAGGCATGACCACAGCAAGAGAGCAAATATACCTATTTTGTGGCAATAGATAGTGTGACTTTGGGCTGGTCATATGATGTAGAGAAGCCAAAATATTTGCACTTCCGCTTGCTTTGTTGTGTACAATGTGGAGCATCTGGTATATGACAGGTAGTTTCACCCATCTAAACAGGTACGAACTGTTGGGGGACATTATTTATTGGAGGTAACATGTAAATAATTTTTTGTAACGTAGCCGTTCACATAGCAGCTGGCTTTATCAACTTTTGTGTAGTTTTGCCATCTGCATCATGATCCTGATACATCATGTAACATACACTTTTACTGCTGTTGCTTGGAGCAGTAAAGAAATACAAGTATGTGTTATAGGACAGTTGATTGCTTCTGCAAAATAATACCAAAAGATTTAATAAAATTGCAGTTATTTAAAATAAAGTGTTTAAAGTAATTAAAGGAACATGCTTAATACAATCTTATGATGCATAATTTGACAGCAGTATACAAGTTTCAGAGTGCAGCATTGTTTATTTTTTAATATGTATGTGAAATGCAGTCACAGCAATATGACTAAACTACTTCAAAAGACCAGATTCTGACTATGATTATAGGTTATAGGACATCATTATATCCATAAAAGCTATGTATACTTGAGAGGAATAATTTGACTCCTACACGTTATTTCAGTGTCTGATACATTGGACTTTCATAATTTTGTATTTTTATAGAAAATCCCGCTTACTAAAAATGTAATACATTACACCTAAGATTACTGTGGAAATATCTAATGAGCAGAAGTACAATATACTTGGGATATAGTTCACCTGTAGGTGGAAAAGAATACACATCTGTGACTGAGGATTGGAAGGACCACTACTAGTTCTTCAGCAAGTTGTAGTCTCCTCATATAACTTGAATAAGTCAAATATGACTAGATTTTCAAAGTTATTTAGGTCACTAAATATGTTTTTAGGAGGTTGTGTAGTTTCTGAGGAGCACTTCTGTGTTTCATTTCTGTTAAAATTCTTTAAATCTCCATTCTGTGTTTGATTTTTCCAGAGGTCTGGATGACTGATTTCACAGATAGTGAACCATTGATGTTTTTTTGAAAAATTCAGGAAATTGCTTGTTTACACTCACAGTGAAAAAAATATTTCCTGGTGTTCAAGCAGAACCTCCCATGTTTCAGTGTGTGTCCTGTCACTGGGCATCTCTGAAAGGAACCTGAATCAGTAGTCTTCTTTATACTCTCCCTTCATGTATTTATATATATTGATAATACCTGTCCTGAGCTTTTTCTTCTTTATGCTAAACAGTCCTACCTGTCTTACCCTTTCCTCCTGTGAGAGATGCTCCAGTCCCTTAATCAGTCTTAGTGATCCTTTGCTGAACTCTCCAGTAGCTCTGTATCTCTCTGGTATGACTCCTCTCCAGAACTGGACACAGTACTCCAGGTGTGACCTCACCTGTGCTGAGCAGAGGTGAAGAATCACCTCCCTCAGCCTGCGGGCAACACCTCTCCTAATGCAGTCCCAGGATACCATTGGTCTTTTGAACTGCAAGGGCACGTTGCTGGCTCACGTTCCACTTGGTGACCATCAGGACCCCCAGGTCCTTCTGTGCAAAGCTGCTTTCCAGCTAGTCAGCCCCCAGCATATACTGGTGCAGGACTTTGCAATTCCCTTTGCTGAACTTCATGAGGGTCCTGTAGGCCCATTTGTCCAGCATGTTGAGGTTTCCTCTCTGTGGATGGTGGCATAACCCCCTGATGTATCAGCTGCTCCTCCCACGTTGGAATATGAGCAAACTTGCTGAGAGTGCACTCTGCTAAATCATCTAGATCATTAATGAAGATGTTGAATGTCCTGTTCAACAGTATTGGATTCAGTATTGACCCCTGGGGTACGCTGCTCGTGTTGGATGAATGTCCTGGCGTTTGTTTGTGTAATCTGGCAAAGCGTGTATTAATTCCATGGGAAAAGAGTTTTGTGCTGTGAGGACAAGGTATTTTAATGTTTTTACTATCACATTGTCCCATGGTTTGCAACACTGCCAGAACATGCCGGGGCAGGAACTTTGCCCTTCTAAATTTATTCATTACTAATTCATTTCTAACAGGTATAAGAACTGGTTAAAATCAAATGCACCCTAGGGTTTGAATATCAGACTTAAATAGATTAGTGCCAGGGCTGAACTGAGTAATGAGCGACTGGTACTAATGTTACCTTCATTACATCATCTGTGTCTAAAAAGCAGAGCAAGGTGTTTTTGTCTAAGACCATACCAAGTAAGTATGGACTACTAGTCTTTTAAATCTGGCAGTAGATCTAAAAATTGAAGTGTATGCAGTTAGCAGCCATATTGTTACAAAATGGGTCTGTTCCCTATTATCTTATGCCATTTTGATATATTTGAGAAAGTAGTAAAATATTATAAACATTTTTATATACTCCATAAGACAGTAGAGAATCAGCCCTAAAATTAAATCACCTTGGTGCTATTTCCCTCATGTCTTTTTTTAGCTGTTCAGTTATCACATAATTTATATACAGCTACATAGCTGTTTCTTATTGATTTTTGTCTTTCTATTCCTTTTCATGTTGTGTAAAGATAGAGTTTGGTTTTGCAGATGGATTCGTTGTTCAAATGTACTCATGGCCTAATTTCAGCAAGTAATTTGTGTTCTGTGGCTCCTTGTTGGATAGTTTGTTGTAAGCATTTACTGCTTCAGCTATTAGGGAAGACTGACTGAATAGTATATTGCTGGGTTTTGATTCATTAAGAGTCTCTCCTCCAACTGGCTTTCTTGTGAATACATGCAATTACAAATAGAAGGGCATTTTTTTATAAGTATATTCTTTGGTGCTTATTTAAAACAGACTCTTTCAGCAAACATTCCTGTTTGCTTCAGCCAGTATATTTGTTGCTTGAACATTCATGGGAATTACACACAGAAGAGTTGAAATGGATGCAGCTGAAATGAATTCATTGAGAAACTCAAATGAATAATCATGAAAATAAACATGCTCAGCTCAGTCATTTTCTGAGCAAACAAAGAAGAATCAGATCTGATGTTCTGTTTTATTCTCAGTGCTGCCCTCTAACCCTCTCTGAACTCTAGGTAGAACCTGAGATGCCTGACAGATGTTTTTAGTGACTCCATATGGAGTTCATTTCATGCATTAAATGCACATAAACTGTTTTAGTGAACCAGTTTCTAAAGTAAATTATTACTTTTCAAAATCCATTGCATAAGTAATAACAGACTGCTAAGATACAGTAAGTGCCACTTTGTTTTGCTCTAGTGGAAAATTTCATGCTGACAAGGTCAAGCCCTGCAGTCTGAGAGCAGTCAAGTGGTGAAGGGCACATCCAGCAGGAGGAGAAGTGCTGGATGGACATCTACTAACCGTTCTCCTTCAGAAGTGAGAATTGGAAATGTGGTTTAGTTAGATTTAGGGAATAGAGCTCAGCTACAAAGTTTGCTTTTATTGCTTTATTGTTGTAGACTAAAAATACATTGGGTTTAGTGTATTTTTGAAACTGCTCCCTGTTTCTTGTCAATTTATGCACAACTCCAGTATTTAACAGCATTGTCTGTAGTTGTCCTCAGGCAGTAATACTGTGAGGGTAGCAGGATAGTCCTTATATATAGTAGTTACTGAACTTAAAAGAGATTCACACTACGGTGCATGGTAAACTGGAGGTTGCAATGGAGAAGATGTAGCATGGCTCTATTTTTTTAGTGCAGCAAAATACTTTTGCTTTGCATTTAAAATTAGTTTGAAGATGGTGGGAAAATCAGTCAATTAATATAGGTAAAAGCCAATTTTCCACCATTCAGCCCAGAGAACAGCTTCCTTTCAGGTAAATAATTCATATGTAATACTGCTTCGCAGTAAGACATTTACTGTTCAGATATTTTTGTATGATTGATTAATATACTTTGTTACGGAAATAGATTCTTAGGATAAAAGTAGTTGAGATACTCTAGGAGTCAAATTGCTCAGTAAAGAACTAGGTAGCTACATTTTCAATATATAAATCTACATCATTACCAGAGGTTGCTGAGAGGCTGCTGATGCCTTATTAGATAAGGTTTAGATAGATTACCTGCAGCACTAAACAATTTACTGAGAACAGAAAATGGGCTTCCAATACAGTCTAGAAATGAAACATCACAATTATTTGAGGTACTCTGTAACCTTGGAAACAGTTGGGAGCAGTGACATCAGCAACAATTATGTGCAATTTTTGCCTTTAGTTTATCACCAAGGTAACCAGAGCAGGTTTCCCTGTTTGAAATTTTAAGAATGTCTTGGTTTGGTATTAAGTGAGCATGCATGAGACACTGTTTAGGGTCTGTTAAAATCATATTCTGCTTCCTTTTTAAAATGGTCCATCAGGATTTAAATTGTGTAAACTCATGGGTTTAGGTTTCTTTTTTTCCCTTTTTCTTTTTCCTTTCTCTCTCTGCAACAGCTGCAGGCAAATGAAGTCTGAATTACTGTGTTAAATTCTTGGAGTACTGGAAAGAAGGAAAATTTAATTTCTCATTGAATTCCTTTTGCTGGCCACAAATACCAAGTGTTGCAACTGTATGTAGAAACTGGGAATTGCACTACATTGTTTTTGGGAATGGGACTTGCCCATAGTTAAGGACACATGATGTTCCCACACCTAACTTCCTTGGGGGAATCTTTGCATTAAAGTCTAGGTTCACAAGAGACTTGCAGTCAGTGCTGCCTGAGAAGTGATTCCCTTAGACTTCCTGGCGATGAAACATCTTTAGTCAGCCTGCCTCACCTTGTGGTTGTGCCGGTCAAGGACGGCCTAGCATCATATCCATCTTCATATTTAATCCAGAGAGGGTTTGTTGGTTCCCCCCACCCCACCCCTGCAGTGGGTCTTGGGGAATGTAAAGTTTGAATTAAAGATTAAAGCGCTGTTGCATAGCGGAAAAACCTGTAGTCCCCTTGATAATTGCTCTGTGATGGGAAAGTTATGTGAGGTTGGAGGCATAATGCTGACAGGGAGGACATTCACCGTTCACAGTCTCTCACCCATGTGTGGTTCAATTTTAGAGAGAGGTATTTTACTATGAAATACTGATAATCCTTTTCCATTACTCATGGAGGTAGGAGGGCCAGGGGGTTGTGTATGTGCAAAAAAGTTTGCAAAAAAGCTTTTTTGTTTAAGGCTGGAACACTATCACAGGTAAAAGCCACGTCAGCTGACAAATTCAAAATGCATGTATAAATTTGCATTCCTAAAACATGCAGATTTTATATGTGATACTTTATGGAACACTTCCCTTTTTTTTGCATACATCTTTATCCATAGGTTACCGCTCATGTGAAATACACGCTTGTGTTCTGTAGACTTATTGAGCACACAACATATGATTTTGCAGGGCAATTGGTGAGCAGGGAACCTGCCATACATGTGCCTTATAGATACAAGTTAGAACTTGATGTTCAAAGGAAAATAATAAAACTCTGTTCTAGTTTGGAGTGCATGAAGAAGGGAAACTGCATTTCAAGCCGTTACCCCTGTGGATTTCCAAAACATACTTTATAGTTTATGTTGGAGTTCTGTAGCCTACATCACTTCTAATGAATTGAGCTAAGTAAATTAAATTAGATTTTTGCATGCAAAAAGATAATCCCTTCACATAGTTTGGAATTGTAGAGAGAATAAAGCACTTTTTACATTTCACGTACCGGAAACTTTCATGGGATATAATTGAAAAGCACATGCCTATTTCAGAAACAGAATATTGATGTTCATATTTGTAAAGGAATTAGTTCACTGACCGAAGCAGAAGGAAAAGGAAGACTAGCTTTTTAGATACTAGTCATAATCTAGCAAGTTTGTAGTTATCTTTAGGATCGTAATCAATGTGCATTGATTATTTTATCTTTGTAATAAAAAAATCACCAAAGGCCTATGTGCTTTTCGTACTGAAGTAATTTCCAGAAATATGCAATAACAAGTAATCACACTATTTGCAAACATATTTGGTGAAAAGGAGCTGTGCTGTGAAAGGTATTGATTTGCCTGTTGCAGTTATCAGTTTGATTAATGTTAAAATTCTGTCTAGTATATTTCATCATTACACATGATTAATGCAGTAATAATGCATTACGCATATCTACACATTTATTATTAGCAATTAGTGTCTTATATTTCTTTTCTATCACAGGTCTAACCACAAGTTAAAACTTATAAAAATTTAAAAGAAATATTTATTGGAGTAGACATTGGTTATAAATCTTTATGGCTACAGTATTTGGGAGTTAATAATGATTTCTGTGGGTTTATTTTATGATAATGAAAAGCCATTGAGATTACAGTTTTTTTGCATCTTCAGAGTTCTGCCAGAAGAGGCAAGTTTTCTCTCACCACCTTGTGAGGCCAAGAAAAACTCCCAGGCAATACATAAAACACTGCACTCTGTGCAGGGAAACCATGTTTTACATATGAACAAAATGAAATGTAGTCATGTGCGATGCTGGGTTCACTAATGTTTCAGTAGTCTTTGAAAAAATACGGGACAAGCAATGGAGAAGGGAGAATGAGGAGGAAGAAGGTGGTAAATAATGACGAAGGCAAGGTGAATCTGTAAGTCAGTTCTGTGAAATCATCAGTACTAAATGTGATCTTAGGTATGTAGGGATACAAAGCAGAGGCCATGTTAAACGGTGAGTTTCAAAGTTCTGACTTCAATTATTATTTAAGAATACTTCTTGAAAATTGACTGTAAATGAATTGACAGTATGAAGACCTTACTGAATAAAGCCCTGAGAACCTGACCTGAGCTCATAACTGACTCTGCTTTGAGTGGGAGGTTGGAGTAGAGACCTCCTGAGGTCATTTCCATCCTGCGTTACTCTGTGCTGTGGTAAAAAGGTTATTTCATCCATGCAGGTGTATAAAGGGGAATTCAAATAGTAAGCTGGATAATTCATTTACTTATGTAGTCTGAATGATACAGTTACTAGGCTTGTCCAGTATTATTAATAACCCTTCAAAAATAGCATTGAAAATATACAAAAAATGTATTAATATTAATTTGTATAATTAATAAATATTAATAAAATATTAATTTGTATAAAATTAGGTTAGAAGACTGTAAAAGAAGCTGGTAAAACTCCTCAAAACCAAGTGAATTTTTCAGGAGAGGTGTAATTGTTTTTCAAGAGAACTATGGAGTTTGGTTTTTTATGAAACAGAGTGTCAATATTTTTATATCTGAAAGAAAGTTAGAGGCAACTTGAACATAGCGCCATTTGTCTCTAGGGGTACAAAGTATTTAAGACTGGCACTTTAATCTACTCAGTAAATGAATTATAGGATCCAATCACTGAAAGATGTAATTAGAAAAAAATTAAAATATATATCTATGGGAACGGGGGGGGGGGGGGGGCAACTCTTGTGCTTTTGGAAAGGGGGCAGGGGAAAGGAACATTTCACCTCTTGAGAGAGTTGGTGTCTGTGCCGGCATCCAGTCTTTGAAAACATTAGGAAAAAAATATTAGTGACACCTTTCATCTTTCTACCAGGCTGACTAAAGCCTTTTGACTTATGCAGTAAATGTAGCCAAAATGTAACTTCTAGGTTTCTTTCTATCCTTTCACAGGATAGATTATATCCGTTTCGCTGCTACCAGACTCTTCACATATTAGAACAAGTACTGGGTAAGGATGTTTTGAATTACAATAAGATAGCTTTATTGGCCAAGTTGATGATCCATGATCTGTTGCCAGCATGCAAACACGTCAGACTTTTACAGGCAGCATCTGCTTGAACTGTCTGGGGAAACAAAAAGAACAGAAAACATCTTATATTGGAACAAAACAGAGATCTGACTTGATGAAAGTGTGATTTTTTTTTTCTTCTGTGTTTAGTCATTCTACATATTATTTAAAATTGAGTGCTCATGTCATGTCAACATGTGTGTAATCACCTCTTAACTCCTTATAGTTAATTACTGAGAGGAAGTTCAGGAAGGAAGGAAGAATTGCGTTCCATGTTATACCCTGTATTTTTATTGGTGTAAATATATTTACTTCTCAGGTGGTTTATTTTAAAGTTTTGGTTATTGGGGCTGGGTTTTTTTTTTATTTATTTCATTGTTCTTGATTCCACATTCTTCATTTGTTTCATTGATTCCACAGATTTAGATGGTGCCCACCCAACTGAAATATACAGTAAATGCTCTTTGTGAGAGCTCCCTTTGAGGAAAATTTGACTTCTTGATCTATTCAGTTGGGAGAATCTCAGCAGAGCTGTGTGAAAACTCTGCATTCCAGAAAAAGTAGGGAAGACATGGCTGTATAGTTTTATTGTTGTTAGGTGCCAGAAAATTTCAGTCTTTCCAAAAGGATACAAATGCATTTTTTACCTAGATTTATTGAGAAAATAGAGTGCTTGCATGTTGGTACCACCTGACTTTATTTTGAACATTGTCTTTTCTATCCTTTTGTCAAGATGTTGCCTTCAACATTCAGAACCATTGTCATATGTCTGTCATTTTCCATTTCTCCTTTCAACTCTTACTTTTCTGTGGAGGTGTTAACTTATCCAGGAAATGGTTCTATGCAAAGCTTATCCTAGAATATTCAACATGAATCTTGCATAAAAACCTGCAAATTCTAGTCCATATACAGTCATCATGCTCAGAAGGTGTATTACCTTAAATGATAATTTATTTTTTAAAAAAATTATACTCTTGTACAGTTCTTTACACTTCAGCATTTATTCAGTCTATTACTTCAGAATTTTTATAATGATCCTCCTAATGGTCCACTGGACATATGCCACCATCACCTAATGTATTCTCTCCATAAGGATTAATTTCTGAAATGGTAGGGCTGTTAGAATAATGTCAGTTCTTGCAATGCTCTGAACCAGAGTAAATTGAAAACAGTGAGGTTTGAGTCATAAAGTACAAAAAAGGAGTAATCCTTGTTTCGTATTGAAAATGCAGAATTAAAGTGCTTGCTTTTTTCAAGTCTAATGATTGAATTTACTACCAGCCATATCAAGCATATAGTAATAAACTTCTTTTATGGGTTACTGTTAGGTTTATTTACCATTTCTGTAGAACCTCAACTAAGAATAGGCTCCCTTCTATGAAAAGGAAGGATAGGAAAGTGTCTTCCTCTTTGAAAAGAAGGGCTAAATTAGTCAGATAAAGAAGGTAAAGAAGAAGCACAAGTGGTGCTTCACAGACTGCTTCTGAAGCAAGTTTCCCTTTTCATGGGGGTAACGTAATGAAAACATTTTACTCTTGGTGGAAAGAAGAGCCCAGAGATTCATGTCTTGGGCAGCTGGAAAATCACAGGTACCCTGTGTTACCTGGTGTGTCCAAGACAACGTGAAGCCTGTTGGGCGACTGACCATGGTATGACAGGGCCTTCGCTGCTGTGTGGGTCCTGGGCAGATGCAGGTCCCAGGAGGAGCACAGTTCTGTATCAGACTCCACATTGTCTATGTCTTCCCTTGGTGATTTTCCTCCACTTCTTAAAAGAAATGGTTTGTGGCATCCCTTTAAGTCTTCCTCTTGCGGGGGCAGGTGGCCTGCTCAGGTCTCTAAAACTGGCTGATGTACATTGGGAGTTGGAAACATGTACAATTCAGGACTTGCCCTTAGGAATTTATCTGTGGGATTTTCACTTTCAGATTTTAACAGATACTTTATTTTCCCATAGAACTCTACAAATATGCAGTGTGATTGCAGTATTTTAATATTCTGGCTACAGAAGTATAATGTCTAGACAACACCATATGTATTTCAGTCAGGCGCAGAAGTATTACTGTGCCATTTCTTTGGTAACTGACATTCTGCTTTGCAAATTCACAGAGCAATGGTTTTAATAGAAAAGCAAAATACTACATTGCAGGAAAGATAAATAAAGATCTCTACTATTACTTCCTCTGTTTCAATTGCTGTTAATTTGCTAGTGTCTCTTTAGCTCTTTGAAACTTGTGTATAAACGAGATGACAAAGCATAATTATAATTCTGTTATGCTAAATATTTGTTTTGAAGCTTGACCACTGGAATGCAAAGCTGTATCTTTTCACCTCCATCCAAAAATATTTCTGAAATAAAATACTTGTTTCTGTCTCAGTGAAGCTAAAAACTGAAACTGGAAACTGAAGAGTAAATGACAGAAATAAATGATGCCTTGTCAAGTTCTGAAAAAGGCTAATGAAACCTTGCAGCTGCCAAATCCGACTGAAACCAGTGGCCTGTGAATTGCAGTGTTCAAGGGAAAAAGTGAAAGATAATCCAGATGTTCCCAAGCAGAACACTTTGCAATACTTTTCCATCCAATTTCTTTCTGTGTATATGAGCTAAAAATGTATATAATTGAGATTTGTTTTAGTTCATTTTCTGAAGGTTATTATTTGACTTTCAAAACAGTTTAATGTGCTTAGCACGTTATTTCTGTCTGTACTCATTACTTTAAAGGTGACTTTTAATTTATCAGATATATACGATTTTGAATCACAGGATTGTTCATGTGAAGGAGGTTTCTTAGAAGGTTTCTTTTGACAGCCTCTTTATGTTCTTCCTGAAGTGCTTTTCTTTTGGCAATGCATAAAGTGAATCTTGAATATCAAAAGGAAATTTGTGCATAGTTCTGGAACTGACTATCTTTTACTGTTTATTTTTGCTCATTATTGTGCTAGCTGATGAACTAAGCTAGAGACTTGTGAATAAATCTTGATTTAAGTGTGTTTTGAAGAAGTAGTTGGCATTTTGTTTATTTGTGGATTTTTGTTTTGTAGCTGAGCCCATATCTCATTGTTAATCTGCTAAGTCACCTACTTAGTGGCAGCAAATTAAGTAAATAGTCATGTAAAATCACAAGCTAAAGGGGACGGATGTATATGTATACTTATGTGTTAAAAGACATATAGCCATCACTCTATTCCGAGAGTGAAAACAGATATCCAATTTGTATTTTACTAGATCAGGACCCTGTATTACAAAAAAAGGTTACAAACTGGATTAGTAAGTACCCTTTACCCTTTCAAGCAATTGGGATCCTACAGTCTCGTAGTTATATTTGTCTGTTTAACTTTCAACTCAATATAAATTTATCATATGATGTTGGATACAGTCCAGACTTCTGTAACTGTGTACAGCCTATGGCAAATAAAGACCATCCATTCCAGTAAAGAGAGAAATATCAGATAAATCTGTAAATAAAAGGTAGTAAAATACTTAAGGAAGAAGAATATTTTTGTTTCAACAATGAGGCAGTACTTCCTCTTACCCAATTCTTTTTCCTTGGTAGATGTTGATCTTGGTTTAAAGCAGCATATCCTTACACATTATTTGAATAGATACAAGGTTTTGATTTTCTAGAATGTAAGAAATTGAAGTCATGTGTTAATGGTTTTGAACTGAATATTTGCACAAGGAAAATGTTCCTTTCAGAGAAAAGGGAAGGGAAGTGGAAAAGGAGAAACTATTTTAAAGTGAATCAGTTGTGACTGAGTGTGAATTTGGCAGGAGCCCTTTACTCTTACAGAATTCTCACAGAAGAGTAATTTTGCTGGTGCCCCCTAATTGTATAATGAGAGTACTATGATTTGGCATTAGTCTGTTCCCTTGCTTGAGAAAAGTTTATGTAACTATGCTGACCACTTAGATGCTTGTAGATCTGGTTAAGAATACTTAAGGGAGGTTAGTGCCCAGTATCGTCAAGACTTGCACAGTTCTAGGCATTTTCAGGAAAGGATGTTCAATTGCCTTTGGAGCTCCCTAAATCAATTCAGTGGGCAGACAATTGCTTTACACCTGGAGCCATTTTGTCCAAATTCCCCACTTTTGCCATTGCTTCCAATTTTCTTGTAGATCCTGTATTGTTTTTGATTTTCTGGTATCTTAAGGCAATGTGCTACTGTGGTTCCCAAACATAGAGGCTTCATGCAGCAGCATTCTGATTGATGATGGCTTTCCGCTGACCTAAAAGGCAACTTCAGAAGCCTGCCTCCATATACATGGAGGATTTTGTGCTGATTCTCCACTCCTGGAGGCACCTAAACTCTACAGTTTCTAACTTAGCCTTACAGAGTTGAATACAGTACCCTGCTTCCTGCTGAGTGTATATTACTGCAGTATATACTGCAGTATATACTCCCTGCAGTACATTACTGGGAGTCAGTCAAACTTGAGTGGCCTTTATTAGCAGACAGATGAATGGGAAAGTGTAAAGAATCGGAATTTTTCATGCAGATCAGTGGAAACCTCATATTGATTTGAATGGACCACAAGCCAGGTGTATTAGGAAATCCTCCAAACCGTGTCGAGAATTGCCTAGTTGTTTTTGGAGGATTACCCAAAATGGGGATGCTTTGGAGCTGCAGGACTTTAAACTAGTATGAGAATTTATCAGATATTAATTAATGTCACTTATTCATGTATTTTAATAGAAGACATTTGCTTTATGTAACCTTTTGTAGGGAAATTTCATTATTATGCATGGTTGACTTTCTGCTTTTTTCTATGGCTGTTTCATGTAGGGTTTTTTTGAAAGATGTGTGAATGGTTTAATTTAATGTAAAATTTGTATATTTATAAACTTAGGCAACAGAACTATTGTCTCTTCAGTCTGCTAGAAAAATAATTCACATGTGTGTACGGGGCTATGATTGCCAGAGCCTGTTCATGGTGACAGGTGTTGGATGTTCATCTGCTAATTTCTCATTAGAAACAATGTGGTAGTTTGGCCATTGGAGGCCCTGTCTTGATTTCTGTTTATAAAATGTATGGCTATGTTTACTGAAATGGTTTTAAAATGGTTTTAAAAATAGTAGATGTGTTTTCATTGTCATAGAAGTATTTTAAGATGAAAATACTTTTTTTCTCATTGCCAACAACTATCTATTATCTGTGATCTGTAATTAGGCTCACAGCTTAATGTAAAAGACGAATGGTGCTCGCTGAGCTGCATCATTGGCCTTATTGTGGTAAAATGGCTGATTTTGTTTTACCAGCTGTGACTTTGGAGGCGGGCTGAATGACAGGGAACACATAAAACTCGACAGATTAAAATATTTCCAGCACATAGCTGTGTGTGTATCATTCAGAATTCAGCAGCAGCTCTTGCTTGATAAGCTTGCTAATGTCTTTATGTTCCAAGGACCATTGTGCTCCTGTATGGGGTATCTTGTACAGTCTCAGTCCTGCCGTCCTCACTAGAGCAGAACTCCCAGTGAAAAACAGCATCAGTGTGACCATGGAAAGCACTGAATAAAAGGGTAGAAAAAGATCACAAGAGCAATGCATCTGCCTAAAGAAATAGAGCATGTAGTTCTGTGACTAATTATGAATTATGGAAAAGAACTAAAGGAAAAAGACACAAAGTTAGGAAATAAATGGTTGATTACTCATCTTGCATCAAAGAAGGACATTTTCAAAAGACAAGCCCAGTTATAGCTGCTTTTTGCAATAATATTCATATCTACTTCTCACAATTTCCATCACTTATAGTAGAAAATAAGACTATATTGTCCTTCAGATTGAAAGGTTGCATGCAGAGCATTCTAATTTTATATGAAAAGAGCAGAATAAGTTATGTCAGCAAGTTAACAAGAGGTAGCTTTTTAGTTTTAGTGTGAATGTGTTCTGAGGACTGCAGAAACAGCCTCACTGGCGAAGTGTGGTGATGGCGGCTGATGCAAGTATACAAAAGCCATAGAACTCCATGTACTGGATTTAATACAGTCTGGAATCATGAATGGCCTTGGTTGGATCTTTGAGCTGAATTGATGAGGCAAGTATTGCTTCTCTGTGGTTTAGCATCTGATGATGTATGTGATTTGTTTAACCTTTTCTTTTTCATGTGAATTACAGATATTTTAATGGATTATTAATTTCAAGTTAGCCTTGCATATCTGGCTTTTTGTGTCTAGAACTTGAGCTTGAGTCCTTACTGCAAAAATCCAGCTCTGGAGGTGCCCTGGAAACAGTGATGTTTTCTGATGTCACCATGAAACAGTCTGTGGTGTCTTAGGTAAAGTGAAGGTAGGAAGATGACCTTCGCATGCCCCTTCCCACAAATCCTTTCCGGATATGGTGCCAGAAGAGGGTGAACCCATTTTGTATTTTGTAGTCAGGTAACATCTTTCTTCATGGGGAACCAATGTACTTTATAGATGCTAATGAATTATGATTCTGGTCATGTTTATCAGCTCAATTTTATAGACGGTGTACCTCAAGCATCAGTTTAGTGACATAATGCTGGTGAGGGGGCTGGAAAACAAATTGTATGAGGAGCG
>BJBW01003212.1:0-81061 GCA_004320125.1 Scolopax mira | reverse complement strand
ACAGTGCTAAGGGACATGGTGTAGGGGATGACTTTGTAGCGTAGGGTAGATGGTTGGACTCGATGATCCCAAGGGTCTCTTCCAACCTAGACAATTCTATGATTCTATGATAAGTGCAGAGGACCAGTTGTTCTACTACAAAGGCACTAAGAATAACATAGTATCTTCTGTCAACAAATACAAAAATCTTAAACTCAAGAAAACATCTGTAGAGTTACAGATTACTTGGTTGTGTTGATTTGGTACATGGCATGCTCAGTCATCTCTAAAAGAGTACCTATCAGTGAGAGCTTAGTAGCCTAGTAATTTGTTGGAAAAAACATGTTCCGTGTGGTTAAAAACATTACTTTCTCCACTAATCATTAACCTGCAAATGACTAAATGTGTTTCCTGAATGACATCCGCTCTACTGGTCTGTTCTTCCATGATGAAATCACACCTGTTTCCATCACAATATCTGCAATTAATATAAGTAGCTCTGTGTCTTTTTTCATAAATCTCTTTGTCGGCTTATTAAAATAGCCTCCAAACTATATGCTTTTTGTAAGCACTATTGTTACCACCATTGAACGACTTTAAGAACAGTGTGAACAGAAAGGACAAAACTATGTATTTCATCAATAGTAACTGAGCTTTGAAAAAGTAAATTACTTTGCAGTGAAATTCAAAATTTCACAGCAGATATTCAGTACACAGTGCTGGTATTATTCTAAAAAGAAATATACTGCACTTCACAGTACAATAAAAGCTGGTCTTATCAGAATCCAAGTTTTCAGATACCATTCCTGAGAAATAAGAACTAAAAGCATATCCTAACCCCAGCTGGCTGTTCATTATAGTTGTTTGCTGAGTTCATGCACATGGGATGCATGAATAACCATTTTCATTGTAGCAAAATAAGTTTTTTAAGTTTACCTTTCTTTGATATGGATTTGTTGGTTTTTTGGTTTTTGTTTTTCTAGGTATATCTCTAGAAATACCTTTCTATGTTTTTTTAATATTTGTAAAAAACAGATTCTGTGGTGTGCATGAACTTACGAGGCTTGGCAATGGAAGACAACCCTGAAAAGTTATTGTCATTAAAATAATGAGTCATATTTTTTTCCTAATTATAAATTTGGTAAGGGATGCACACCTCAGGCATTTTGGGTTTCTTCACTTCATGAAGAAAATCATGTTCCCTGAGTGACAAATAGAAAAGTTATTATAACATTATCATAACATATTAAATTAATGACATATTAATCTCAGAAAACATGTCAGCCTGAAGTGAAATTAGATGACTGCATTTGTTTTTAATAGATACAGATGAACAAAAATGGTCCATCTATTACACAATCACATGTAAATTTTTTTTTTTCAAACATTTTGTTTGGATTTTTGAGGATAGTTATTGAATGGAACTACTTTTTGAATGACTATGCATCAAAAATTCAAGAGTTCTAGGCAGGTGAGCAATAATTTAGGTTGTTTGCCTTTTTCTTTTGTGAGATGCTTCCAAGCAGTGTTGTGCTGTGGAATGTGGCCCCAGTACAAACGAGGTGACTCATGTTACAATCCAGAATATTAGTGACTGTTACTATTGTAGAATAAGTTTTACTGTGATTTATTTTCTCTGACAGTTCAGTAGTATGTGAACCTTTGCTTTGAGCCTTCTACTGCGGTAAAAGACTAATCGTTTAGGTTTCATAAAATACACATTTAATCTTAAAAGTTAAATACGCTTCATTAGTTGCAGAAGAAACCTCTGGAAGATAATATAGTATAATGTGATTCATGAACAGTTCCTGCTATAGGTTGGTCCACTTAGTATGGGCTATAGGCCTTGCTCTGTATGTTTATGTGATTTAACTGTAACAGTAACAATCAGAAAGGAAAGTAGTTAAATGCCAATGAACATGGAACATATCAGAGTTTAAAACATTATTCTTACGGAAAGCCATCTTACGATGTAATAAAATAAAAATACTGTCAGCTAAATGTCACTTTAAAAATAATATCTGTTTGTAATAGTTTTAAGGTTTACGGTGTCATCCAAACTGAATACAGATTGAAATTTGGACTGAAAATCCTACAGATTGTTGATGGTTTGGTAGTTCTTATTATGATTAAGATTCGTACTTAAAGAGGTTTTGGTCAAAGTCGGTGATCTGGGGTAAAGGGCTAAAGTGGTGTGATGGCGAGGTTAATATTCCAGTTTCAGTTGATCCTTCCTGAGTCAGGCTGAATTGAAAGGGACACGTTGGGAGGAAGCGCACTGTGAGCTGTACTGACTACTGACTTCAAAGATATGGACATGAAAGGAGAAGGACATGAAAAGAAGAGAACTGCCAGTGAATAAGCAGCAGCAAGAAAAACCCAGCAGACATCCGAAGGGGACACATAGACAATTTGAGCATTACTTTCTCGAGCATAATTTTCTCCCTAGTGGAACCAGTATTATCTTTGCTGACTGTCTGTAAGATAATTCCAGTAAACATTAACAATTAAAACCCCCAAACTTTGTATTTTTTCAGAAATCCTCCTCCTACTTTACTACATCCTGAAAAATGGTGCAGAGGATTCAACCATTTCATTTCACAGTGAGTTGTATTTTCTTTAAAAACAGCTTATTCAGCAAGGCCTATTTGTGTCAATCTGAAAACAGA
Source organism: Scolopax mira (assembly GCA_004320125.1). NCBI lineage: Eukaryota > Metazoa > Chordata > Aves > Charadriiformes > Scolopacidae > Scolopax > Scolopax mira. The sequence continues at coordinate 78,413 of BJBW01003212.1, read as the reverse complement.
ATTGATTTTATGGAGTGGTTGCTTTTGCAGATTTTTAACTTCAGTTTTCTTTTCATAGACTCTAGACCATGCTTCACTTTTTGAAAGCTATACAGCACACTTGGGTCTTATGTAATTTGTTTCACAGCTTCTCTGAACTCCTTAGTTGATTTGCTTTTTGACTTTGATGAACCTGGGACAGGTTTATAAATATACCTGATTTCCTTGATGGTTTTGCAGTGAAATTTTGTGTCAAGGAGAAAAACGTGTTAGTGAAAATGACTGCCAGTCAATTTAATATAAGAATTTGAAAGATAAGAAAGAAAATAATTGCTTTTTGTCACTGTACTAATATGCAGTAGGTTTTAAACCCAATATAGGTAATTGAGCAATACTTGTACCAAGAGTGTAATATGTTACCCAGGTGGTACCAGCTTTCTGGATGCAGCTGTCACTAAACTAAAATATGCTTTTGCTTTATATTTTTTTTCTTTTTACAGTGAAACTAAGAAATCATAACTTAGTAGTTGCTAACATTATATTGAAAAATCTTACAGCAACTCTTATGAGTAATTTCTTCAGGATTTCATTGTAACCTATTACAGCCTAAACTGTGTAACATGGGGAATAATACTATCAAACTCTTGGGAAATTTACACTGTTCAAATAACCAAACGTTTTGAACACCACTACTCAGTATTGTGACTTTTCAAGACAGGTTTGAAAATACATGCATCTACATTTTGAATCAATTCTGATCCTTAGTGTATAGTTACTTGAGGAGTACAATATTCCTACCTGGTACCTTTTTCAGTCAGTTGTGTAGCAGTGTCTTCCAATTTTAGAAGAAGTTAAAAATAGAAAGAACAATGCAAATTTTATTAATAATCCATGAAAAATATTCTTATTTTTCTATGGTGGTCTTTAATCAAGTAGGAAGGTGAGGCATACTGTAATGGTTGGCCTACAGAGGAAGGCCATTGCTATCATTACTGTAATGTAACTCAAAATCTCTTCCAGTGGAGGTAGGAGATGTACCTTCCTCTAGAGCAGATTGCCCCAAGTTCTGTCTCTCCGTTATGCATGTCCTTGTTTACACAGCAGTGTACTTTGTGATCTATGGCATAATTGGCGTTTAATTGCAAACATCACTGGGTGGTGGATGAATTCTTTTATAGAGAAACATTGTTTTCACAGTATTTATGGACAATTGCTTGTATTCTGGGGGACTCTAGAACTGGTGGGTTATATTCCACTTGTGCTTTAGGCGTCAGTGCACCTGGTGAATAAGATTACATTCCTTTCTCAGAAACGTTGTGCATTAATCTTCAGCATTGTTACACAGGTTTTCTTGGTATCTTCCTTTTTCGAAGTCCCTGATGAGTTTGAGAACAATACAAAAAACTAAGTATAACATTTCTTAGCATTTGTTCAGTCCTTTAGTTCAGCGTGCACTGTTCATAAAGAAGTCAGACATAAGTACTTTATGGTTGTGCTTGTTTTTAATCTTGTCCTTTGGGGTTTTGATATCTTCAAATTGTATATTTTTAATCACATTGATTTTTAATTACTTTTGCTTAATTACTTCCTCTCACCAGCAACATCTGCAGGTTCTCAAATCTTGCTTTTCATTTTTACAGTAGTTCACACAATGAAGTCAGGAAGTATGCTCATATGCAGTCTCTTAAAATGGAAAAATGCAACAATTGTAATAAATATACTGATTTTATAGTTATCTTTAAGAGAACACTGAAATGGAATTCTGTATGACATTCCTTCATTCTCGGGCATGTGTTGTTATGATGCCGAGGTTACAAGATGTTGTTATGGAGGCTTGGATTTACATTTGTGGATTTTCTAGACCAAAATAAATAATGAAACATTGGAGCATATAGCTGCAAACCTTTTAGCCATTACTGATAATTGGCTCATTTATATGCATTAGTTATGCATTTGTTGATGCCCACCTTGTGACAGCTTAGTTATGATAAATTAAAAGCAGTGATTGTATAAATTCCATACTGCCTTTTATCCATATGTTAGGACCTTGCCTGATGTTTCTGTCACCGTTGTGATGAGTGGTTAGTTTTTAAATAATTTCATTATCTACCTCCTTCCTGATGGCTAACATCATTTGCATAACAAGCTTATCTGGTTCAAGCTGTGGGCCAGACCTTTGTACTGACAGAAATCAAGCATGCAGCTTTGGTTAAGCATACTTTTGACTTCAGATTACACAATAATTTTATTTATACCAAGATTGACAAACCTGGTCATTGTAGCTATTTTTTCACCTTCCATTCTCATCCCTTGAAATGACACTGTCTTAAGAGGCATTTTTGTTGCAAGACTTCTCTCATGTATTATAGTGATCTACAAAATGCCTGAGCTGGAAGTTTCAATGCACTTTTGTAGGTAACTCTTTAAACTATTAAAATAGTAATCATTTATTTTTCAGAAATTAAGTCTGTATTTTTAACTATGGTTCTACGGCTCCAAGAGGTGTGATTTTGCAGTAGCATTTTAAAGTCAGATTCATTATTTACAAAATCTGAACGGAGAGAGGGTCAGGATAATTCTTAGCTTGGTGAACTAACATTTATATTTCCAGCATTGTTGACCATCACTTGGGATGAAGACTGTAATATGTTGTCCTCATAAGTTTTTTTACAATGAAATGGCTAATCTGACTTAGATATTTTGTTTTAAAAAAACAATTATAATACAATTCCAGCCAAGCCTGGCAGCTGCCTAATTTTGTATTTGATATCTACTGAGATGCATGCAAGCACATATATACTTTTAAAAGGTTGGTAAAATTCTATGTATTCCTATTTGTCTATGCTCCTGTAATTGTCCATGAGAACTTGGCTGCTCTGCTCATGCAAGAGAGAATTGTCTGTCTATTTCTAGCTGCATATTTATAGGACTTACTATTCCTATAAGGAATTACTATTACTAATAGGGCTTACTATTCCAACAACCACATCATCTGTTGGAGGATTGGCTCCTAAAAGCAATATACTTTAACCTATGGTTATTTCTATGTTGAAATAAAATACCCGTTTTTAAGAGCTCACTCTATTCCTTGCCCATGAATGTTTATGAAGCTTTATTTTGATAGCTACAGCATAGATAGCATTGCTTTCTTAATATAACAACTTGTGTCCACCACCATTTTAGACATACAGTGCTTCAGATTTTGTTCATAAAAGAATACAAGCTATATGTTAAAATGAATTTTAAAAGCCCGTTCACTAGATTTATCTCACATGCTGCAAATAATTTTCTTAGCAGTTTAAAGCTTGACTGATCTCTAGGGGTAGATAGAAGAGTTAATACATTCTTGGAGCAGAAGGATACAATAACCTTTATTTACATTACATCACAAAATGGTAATTTTAATTAAAATGAGCAATGCTATCTCCAGGGACAGACATTCTCCTCCTTTAAAATTTATTTAACCAATGATTAGCTATTATGGTTCTTTGAATTAATTAGTCAGTGTTGAGCTGTGAGGAATTAAAGAATTAAGAAATTCAGGAAATATTAAAATAAAAATGTAAAGTTATGGGATTTATGGTCACATTTATTATCAGAATGCAACTTTTATTTTAGCAATGACATTGCAAATACAATGCAAATATAATTTTCAGTCTTGACAAACCTAAATTCTTTTACTCAATTTAAACACAAGCTCCCAAGCTGAATTTCATATTGATGAGTCTACATTCAGAGTTATTCAATTAATAGATCATCTAGATTATACAGATTTTAAGTGCTCCATTTAGATTTAACTTCTCTGAATGCACATCAAATTTTTTCACAATCTAAGCAATTGTTTAGTGACGCTGTTCAAATTACATAAAGAACATTTTACTGTTTCTGTCACTGAGAACATGATATGCATTTGACACAAGTCATTAATTTCACAGTGTCTAAGAAGACAAAGAGGTTTGCAAATGTCAGAAAGATACAAATTGTGATGTGTAAGGTTACCACCAAATCTGTAAGTTTTTGCCTTTCATTCATAGATGGAGATTCTGAGAATCTGTCTACAGATTAATTTGAAATACTAAACTGTAGTACCTGACAAAAGATCTCCACCACTCTTGAGTATTGCATGAGATGTTTTTATACAGACGAATGGGCAAATACAATTATCTTCAGCTTTCTAATGAGCAGTTGTAGTAAAAAACCCTGCAATTTTAGGTAGAGGTGAGAAACTCCTATGCAGGTTTGAAGTCCTGGCCCTGTAAAGAATTGTGTTAGGTTTTACAGATGTCACAGTATCAAGATTTTTCACTCAGTAACCTATATTGTTGAGTCCTTACCACTGTAGATAAGCACTCATTTTTTCCTTGGTTCCCTTAATTTGTGGGTTTATTGGCTTGCTATTCTCAATTGTAAACATTAACAATAGAAAGTATACTGTAATGAGAAGGATTTGGAGCCATGGTGAAGAGACAACTCTATTTGGGAAGCATTAGCAATTCTAGGAATAGTGTGCTGTGTAGAAGATTGTAGTATCAGAGAGAGCATGTGAAGTAATTGTCTGAGACAAAGTTTTTAATTAAGTACAAATATTTCCATTTCTCGAGTAGTCTCTGCCTATTGGTTTTCACTGGAATGCTTTTAAAGCTTTATTCGAGGCTTAGATGCTTTTGGAGCACTAACTTTATTACCATTTATTAGAAGGAGAGCCTTTTGTAATAGCTAATGTTTGCCGTCTCTCTGCTTTACTTGAAAGGAAATCTAAATTCCTTTAATATTTAGTATTAAATACTAATATTTAGTAAAATAAAGACCAAGGACAGAAGTAGTAGACACAAATACTAAGATGCAGGGTGGGAAGGAAGGAATGCGGCAGGAGCAGAGAAAAGCAAAGTATGACTGTGCTGATCTTGTAGCAGTTTGATTTTAGGGTGGACTTATTCCTTCCAGTTAAATTAGTCTAGTTCTCAAAGAAAGAATGTGTTCCAGATGATCCAGGTTTGTTTGAAATGCATTTTGATGGTATAAAAGGCAGAAATACAGAAATAGAAAAGCAGTAAAAATCGGAGTTGTAAAAAAAGTAAAACAAATAATAAGCCAGAATTTCTGCCTGATAATATTACCTTTGCATTGGGCTGAAGCCTTATGTCTGTCAGTGGATTTTTAAGTCATTTTGTACTTGTGGAACAGAGAGTTCAATTCCTTCCTTTACAACTGAAGAGACTTAGACAAAGAGCATCTTGCTTAGAGTGACTCCATAACCAACAGCAGAGCTGTGAAGAAGCAGTCCAGCATACTTTTAGATTAAGGGAAGCTCCAGGAAGCACAGATGTGCCTTCTGTCCTCCTCTGGGCCATGAGGTACAAGTCGGGTCTGGCACACCATAATGGGAAGAATGTTGTTATTGCCTGTAGATTCCCAATGAGTATAACTACTGGATCTCATCTGTCAGACTGTGAGTTGCTTCAAATGAAGGTGTCATAGTGTGGCTGGATTTGGGGTTTCACAGCAGAGTACATCAAGCAGTCAGCTTAACGGTGTGTAAGTGAGAAACTTCTCCCAGATCCTCTGTGATTATGGCATAGTGGATGTACAACTGCCTTTTTACTGGCAGCCCTTATTTACTGGAAGATAGGAAAGAGCACAGTAAATACCAAAGGAGAGAAGAACATCTCTGTTCTTAGCTGCCTTCTCAGGTATGACATAAGATGTAAAAGAAAGAAAGTGTCAGTATCAGATTATGCTTTCCTTATCTCCTACCTTCTCTATGCTCCAACTACCTCAAATGAGCTGGATGCTGTAGTGTCAAAGGGGGATGGATACCTAAGGGAGAATGTTTGGTACAAATGCAAAACATACTGTTTCTAATAAAAAGCTTCAGTTGTAAAAGGTTCTAAAGGCTCCTTGTATTCCTGGGTCTTGAAGGACAGAGCAAAGAAACAGACCCATTGCTGGTAGAACACCCCAGTTTAATCATACAATAAATAAATTTGTTGGTTTTGAGATGCTCCCTAGGCTTGTTCTCACTGAATTTCTGTTATCTCTGTTAAAATTGTAAGGGTTTCAACATGAGCAAAGTCTGACCCATTCTGAGGGGTGCCATTCAATTGTTTGTTCTCTAAATCATGTATATGAGTCAGAATAAATTGTTGTGTCTCCTCAGGAGGCCTGGAAATCTGTGGTAGTTTTTGAAGCTATAGAAGAAGTAAAGCTATTTACTACACCTAATTTTACAATTTCAGTGTGAGTGAACCATTGTTGAATTTCAGGTGTGTGCTCTAAATTACTATATATGGTGCTTGATATTAAAATTGAACTGCAAGAAGATTTATTAAGAAAACAGGTTCTGGTGGCATTTCAGTATTAGAGTATTTCCTCTCATTGTTAGGGAAGATTAGTAATTTATGGCAGTTGCTACCAAAAGGCAGATCAATAAAGATATAAATGTGTTCTGAACATCAGAATTTATATTATGCACGTGATGATTGACTACTTTGTCATAAATTCAGTCCTGGATCCTGATATCTGATTGTAGCAGAAGGAACAGTAAAATCCTTGTTATTTACTATGAGAAGCTATATAAGATAGGAAGACTATTTAACCTATACACATACCCTTAGTGCTCAGTGTTTGTTTTTTTTCCAAGGGGACAACCGTATATAGTTCTGAAGATGAGGTTATTTATATCCTTTATGTCCTGTTGAATTAGGACTGAAAATAGAAATGCTGTTGGCAAAGCTGTCACAGTTTTTTAGCTTATTTTTGCAAACGAGTGACCTGCAGTGGTGGGGGATGGGCAGGCCTGGGAATGGGAAGCAGGGGGGCTTCAGGGAAGCATACACATCCCTGCATCATTATCACAAATGTAATTAATGAAATGCCTTCTCCACCTCTCTGCTGACTGTGACTGACCAGTGTCTGCCACAGCTATGTGTGGTACAGAGGTAGGAGGAACAGAGTGATGGATAGGAACAGAGCATTTTAGCCAGTTAAAAACAATCTCAGAGTTATTTTTCCTTCCTTGACTGGAAGGTTTCTGAACTCATGTACCTGGCCTAGACAATTTTGCTTGTCAGTGTCTGTCCTTACATTTCTCTAAGCAGATGAGTAAACCCAGTTGGGGTCATGCTCTTGATTTCATGAGTCTTCCACCATTGAACAACCTTCTGATGGAATTAGCTGGGAAAGTATGGGGAAAAAGAAATAAAAATCTCAGAACTTAGAGACCTCCTCCTCCCTGCTTAGGGAGACAATCAAGAGAATATGACCTTACTTTTTCTCCTCTTCCTTTGGGAAATCTGCATTCTAGATACCCAGCTGAGCCATCCCTACCTGCGGGGGCAACCTGGTAACTGCTTTCTCTGGGATTGGGAGGAGATGATCTCAGCACCTCAGGATGACCTGAAGTCCTGTTCAAGACCCCGGAAAGCTCTTCTATCCCAGTAGGAGAGTGCTAGAAAGATTCCTCACTGCTACGCAGCAGGTGCTTGTGCAAGCAGTGAAGTATTTGGAGGGCTGGGGAGAGTGGTGTAGAGCTGTGTGAGGAGCTGATGATGGGGAGACACCCTGATGGGCCAGGGAGTGGCAGAGAGATAGGGACCAGAGGAACAGCCGTGAGGACTTTATCTAACCATTTGTTGATCTAATTGGAGACTTAATCTCTCTCTTGCCCAGTGGCTGTGGTTTGGATTCCCAGCTCTAATACAGAGTCTGATATAGTCATCATTTCTTCCAAATAATAACCAATGCATCTTAGATGCATGTAGATGATAAAAAGTGACTGGATGTCTGGTTGGATATTTGGTTTGTGAGACAAACTGAGTTCTGGCAATCTGCCACCAGCAGATGAGAAATCATTGTAAAATGTGGCATTCACAAAATGTAATAGCTAAAGAAAACAAAATACTATACAAAGTACATCATAATGTAACTAAGCTATAATGGCTGGCCCTGGTTACTTTCTTTTTTTTTAAAGCACTTGTGGCCAAATAAATCATAATAGATCTGATGAAAGAAAATTTCTGAAAGAAATAACTGCTGCTGTTCTAGTTTTAGCTGTAATAATGAATGACGTTAGTAATTGTTTTCTATTTCTGAGCAGACAGGAGACTTAGGCCTCCATTGCAGTTCTTATGAAATCTGTCTCTTTCCATTTACTCATTAGTAAATATTAGCTCATGAATGCTGATAAATAGCTCCCCTTTTCAGTCATCTGATTTGCTACTTGCAAAATGGCAGTTTACATTGTTGAGACATAGCAATTCCAACAATGTTATCATCCAAGTGCAAGCAGTCAGTGAATTTTTAGAGGCCTGTGTGTATGGGAGTCTGCTCTTATCCCCTGCTAATAAATGCTTCATCTTTGCCTGTAATGTGGCAGAATGGAAATGGTGCTAAGGAGCCTGGCTGTGAGATTGCAGCAAATGGCTGCAACCTATGTTTAATGTAGTGACACTAATGAATTCTGAGAATTAATTTTCAGCTAAGAAAGCATGATGGAAGATACTAGAATTTCAAATTAGGTAATGGATTGACTTTCATCAAGGTAAACATGTACAACTTTTGTTTCCTTTTCAATCTCTCCTTGCTTAGCCTTCACATTACTCTAGATCTGAAAAATAGCACAGCAAATATGATATTTTCATTATACCTTATATGAAACCCATCTTGTAGTATATTTGCTAGTCAATTTTCTCAATACAAGGCAGTCTCACCACTTTTTTTTTTTAATAGATATAATTTCTACAGGCCAAACAAATTGGTTTAATTTGCAGGTGCAGCATACTTACTGGTTTTATCTGACATTGCAGCATATTTGATGTTTGACAGAGCCTGACCTAACTGTCCAAATTGGTCTTATGTAAATGCTCAGATGAGCACCTGAAGATATTTTAGTTTTCTCCTTTCCTCAGAAGCAAATCCTTCAGTTATATGGCTTGTTAATATTGTATTCTTAATATTGCTTATGCTGATTTCTTTGGCTAAACTGAATAAGAATGTTTTCTGGTAAGTGACATTATAAAAGCTGATTTGGTACTTTACTCTTCCTCTTTCAAATGTTAACATTGCTGGATTTTTGTGTATTACTTCCTGATTTCTTTTTTTCTGTCCTTTATGTGGAATGCATCTCCTGACTGAATGTACTGGCATCTTTGGACTCAGGCTCCCATATGATTAACTTTTCCAGACTTTGCAGTTGTATTTTAGTGCAGGTCAGTACGAAACACTGTGATAGTGATAATGCTCACTATCATGCAGGCTTTAGGATTGTAAGAGCCGATATTCCAAATTAAATTATTTTTTCCTGAAAAGCAGTATAGTGTCAATGCTGCTTCCAGTGTAGGAGATGCTACTGAACCCCTTCTGTGACACTGGCAGTCTGATGTGTCATTTTTCACTAGCACAGAACTGGTGGCCCAAGAATTGCTGCTTTACAGTCAGCATTGACTAAAAACAACAGCAGCACACATTCAGTGTGGCACTAAAAGCAACACAATTGAAATGACAGTGTGTAGAAGCAGAGAATATAAATGCACCTCAGGATATTAATAGGTCTTGTCTGCATAGAGAGGAACTAGGACAAAGGAATGCACGCCAAGAGGGGGAATACAAGGACTGTCTCTTCAGTGTCACATGACAGCTCTCCATCCTGCACTCCATCTCAGCAGGCCTGGTGACACACCAAATTAGCACTGAATATCTGACTATGCGCTGAGTTCACAGTACCTACTGTGACTAAGCTGCAAGCCAGTTGCTGGCACTTGAAATATAATAAGTGAGCAATTTCTAGAACTCGCTGTTCTAGAACACTTCTGCTCCGTTTCAGTGTATTTGCCATACACGCTTCAATTTCCTGTGGCCTGCTGGGTCTTTCTGCTGCTATGTTCCTAATGTGTAGGAATTTGCCATTTAACTTGATGAATTAAACCAACTTCAGTGGAAATGTGCATTCTCCTGTCAGTCTTTTCCCTGAACTGAAGTACTCACACAAAAAGTTATGGATGTGAATTTAAGCAGCTGTCCCTCACCCTTGCACAGCTGTTAGTTACTAGCTAACTAGCTCTCGTAACTATCAGTAGCTCTGTGCTTTGTTGTGGAATCTCACTAACCATCTGAAAGGGTTCTGTTCTTCCAATATAGGCACAAACTTGGCACGTTAGTAGGCGTGCTCTGTCTGAGCTTGGAACAGAGTCTTTGATCACAGAATTATATGTATATCTTGTGTCATTAGCTTGGTCATCTTATGAATTCATGAAGTTTTACTTGCATTTGAAGTGAAATCCTAAGTGACCACAGATTGCAAAAATATCCTACTAACAGAGAATGAAGGCTGCATATAGATGATACAATATGTAAACTTTGATAGCTGCAGAGCAGAAGAGTAGGCAGCGTGAAGAGTCAGCGGGGGATTGGCAGGAGTATGCAATACAAGCAGAGGTAATCTAAAGGTAGTCTTGAGTACCGCCTCCTGACAGAACTTAATTATGCTCATGGAAACACCTGCCAAACCCAAACAGCTAGCATTTTGGGCACATAATAGAGAAGCTAAGAACCTTTTTGTAAAATGTTTTCCTTACGTCTCTTCCTCATGGGCTTCCTTAATGAATGCAGTGTACTGAACATTTGGGCCTTTCACCTAAGGGCTATCTATATGGAAAAATATCTCATGCAGCTTCCAGATTTTGTCCATAGAGTGTCTGTGGAAGTACATTGTTCCAGAGCTTAGAGTAGAATTCATTTTAATAACTGCATACCACCAGGTAAGAGATTTATATATTCTTCATGCTTCTGGTAAACAGAAGGTATTCTGCCTAGAACTGTGCAGTTTCCTGAAGAGAGTCCATTTAAACTCCAGTAGTGTTGCTACCTGTAAAGTAACTTCCATGATATTAGGGCTTGTTGCGATAGGGCAATGGGTAATGGTTTTAAACCAAGAGGATAGATTCAGACTAGATACAAGGAAGACGTTTTTATAATGAGGGTGGTGAAGCACTGGAACAGGTTGGACAGAGAGGTGGTAGATGCCCCATTGCTGGAAACATTCAGGGTCAGATTGGAGGGGGCTTTGAGCAACTGGATCTAGTTGAAGATGTCCCTGCTTATTGCAGGGGGCGGTTGGACTAGATGACCTTTAAAGGTCCCTTCAATCCAAACTATTCTATGATTATATGATATAACTTCACTTGGATTGTTATATTACTGAAAAATTCCTGATGTAAACAAATTTAACAAGAAAATTTATATATTGGCAACATAGAAATAAGTATTATAAATTTGTAATTATTGTTAGTATGGTAAAAATCACATGCATGAATGAACTTTTTCACACTGAAATCTCCAGGTACTTGCCATCAATCTGTGATTTTGTATGCTGTGTTTTGTTGGTTTGTTTTGTGGTTTCTGCAGTCCTGATTAATGTTATCTTTCTTTTCAAATGCTTTTTCCCTTTTCTCAGGAAACATAAATTTAACGGACTATATTGTCTGTGCAGGTGTATTGACTTTTGAAAAACATGGATCACAAAAGAAGTGTTGGGGGGGAAGGGGATGTTGAAGACTAATGATGGATCTATTCATGGAAGGAAAGGACTGGTATTTATAGCCTTGCACGCAGAGGGATGGAGATAAAGCAGGTTCTGTTACTTCAGCCTTTCAATCAGGAGGCTACAGCTCTAGTCTACAGCAACATTCACCAAAAGGGTTATAAAACTGGTAGCACATTTTACAGACTGTCTTTTCTGGACTGTAGATGTACCAAGAAGAGGTTGGGAAAATGGTTTTCAGGAACCTAAAGCAGTAAAGTTATGTTGAAAGATATTTCAGGATCATTTTAAGACCAGACTTTAGGCTTCAGTAAAGTATTTGAGGTGAGGCTAAACTTTAATAATTTGCTAATCTCTCTTATAGTATTTGAAATCAATTAATGTGTATGATTATTTTTTTTAGATGTAGTTTAAATTTTGCAAATCATTATTGATACTGGTAGAATAGAAATTATTCTAGAAGGTAATGAAGTTTCATTGAACTTTTGGGTAAAAAGATAATCTTTAGTTGTGATATTTGGCCCTGTACTTTAGATGTATCACTTAATATCAGCAAGTCTGAGATGTATTTGTGACAATATGTAACACAAATGCATCTCATCAAATAAACTCATCTTGGGCTATGATTTGCTGAAATGGCAAGTACTAGAAGGGAGATGTGTACTGAACTGCAACATTTCTTTATGTTCTCAAATAATGTCAATATTAATAGTTGAGCCAGATGAACAGAATACATTAATATAAAGAATTAGAGGGTACTTTAAAGCAGTCTAATACTGTTAGGTCATTCTTCTATTTGGAATGTATTATTTCAGTTTTATTGTACAGAAAAGAATTCAACATTTTAATCATGGCTTCCTCAATTTTAAATCTCCATTATATGAATTGATACTTTATTTTATGCTAATTTAAAGGATGTAGCTCTCTACTCATTACTAGAACATTAATAGACCTGTTCCTATTGCAGACAAAACTTTTGTACCCTGGGCAGCATTTAATTCTGATTCATTCATTTCTGTTCCAATCTGAATTATGTAGGTTTGAAGATTTTTCTATGATTCTTATCCTAACAATTCTCATTGCAATATAGAAGATCTCCCTGAAATGTTAATTTTAAAAGCAAAACAGAGCTCTGTATCAAATTGTTCTGTTTAGCGTTGTATCACAAGTTGTACTTGCCGTTTTTATCAGGCTATAACCTGCATTTCTTAGTCAAAACTCGCATCAGATAATGGGTAGAAAATTAAAACGAATTAAGTATTCTATATTTATCTTAGGTTATGTTTAATGTTAACTGTACAGCACAAAATATGATGCCATTTTTCATAGTAAGCTAGTGACAGTTAAAAAGAGAGATTAAATAAATTCAAATTCATAGCCTCTGTACTTGTATGGGTAAATTCACTTAGTTAAGTATTTTATACTGGATTTATTCCAGTATAGAGCAAGAGCCTTTGCTGCGCACTGTGGAACTCAAGTTTGTGGGAAAAGAACCTACTGTACAATAACAGCCACACATAAGCCAACTCAAGTCATGCTGTCATGAAACAACATAATCGCCTGAGACCACTATTTCTCTGTCACAGGTGTCTTATCAAGGATTTTGAAAAGCGTCCTTCAGTCACCCACCTATTGGAGCACCCGTTTATTAAACAAGTACACGGTAAAGATATGTCTCTGCAAAAACAACTGGCTGAGCTCATCCAGGAACAGCAGCAGTCAGGCTCTGTAGCCAAAACAAGGTACCGTACAACATATATGCTGCAGCCCTCTTTCCCCACACTAATCCTGGAAGCACAGTTTAGACTTTGGCTAGCAAGATGATAAGCAGTAAGTGCTGCATGCCGTGTGAATGCAAGAGACATATTTTCCCATTAATATTCTTTAAGGCTAATTTGATCAGCCTTCTTTCTCCCACTGAACTCTGTTCTGTATATATTCACTTTTGGTTCAGTTACAGAGATGCTAATAATTCTAGAATATTCTGGTTTGTGGAAGTACATATTGGCATGCTGAAAAATTGTATCAGGTTTTGGTAGCAGATCTTCAAAAATACAACTGCAAACAATGAAGTGACTACAAGAAAAGGTTAAGAACAGAACACTAATATTTGCTCTTTGATTAGATGCTGTAAATAAGGTTATTCGGTACTTAAAGTAATTGTTTTGTCTGTAGTTTAATAGTAACTGTTATTTTTCATTCAGCCTAGTACTTAATTTTAAAATGTGCTTAAAAAGCAATGAATGTTTATCAGTAGCAGTGGGATTCTTTTACTTTTGAGGCTGATTGTAAATATGCCTTAGTTTAGTTGTTGTCCAGAGGGTGGCAGAATTTCACTGTTTCAAAAGAGAGTTAAATGCAAATGAACACACCTTCCCAAGCTCAGCAATCATTCTGTAATATGAAATTTGTCTAAAGTGAGATAAGCTCTGGCCCATTATTAGAAACAAACACCTACTAATGCTGATGAAGAAAATTAAATGTCATGATTCATAAGTCATAAACATGTATATATTTACATGCCATAAGATTCTGTCACTTAAATGCTAAAAGCTGAAACAAAAATGTACAAGTTAAAATAAAGGAATATCTATAAGTACAGTTTCAAGGTCAAGTTGACTTCCATAGACGTTTTTGGATTTTTTTGGTTTGTTTTTCCGGAAAAAATACAGCAGGAACTGCTTGCTGTGGGTGAGGGAGAAGTTTCTACTGTATCTAGCCTCCTAAGCAGACCTCCCCTATGTAACACCTCACAGATCTGGTTGACTGGCCCAAAAGGCATCAGAGTTTTTCCAGCTGTTGGCCAAATAGAAGATACAGACAGTGAAATGATCCTTGTGCTAAGAGGAGATCTGAGATGGATTCCTCATGGTATTCCAGTGCATTCTTCTGGGACCTATTTCCATAATGTGGATTGAGACAGAATCAAGACTAAGACAGCTTTTCTTTCCTCAAGTCTTTCCATGTATTAGCTGGGAGTGCTGTGACAAGACAAGCTTCTGCACTCCCAGGATCAATCAGGGCTCACCTAAGGGAGTTTGACTCCTTGTTTGTCCTGTCACTACCTAACCCATCTTAAATATTTTTTTGCCAAGGTTTATTATTTGCAATTTGTGTGCAGTAGCACCTGCAGATTGCAGTGGTAAAGGGGACTCTATTGCAATAGGTTTAGCACTAATCTTATTCTCCCTACCAGTCTAATTTTTATTATTGTTCATGATGCTCCCAAACTTACTTGGCCAACTAGTTCTAGGTTCACTGTCCAGGTTGTTACCTGACCCATCTTTCCCACCATTCTACATTCACTGTTCATTCTCTTTGTTCTTAAGGCTTTGTTCTCTGGTTTCTTGTGTCTTCTTCCTCTACCACTCCAGTAGCTTCTGTTTCTAGCTTCTACCTTCTTCAAGTCCTAGTCCAGCTTCTGTTTTTCCAGTCATTTCTCTGTTCTTGGTGTTCCTCTTCATCTGATAATGTAGCTGGCAGACCTCTTTTTAATTCTTAGTGAATTCACCTTTCCTGCATCTCTTAACGTTTCTCCTCTACTCTTAAAGCTCTACTCCCAGCAGACTCTTTGTACTTATCTTGTCCTTCTGTGGACTTTTGGTTTGCTTTTAGCCATGCCTCTGAATTAGATGGCTTCTTCCTCTGCCAGTGAACTATAAGAGGGGAGACATGATTAGGCTGCTGGAGAAATAGTCGTCTTTACCTTCACTTTGATGCTGGAAGACCTTACTATTGGCTTTGAAGCCAATGGGCCTAATTGCTATTAAATAATATCTGGTTGTTGTAGCCTTGTACTGTGGTATCCTTACTTGTTCTTTGAAGCACCAGCCCACTTTGATCAGGGCTGAGAGCATGCTCAATGAGGACAAAAATTTAGTGATCATTTACTGTTGAAATCTACAACAGATTGTTCAGAATGATGAAGTGCTGATTTCCTAAAGATTTGAAAATTGAATAATCGGTACAAATTTTAATGAGATTAAAAAAGCATGTCCCTGCAAAATATCAAAAGTGTGGGCCAAATAGTTGATATTGTTGATAACAGTTGATAACCAGGATGTTACAAAATAACCAAGCACCAGAAACATCTAATTATAGTTTTCCCCAGAGGCATAGACATAGTCTCATAATAGTAAAGAGCTTGGCTCTGTAATAGGGAGATAGTACCCTCTGGGAAAATTAGGACCAATTAAAAGCCTTTAAGAACTCTGTAATGTGTTTATAAAATAATTTTCAATACAGAATCTGATGTGCAGAAGCACACTGTACTGTAAAGAAATTTACTGGCATTCATTTGTGGTGATCTGTAGAAGTCATCTGAATATATAGCCACCACTTCAAAGTACATAGGTTCAATTAAAAGCCATGTTGAGTAAAACTTTCTATTAGGCCATTGGATATATGTGCATGCTTTTTCTGTTTGGTGATGTACACATGACAGATATAATGAAATGTGCCCTGGTGTTCAGAGATAAAGTGGATGCCCTTTTTAAGGAGTCAACAACACTACAGATCCATCATTTAAAAGAGAAGTAAAATAAAATGTTCCCCTATTTATACTGCCATAGAACTCTTAGAGCACAGGCTGAAAATTTCCAGAAACTGAGAAATCATCATCACTCCTACTGTGAGTGAACTCGTGGAGTCACTAGTGCTGATAACTGATACAGAGGTATCTGGGGGATGTCTCGTTTGAAAGTCTTCCAGCATCAGTGCTTGGCATCTTTTGATTCTTTACTGACTCAGCACCGGTAGTTTTTTTAATAGGATTCTCTTTCAATTGAGCCATGTCAGTTTTGCCTATTTTGGAACATCACTTAAGGTCATTGTGCCTGAGAGCAAGCCTGCAGGCTAGAAAGTCACTACTACTAATTTAGAGGGTATGATGGAGAGATGTGGAGAGATGTAGGGAGCTGATCTAGCAGTTCACTGCTACTGAAAAGAAGAGAACTGACTTCTTTCTCTCATTTTTTCACATCTCCCAGGAACAAGCTCGTGATGCTCTTTTTATTGCAGTTCCAGTGATTGGCAAGAGGAAGAAACTAAGCCAGTAGAAACACATGGTTGATTTTCTTCTGTGTTAGTGGTTGCAGAGGGGGTGCATCAACTAATATAGCTGAAGTGAAGGAGGGAGTACTTTACATGACCAGAAATAAGGGGGAGATGGGTGAAAAGAAGCAAGCTGTCCCCTTTCAGCAGAATTATCTGGGTCAACCTCTAGAGCCACAGACTGAAATGTCTCTTTAAAGCAGTTTCTTTCATTCTTCATTTATAAACTTGTGTGCAGTATAGCTAGGCTTAACTTCAGCAAAATTCTTCATACCTCTGAAGGGGCACTTCATTGTCTTTGCTGAGCTCAAAAGAGCCTACTGACACACACATTTGTTGCTGTCATCAGTTTGTTACTGACAAGCTGATGATTGTCAGTTTGCCAGGAGATAACTTACTAGAGAGTTTTATACTCTATTATTTCCTTTAGGTTAGAAGTTAATAAGATAAAGAAAAGGTTTATGTTAATAAAAGATGACTTTTAAAATTATTTTTTTAAGATCTCCTGCTTTTTTACTGAGAAAGATGCTCTTTGAAACTTTTTCACCAGCTTTATTTTTCCCTAAATTATTTTAATCAGTGAGATACAGATATCTTCTATCCTTATGCAAATAGGTGCTTTCAGTTTCGGAAAGCCCAGTCAGGGTACCTGTCTTTCCACACTTGTATTGAGGAAGAAGGTTCTTTTTTCATCTCTTGGCATCTTTTAGACTGAAATCCTTGAGTTTTGCTGTGGTCTTGAGTGAAGCTGAAATTTCAGCATTAGCATTCCACTCCTGCATTGCCTGTTTCTTATACTGTAATGGGGAAAAACTTTGTGAGAAAGTCCAATGTCACAGCTGCATAAGGATGAGCTCTGGGTATTAGAGCTCTACTCCATATCCCTCTTATAAACTATTAATTAACCATGTGTATGTTTGCTTTGGTTTCTAACAATACCAGGATATAAATGCCAATTAACAACATAATTTCTGTTAACAGCTTTGCTCTAGAAGCAGTTATGTGAAGTTTAATTTTAAGAAGTGTATTCAGTGCTAAATGGTCCAGTAATTCTATTTTTATAAAAGTTCTTTAATCCTTGAAAACTAGAGGTTAGTACATCAGAATGTTGCTTCACGTATATTTGTTCCAGCAAGACTGAATTTTTTCCCCCATCTATTCAAAAGTCAAATAAATCATTACTTTCTAACACATGGATAGATGTGTTGGGAGCTAGGGCACTGTTATTCCCATCAATATATAGCTGCCTCCAGGCAGGAAGCACATCTTAAAATCAGAGAAGATGCTGTCACAGGCTCTCGTTCAGATTTATTTTATTTTTTTTTACGTTACCAATCCTGTACTCATATAAGGACCGTGAAATGTGTTCAGGTTATTCAAATAGTGTCCTTATGTATAACAACATTATGAGGATAAGAAATGTAATTAATTCCTAAAGACTTGTTTCTCATGTAACATTAAATTGCAGAACTGGAAAATAAAAAAAAAAGTAGGAATCTAAATTACAGTAACGTGTGGACAACAGAACATGCAAACATTGGTCAGAAATGATAAGCAGAATTATAAAAACGTTCTTGGTACAGTATTAACAACTGAATGTTGATAAAGACTAATTTTGTATTCTCTAAGTAAAGGGTATACAAGTGCAGTTGATAGCAATCTTGCTGGATTTCAGATATAAGTTCTTCGAGATAGATATTCATGCTATTGCATGTCAGTAAAATACCAAGAATGTTTAGGCACTCTCTGAATTATAATACAAAACCATGATAGAGTGTTTTTATTCCTCATTCTCTCTGAATTACTATATAACTTCTGTTATGTCGCTTGGCCTCAGTGTTTCTCTGTTCCTCCACTTATTAATAGCTTTTTTTGATGCATCTACAAAAAATAGATAGCAGCATGTCTGAGGCAAGAACTTTATTTTACTTGGTCTATAAAGCAGTGCTATACCTTTGGTTACTGTGAACCTGTTGATGAAGAGAAACATGCATAATGCTTGAAGCTCTAGCCATTTTTCTTTCTGTTTTCTTTCTGAGAATACTCTAGACAAAGATACGTTACAGATTATGGATATTATTAGGTTCTCACTTAACAGTAAACATCGTTCTGTTTGTGTAGATTTTTTGTTAAACAGTGTTAGAGTGCGTTTTAGAATCCATTAAGGGAGAGAGTCACTCACTTTTCAAATACGCCTTTAGGTCTCTTGAACTCATTTGTCATTTGAACTCATTGTGGGCATTTACTTTTCAGATTCATAGTACAAGAGATTCTAACATCCAGGCTGATTGCTAGCCTGCTGAAGGAAGAAGGCAGAAGGGATTTAGAATGTTTCCTAAATATTCCTAAATGTTAAATGACTGTGCTGTCTACATTGCCAAAATACACTGCAAAAAGTGGGCATGTTCTCTGGAGTTTGTTTAAAAACATCAAATATTATCCTTGTTTTTCTTGTCCTTGCCAGGACTTAATCTAAACCTGGCAAAGCTGGCAGCTGGTTGAAGAAGTTGAGAAATAAATGTCAGAAGTCCTTTAAGCTAGACAATATCTCAAGTTTTATAAGCAATGTTTAAAAATACTATGGAGCTTGTAACTGAAGCATTTAAAAGGGAAACTCAAATTTGGAACCCCAATATTCTCTGTCTATTGCCCCAGCCCTTCCTTGTATAAAATTTGATGAAAAAATCTTGCATCCTTTAGGAAGAACTTCTCAAAAAAGTAAACGTTCCATTTTATTCCGTAAACCCCAAAATATAAAATATTTTTGTGGATTGTGAGTAGAAGTAATGGAAAACTGGAGGATTTTTAATCTTTAACTGAAGGTTGGAAACGTACTGACCGTCATCAAAAGTGAATGAAATGAAAATGTTCTGGGTGGTATTTTTTCCACCTTTTACAACACAACAATTAGGAAATTACCTTTTTATGAACAATCATAAAATAACAGGTTGCTCTATCAAGTATAGAATGCAGAAGAAAATCTAAAAAAGCAAAGTCGCAACAGCATTTGAGATGAAGAAATTTACATGTATTAGCAGATCTATTAACTGCCTTTCGACTGTGGTGAAGGAGTGGAACATTAAGGAGGAAAACACATGATTAAGAGCTTAGAATTGGTAACACAGAAGAGAGTTCTCACAGAATGCAGTCTAAAAATTTTGCCCTTGATAATATTCTTTAAGCCATCTTTCAAAATTATAGATATTGTGTGACCCCATGTAGCATTTGGCTATAAGAATAAGTCTATAAGAATTTTAAGGTAACAAAAGTATTTAATAATCACCAGTTGCCATCTACCTTTATTTTGTTAGTCCTGTTTATGAAATGTTACAGTAGCTGATGCTGAGCAAAACAATGGTTTTCTATATTCCCTCAAGTGATTAATTAACTCCTGGCCAAAAAAATTCTGTAACTGATTTTATGTTTGAGAGTTAATGTTGATCAATTATCAAATGGTTTTGGTTATATGATTCAAGGTGGCAGTTCCCCAGTTATCAGCAGCTTTGAAGAGGCTGATAGCTCTTTCTTCTCTTGTCTCTTTGTCTATGTCTATAGAGACATAGCTCATTCTTCTCTTGGATGTTTTCCTATGTCTGGGTGGCTTATGTTCCTGTCTGTACATAGACTTCTTCATTGGAATCAATGGGAAAAGGTCTTCTGCCAGTCTCTGATTCCAGATTTTAAAAGAATAAAAACACTTCAGCATTTGCATGGATAAGGTTTGAAACAAGTTCACTGTAGACAGTAAAGAGTTCAGAGTTTACTGTACTGTGTCACGCTGGTCAGTGTGCTCCAGCTGGTCACCATTTAGAAGTTTGCTTCTGTAATGGGAAACAGAGTTATGAAACCTTGAATTTTGAAGGTTAAAATGCAAATCTGTACATCAGGAAGAATCTACCTCGAGGAAGAAAAAAAGGGGGGGGAAGAAAAAAAACTAAAAGAAAGCCAAGCATCTAACAGTTTGGGAAGGGCAGGTATGTTCAGGCCACCTTGTCAGATATTAGGATGAGACTGCAGTAGCTTGGCGGCTTCCCCCTTCTTGTTAGCCAGCTGGATTACAGCAGCAGTCCATCCAATGAAATAATTCTTACAACCAGATATCTAGCTTTTCTGCCAGGTCACATTTAATTTTGAAAGCAATTAACTGCAAGGAATTTGATTGCGTCCAGCCAGTAATTGTCTTTGGACTTAAAGATAATAGCAGAAACAGAACCAGAAATAGTCCTCTGATGCTGTATGCAATGTAATTTAATGCAATTTTTCTAGCCTTCAGCTATAGAAGTATTAGGTAACTGAGTTAAAAACTTGTTTTTTCCATTTTTGCCCTTTTTAATTTATTTTTTATTTATTTAAATCACGAGGCCACTGTATCCCCCCAAAGAGATCTTTGGTCTGATTATATTGTATGTATTTTACTGAAGGTTGCACAGATTTTCATTATACTTGTAGCATTTGTAGTGTAATTAAAGCTGTGTCAGTATTTCTATTATGACCTTACTCCAGGCTGAAACTTGATGTACAGGAGCAAAATTCACTCTTTGCAATGCACATAAAGTAGGTTGTGTTTCTCTGTGTGGCAGTAGCACACTCTCTTTTTGGTTTCTCGTTGTGTTGAGTATTTTTCATGTAAATCTCAGTTTGGGTGCAATTAATTTTAAAATTGGCAATTATGTAAGGAATAACAAGTACAAAGCAGGTTTTCCTATATGAGTCCTAGGTAAAAAATCAGTAAATGTAAATGCTTAACTGCACCAAGAGGCCATGGTAAAGGCACGCATGAAAGAATGGTAGGGGTGGAGGGGAGAGAGATCAGAGCTGCTGCTTTCTTCCTCAGGTTGGACCTGCCAGCAAGACAACTTTTCAATCTAGAAGTCTGTGTGGTCCATCTGGCCTTTCCTTCCCCATCATCAGCTTGATAGTGGGGTCACATGAGCATTTATCTGTTTATAACGCAATTCTATTATTACTATGGCTATTGTCTATTTCAGAAAGAGGTTAATGTCTTTCAAACCTTATCTTTCCCTCAAGAATAATAAATAAATGCTTCTCATTCTCTTCATGAAATTGTTCTCCTGAGGGAAAAATACTTCCCGCCTTTTGCTCCTTCTCCAAAATCCAAGCAAATTCTGTCCTTTCCAGCTGTTCCTTCCTGATGTAAAAGGCAAAGGGAAGGTGCTTTGGAGGATGGACGCTTTTTCAATGGTCACTGGTCACTAGAATTCTGGAATAAATCTAGTGCTGCTCTTCAGGTCTGATAAGGTTAGGTGCCTTGAGTGACTGGCCCTTTATACTATTTCTTTTGTCAGTGAAGAGACTACATCCTCCAGGGAATGAATCAGAACATTGCTGAAATCTTAAGGCAAATAACCTAACACCTTTGATTTTCCCTTTGCTTAAAACTTGTGAATTTTATCAGAAAGGTAGGGTAATTGAAAAAATGGCTGATAATTCTATTTTTTATGCAAAAAATATTATGGTTGTTAATATTACAGTGTTAATTATTTTTCCAATTAAGAGTGTTTCCTTCTGCTTTTTAAGATATTTTTTAAAATATTTTAAAAGCAGATTGTATGTCTGATGTAAAATTGTGGAAATAATTAAGGGTTACTGTCTGTATGCTTCCCACTCTGTCAATGTATCTGCAGGACATAGGGTCAGTAGAAAACTGAGGCCAGCAGGAGATTTGAAGCTAATGTGATGTTACGCTCCTAATATCCTCTTCCTAATCATGTACTTAGGAAAAAGAGTTAAGCACAGGAAAATATATGCGAAAAGGTATATATGTTTTACTTATATTTGACTAAGACCGATTTCCTTAGCTATTTATTTACATGGTGTTAAAAAAACAACACACCTTTCCAATAAAAAAAAATTGATTGGTTTATCACTTAAGGAGAACAAACAGCAGGAGTTTAATACACAATCAGATAACAGATTAGTTTACAAAGCCATTCTGCAATTAGAGATGCTTAGGTTTGAATGTGCCCTCCTTCCCCCTCCTCTGCACCTCTGGTAGATACATTCATGCTTGCAGCTTGTTGCAATTTAATGTTTTGGCTGAGATGGTTTGCTCCAGGAAGAATAAGCTCCACAGATGAGCTATGTAAGCTATAGTGTGTAGCCAGCGCTTTATTAGTTACACCTCCATGAAGTAAAGTAACTGTTAAAATACTTGCTTCATTTATAGACTGAGGAGTACTCCCATCTCAAAATTATTTATATTATTTACAAGAGCATTTTTCTCTGCAGTGAAGTAAGAGGTTGAATTCTGGTTTGAACAATTATAAAAAATAGTCCTATGTTATGCCACTTACATGCATTCCTACTCTTGTGAGGATCTGGCTTGTCAGCAAAGTGTAATGTTCTTGAATATAATGACTGCTTTAAAAAAAGCCAAAAAGAATCCACAATCCACCACCTAATCAAAGATCTGAAAACGGAATATTTAATTGAGTGCAATGTCAAATAAATTCACATGATCTTCATGCTGCCCACTGGAAATAATATCCACTGTAACAATTTTTCTTTCATAGCTTCTTTTTTCGTGTTCTCCTTCTTTTATTTCTTCATATGTACAACATCAAGCAAACTACCATCTCTGGAAATGTAGGATGTAAAATTTAAGTGTTGGACTGTCAGCAAAACCTGCCATGTTCCCACGATTTATTTTCCTAGCTGACAAAACAGTTTGCACAGTAGTATTTAGTTACAATTCAAATAAACCATTATAGAATTGTTTTCACAGAGAAGCCAAAAGTAAATTAGGAAAATAAATAAAAATAGACATAAAAAATTAGTTTCTTTAAATGTGATTCAAAATTATCAGTGAAGCTGATCTCATAGCTGACACTCTTCCTTCCTCTTTGTTTAGAGGCTTTTTATGCAATAATTCTGTTGAGCAATAATAGCTTTCGGATATGAAAACACTCTCTTTACTGAATGAAAGCTGTCTAGGTTCAAAGGTAGAAGTGTACATAAAGGGGAAAAAAGCAAAAGTCTCAATGCTCATTTTTGAAACAGAATTCCATGAGTGTATGAAGATACAGTTATAGAAAAAAAAAAAACCTGCTACATCTTGATATTAGCCTTCAACATTATAGATGAACAGTGTTCTGTGCCAAGTCACAGAACCATTCCGTTAGTGCTTGATGTAATATTTAGCCTTGTTTCAGGATGTGTGGTCATGTGATTCCTACTTTCTACATGGCAACCAATGCAGAAACAATCTGTCAGGGACTGTCATTGAGGATCAATGCTAAATGTTACTCAGCAGGACGCAGACTGTATCTCGGTGGGTGTCCTCCTACTATGCTTTGATTATGTTTGTTGTAAAGAAAAGCCTGGTTGTGCTTACAGCATTCATATTTCACCCCCTCTGTGGAAGACATATTACAGCCTCTTGATTTGTCCCTGTTTCAACAAGATGTGTTGTTTAAAAACATATACACAGCATTTTCAAAGATTCCTTCAGTATAATCTGATTATAAAGGGGTTATGTGACAGTTTGTCTCTGCTGCTTATTGTGTGGCTTAAATCTTTGAGAACAAGCTGACTGAACATCCATACAATTTAAAGTCTGATGGCAGCTGTGGTTCAAAAACGTTGTTTTGGGCCAGATCTAGGGTCACCTGAGGAGGCGCTTTGGCATGCACCAAGGTAACAGAAGGATTTTACACTACTTATTGCTTCTTGTAACTTTGTTAGACAACAGTACTATTGGCTGGGTACATGGGGGGGGGAAGATTTAATTAAATAGAGTGGTAGTTTATTAACTTAGAGTGAGAAGGGAAGGGAAAAAAGGAAGCATTTTTTTGTACGTTACCTTGTGAGTGGGGAGCAGTAAGATAAATCTTCATCTGAGCATTGATAAATATATAGACTTATATATTGTGAAAGAGAAAACAGATGTTTCACTGGACAGCAAGCTGACCTATTGCTTTTATTAAAGGATATTTCAAGCAAAAATATGTATTTCAGAGAGCGTGTCTGTGTTTTCTGTCTGGCAAAACTACTCACCCATGACTTCCCATTGCTTCTTAACGTTTGTTGTGTTCAGTACAGTTTTATAACAGTGATGTTTTACTAACAAACTTCCAGGCATGAACGAATACATACGAGAAGACCTTACCATGTGGATGGAGCTGACAAGTACTCTCCAGATGACGATCTGGTAAATCTAGAAGTTCTAGATGAGGTACTGTACTGTCTGAATAGCAGTTTCTGAAATTGTGCCTCACGTTTTGCTTGTTTCTCCTTTAAGGCTTCTTTTAACAGAATGAGAAGAGTTCCTTTGTGCAAAGGAATTGGCACGGGACTGATCTGCTATCATCTCTTTGTTAATATACTATATAGTGACATAGAAGCAGTAGCAGTGAATCCTATTCTGTGGAAGAATTTAATTATGAGTAATGCTAGTTTAAAGTATTTTGTGAGTTTCCCAAAATGTGAGGTTTAGTCATGAAGATCTAAATTTAAGTGATTTTTCCTAAAAGTGTTGAACTTACATAGAGTGATATCTACTGCTTCTGAATAAAAAGTGATAATATCAGTTACATATCTCACTATATCACCTACATGCACAATATCTGTAAATTTTTGTTTTGATGATCTTAAATTACATGCCAGCAAGAGCAAGAAATAATACTAAATTATGCTAGTGTTCTGTTTAAAACAGTCTCTTACTACCACTTAAAATTTAATCCTTGAAAAATTATTATCCTTCTTTCATGGTCAAACAAAAAATTAAACGGAAATGTACTATGAGGTTTAGCAATAATGTGCGTGGCCATTTTGTCTTCAGAAGGTTTGCTTCTCGGGCTGGTGTAACAAAATATGTACTAATCTGTAAATAGGAGTTGCCATTTAACTTAGATTTATGGCATTAGCAAGAATTGTGAATGTACTTGGTTTTGTGGTTTTGGCTTTTGAAAAATAATTAGTAACACTTATAATAAGTATTTCTTAATCAGTATTCTCGGTATATTTACAAGAATCATTCTCACTGGGAAAATACTGTTTAACTATCAAGCTTTTTGTAATCTTCTCAGGATACAATTATCCATCAGCTGCAGAAACGCTATGCTGACTTACAAATTTATACTTATGTTGGAGACATTTTAATAGCCTTAAACCCCTTCCAGAATCTCAGCATTTATTCTCCTCAGGTAAGAGAGATTCCAAGCTTTGGACAGCTTGGAAGTAAAGTACTAACTTTATGTTTTATATTAACACGACTGGCTAAAATACTTAAGTAATGTTAGAAGCTAGGAGTACAGACTAAACCCCAGCCTTTTCTTCTTCCAGAAAAGCGTGGCTACAATTTTATTTGTTTGTTTATTTTTAAATTCAGTCTCATTTGATTTTATTCCTTTCTGCTTCATGGCACAAATTCCACAGGAGGGATGAAGATTATCCCAACCACTTGTCTGGCATTTAGGGCTTTCTTCTGGGAAACAGAAGATGCTTATATGAACCTCCTCCTGATGAGGCTGTTGTTTCCTGAAGAATTGCTCTGACTATTGGGTTATTACATGTTCTGTGCCATCAGCTGCTGCTTAAAAGAAACAAGTGAATCAAATCCTATAAAGATAGAGGCAGCTTAATTCCCTACAAATATGAAGGGAGATGGAGCCATAAATGTTAGTCTCTATGGGTACCTAAATCAATGTTGTGGGTAGAGGGCCCAAATTTTGGATTCACTGTTATCTTTTCTTTTGTATAGGTTGAGTACCTTATTGGCTGAATGTTTGTGTTTGAAATTTGTTCCTTGTGATACAGTTCTCTTCACTGTCTCATGCGGGAAACATCAGAGTGTGTTTTAGGTGTTGTAGTTTGTATTCTGGAAGCTGGGGAGCTCCAAGAATTACCGCTCTTCCTCCAGGTGATTCAGTGGAAATTATGTGTTAAAACAGGCAACTACCTTCTATTGAACAGGCAGAAGATAGTCACTATCCTGTTTTCAGTTCTTAATTATGTAGCTAATTGTCATATTTTGAGTATTGTGTGTTCTTTTTTAAATTTAGTTTTCCAAGCTTTACCATGGTGTGAAGCGTTCATCAAATCCCCCCCACATATTTGCTTCTGCAGATGCTGCCTATCAAAGTATGGTTACGTTCAGCAAAGATCAGGTAAGAATCTGTTCATTTTGCTTTAGATATTAAATGTACTGCCACTATACTACATGGCTACAGCTAATCTTCTGTTATGTTGTACTTTGGGAAATTTTTTCTTTAAACCTTTTATTCCTACATGAGGAGAACCCAAAGTAGAAATCTAGTCAGATTTGTGAATTCTGAAGAAGACGCAGTATCATAAAAGAGATTAAAAGTTCAAATAAGAAGATAGAATTGCGTGACAAATATAGTTTACTGGACTCCTATAGAGTCCTGGCAGTTTACACCAGCTGCAAAGTGTTGCCTGCGCCCTCTCATTCTTGCCTGTCTTGAACTAGGTATTGTAGTAATTTACTCCTGTGAAAAATAGGAGGGTCTCAATGTCATAGCAGATTAACAGAGTTTGAAACACTTTTCTGTTGCATAAAGATGCTATCAAGCAATGGATAATCAGTTCCTTTAATTACACATCACAAAAAGTAGGAGCCATTAACTATTTTTTTAATTAAAATATATTAAGGATAGTTCTAATATAAATGTAATATGGACAGAAATCCAATTATATAGTATTGATTTTAATGAGAATGAAAGACTATGCTCTAGAAGTTAGATTTCTTTTTATTACATTCTTAAGATTTAACTTTGTACTCTTCCTAATTTGATGTGCTGTATGTACATGAATATAGGGTGCTAATAATTATTTTTATTTATAAAATCTTCCTGATTTTACTCCACACATCACACAGTAATTCATAGAAAATGCTTTTTTAAAATCACAAAAGCAGAGCAATATAATAAAAACCCTGCAATCAGAAAATACCAAGCAAAGAAGACAAAAGGGACATGGAAGATGAAGAGAAAAGAAGTTCTACTGAGTACATAGAAGAATGCAGACCTGAGAGATAGGTAGTACTTCTATAATGGCTAAAATGCTCTTTCATGGAGGTGTTAAACAAAACAAGTACTCATGTAGAATAAGTTATGTGACAACTTGTTACCTGGGAGAAAAATTAATTTTGACATCAGCCCATCGGGTGAACTTTGTATATCTTTAATATTGTATGTTTCGTACCCATTTAGGAAGTAATTTGCATTTAGACCTAAATCAGTTTCCTATTTTCTGTTTGGAAAGGATTACAAGAACATGTTTATCTCTGTTACCTGGGGAATGTTATGTTGGTTCTTCAGGTAAAGGTGCATTAGATAAGCCCTGTAGCCAGATCAAAAACTTACTGATTCTGTTTGTTTAATCCATTGAGCTTTCCCTTGTATTATCCTATGAAGCCTGAAAAGTGACTCCAGCTCTAGCATTTCTCCTGATGCTGAAGTCAAGTTCTAGCCAATTCTACAAGAGTTTTTTAAGTTCTACAAGAACTCTTGGGCTTTGATTGTATGAACATGGGTTGACATGTCGCACAAAGACAAGTTACATATCATAATCCTGTAAATCCATCATCGCGTTATCTTTTTCCAAGAAGAATAAAAATACCCAAACAGAAGCAAATAAATGGGCTGGAAATGTCATATTGCACACGTTATTTATAGTCAATCCCTGCACCTGCTCTCAGACACCACAAGACACCACTACAGAACTGCTACATCTTTCCAAGCTTTTCACAAAGCTCACTTCTGTATGATGTGTCATTTCATCAAGTATTTTAGGATGTTGTATCTTCTTCCAGACAAGAATCCTGTATGTTCACAGTGTGGTGCCAATAATTTTCAGGTGTTTGAAAATCTATGCAACTGATCAGTGTTAACATTTTAATTATATGTCAGTTGATACTGTACCTTAAGGAGACTAACATTTGTACTGGTGATCTGTAGAACATATGACAAATGGAAAAATAATGCATGCTGTTAGAATTCTTACTTGCTATGATCTGAAGTGTTAAAGCTTCGGTGTTCAGGTGTTAACTGGTCTTCAACTTGTACTGGCCTTCTATCTCCATCTTGTCCATGAAGCATAACAGCAGAGAGGGTGATACCAAGTGACCATTCTAGCTCGTCCCCAAGTCTGTAAGCCATTTGGAGACCCTATAAAATACGATGTGTATCAAAGATGTATCGACTGTTGACTCAGGAAGAAGATGGATATCTTCTCCCAGAATCATTCAATGAACAAATGCATATTTTTCTAAAATGTATAGATACTAGTTTGCTGTTCTAGTTTGAATACCAATGTCACCTGCAGAATCTGTCTGCACAGCAGCAATTATTTAAGTTTCTTTTTAAAGCTGGGAGCAGACTTTTAGTCAGTGTATTAAATACAGCTGTAAATACAGAATTATATGAATTCAATGCAGCAAGCTCAGATGCACTATTGAATTATGTCACATCAACTGAGTTGTGGCAGTTTTCTGAGTTTTAAACATTTGAAATAAGCCACATATGTGCATAGTGTATGTTAGCCTGTAGATGTGGTCACTTGTTTGTGTGTCAGTCACTGCTTCACACACACACACATTGCTATCAAGCATTGCAAGACACGTTTTAGTAATCTAGGCAATAAATTATTACACTGAGCTGCTGCTGATCTTTCAGAAGGGAGTTGAGGGAGTTCACCCTTAAAATAACTTGCAGTCTTGGTACTAAACATTAAATAACAGATAAGAGCAGTAATAGCTGAAATGGACCATGTGATGAGTTGTACACTTAACTGGCTTGGTTTGTGTGTTCAGTGCATTATCATCAGTGGCGAAAGTGGTGCTGGAAAGACAGAAAGTGCCCATCTGATTGTCCAACATTTGACCTTCTTGGGAAAGGTATTTCTTAACCAATCACGTAAAACTATGAATAAATCCTTCCAATCCCAGCCTCAATTTCCACTTTATTTAATCTTTAATAATTAAAGCTCTTCATGTGAATTGTGCCTCTTGATTTTGGGATGGGGTTATCATGTATGTGAGAGTATTGAATTAATATATTAGAGTATTACCCGCACTAAGCCGTTCAGTGTTTTTTTTTTTAAAGAGAAGGTGCCAGATCCCAAGAGTTCAGTGCCTATAGTTATCTATGGTATTACGTATACCATTGTTCTTTTATACAAAACAGAAGGAAAGATATTGCTATGGCTGTAATCTTAGAAGCTCTTATATATTTAAATGTTATAAGTAATGCTATTAGTGACAAATTATGGGAAAATGAAGTGTGTAAGGTTAACCTTAAGTAGATGTGTTCAGTTTTTGATGGTTATGTACCACAGAGGCAGAACGGTTGCAGGGATGGAAGAATCTGTTTTTTCCTATCTGGGGAAAGTTCCTCATTAATTTATTGACCCTGTTGTTATATACGTAGAAAGGTTAATGCAGTATTTAAGTCCATACAAGCATAAAAAAGGGATGCTATGCTTCTGAAGCAAGAATTGGATTGTGGGTAAGCAATATATTCTTTTAATGATCCTTCTGTTCTGTATCTGTTCTGTCAAGGCCAATAACCGTGCTTTGCGCGAGAAAATTCTTCAGGTGAATCCTCTGGTTGAAGCATTTGGGAACGCCTGCACTGCCATCAATGACAACTCAAGTCGCTTTGGAAAATACCTGGAAATGATGTTTACACCCACGGGAGCTGTAATGGGGGCAAAGATTTCTGAATATCTACTTGAAAAATCAAGGGTCATAAAACAGGCTGTGTAGGTATATTAATTGTTTATCCTTTCACATTTCTGTTATGTTTAAATTCTGTTTAATTCTCAAAAATTCTTTATTTTAAATGCTTTTGTATCTTCTGCTAAAGCAGTGATCCTGCATACAGTGCTATGATGACAAGAATAGTCAGTGAGATTATTTTTTTAATTGAAGACAGAGCTGCTCCATTCTTTGGAGAAATATTGTGGTTGGTGGGGTTTCTGTGTTTCACAGTTGCTGATCCTACACCATTAAAATAAGTGGGAGATTTGCTATCTACTAGTGATCTCATGATAAGAACTGCTACTTTTAAATTGTACAAGATACCAAAAGAATGAACACATGTGCTTTAAAAGGGTGCTTTTTTTTTTTTTCCCAGGGGAGAGAAAAATTTCCATATATTTTATTATATTTATGCTGGCCTTTATCATCAGAAGAAACTTTCTGAATATAGACTTCCTGATAAAAAGCCTCCTAGGTAACTATCACTTGTTTTAACTGCTCCTTATAATTAGCTATTGATCAGCTCTTGCTTTCAGTATGATGCTTAAAATCTCTTTTAATCCTTCTCCATCCCTTAAGGATCTTTTTTAATCCTCCCAAGCAAAGAAGAAGATGGACAATAAGGCATTACGTTATTTGTATTTGTTCGAGAACTTGAACTATTTAAAGAGGAGGAAGAATCAAGCTTATTATTATGTAGAAATTCTGTCATACTTTTGAATCAGGACAAATACCTTATGATTTCTTACTGTAATACTTCAGTGAGAACCCAGAATATGTTTTGGAGTTGTGTTTTTTAATTGGTATCTGATCCGTGTTGGGCAAGAGGATGCGTGTGAAATGTTGGTAATGCTGTAATAGATTTTAAGAAAGAATAAGCAAAAGTTAGTGCAACAGAAACAAAATCTTCTTATGAATTAGCAATGAAGTATATAATTGAAAGATACTGAAGTAAATGTTCTTTCCAGTTACTGAGGTATTTGCATTGAAGTCACTGCAGGTTGTACTGGCATATCTGCCGTATGGTGCTTTCTTTCTCCCACTCTATTTAGATATATTGATAATGAAACTGGAAGAGTAATGCATGATATTGTTACTAAAGATTCCTATGGAAGACAATTTGAAGCGATCCAGCATTGCTTTAGAATTATAGGATTTACTGAGGAGGTAAGAGATCCAGTTGTTCAACCATTGTTGACCTTTTTTATAAAAACCACCTGCAGTGCTCCCCCTGCACAGCCTGCCATTTGGTTTTGTGGGTACACACCTGTGCCACATAATCTCTCTTACAATAGAAATGACCTGTTAAAGCATAACCACACACTCGGAAGCCAAGAGCAGACTGAGGTCTCAGTTGGTACTCGAGCAAGTGCATTGGCAATTCTGTATCACACTGTATTCTGTATCAATAAGAGCTTACTTGAATTTGTAGAACTCAGTCTTGAAACAAGCTACAAGCTTTAATAGCCATTCCAGTACACACGCTTTTTTAAAATAGCCTAAATATGATCTGTATGCCTAATTGGATTCTTTAAAAGTGCTTCTTGTCATCTTTTACAGGAAGTGTACTCAGTGTACAGAATTTTGACTGGAATCTTAAATACTGGGAATATTGAGTTTGCTGCCATTTCTTCACAACACCAAACAGATAAAAGTGAGGTTCCCAACCCAGAAGCCCTAGATAATGGTAAAGGCATTTTAACATTGTCTGTTCTCTAAATGCACCGTTACTGTATTTGTGAGTTGTGGTAACAGTTGGACAATGCTAGTGATTTCTACTGCATAATGAGTCCTGTATCTTTTTTCCACTGTCTTTTAGCTGCTGCATTACTAAGTATTGGGTCAGAAGAACTTCAAGAGGCCCTAACCTCCCACTGTGTTGTGACTCGAGGGGAGACTATTATCCGAACAAACACCGTGGACAAAGCAGCTGACGTGCGGGATGCAATGTCTAAAGCACTTTATGGCCGCCTCTTCAGCTGGATCGTAAATCGTATTAATACGCTGCTTCAGCCAGATAAAAATATATGGCAAGTTACACATCACTGAGTCGTGTGTACTTACTGCGCATATGTTTTTGATGGGTTCATCCATTTGTATATTTTTGATTTTGCAGAAAGGGTGCTCTGTTTATTTTGGCTAAGGCTTCAAAAAGACTTTCATGCTATGATATTGAATTCTGATTCCAGGGCATTAACCCCAACATTTTCAAAGAGCTGAGTGGAATTTAGCTACTGAAGTCAATGGAAATGGGGTGGTTAAAATGTTATATAATTGTTTAAAAAGATGCTTCCTTATGTAGTAAACATAAAATCATACCAAAGGCTCATAAATAATTGGAGTACACTAAAAAACTTTAGTATGTATACACAGTCCTTACAGTCCTCCTGCTTTTGTAAGCTAGTAATAACTGCAGATGATGAATTATTCTTCTCTACTACTTTAGATGTAAGTAATGGTTTTTTATTTTTCATAATTACAGAAATGTTTACATTGTGCATCCTTATGATTTCATTGCCAGGTACTGATCTGACTGCTTTGATCTTTGCAAGCAGTTGCAAAGATTTTTAGAAACAAGAGAACCCCTTAGGTAATGTGAAAATGTCTCTGATCTGAGATCTCTGTTTGGCACTTCACTATATCATATAGGCATGTCCTCATCCATACTTGCAGCTCTAGTGGTGACTCTGGTATGAGGATACTTGAGCTAACACATGGGCTCTTAACAGTCCAGCTTGTAGCAGCAGCAGACTTAATAATTACCTTTCTGACTGAAAAACATAATATTGAAGCTTGACACCTTTTGTCTACCTGGAGGAGCAGACAATAGATTTTATTTGGGATCTGCCTGTTGAAACCACTCGTTTTAATATGGCTGCTAAGTGTCTGTCAATATGTACTTATGATTCTTCTGCCATCATGGAAATTTGCAATAAGCAAGTAGAAAACAGAAGTGTTAAGAATGTTGAAGAAATGCACAAGTTGTGTTAGGTTCAAACACACTTTTTCTTCTCTCTTTTTGCAGCAGATTGAATTGATTATGCATTCTTAGTTACAGTGTTTATGTTTATTTTAACTTGGTGTTGCCCATGATAAATTTTGTGTGTATTTTCACATACAGCAATGCTGAAAATGGGATGAATGTTGGGATACTAGACATATTCGGATTTGAAAACTTTGCAAGAAATTCCTTTGAACAGCTGTGCATAAATATTGCTAATGAACAGATCCAGTTTTATTTCAATCAACATATCTTTGCACTTGAGCAGGTAAATTCAACTCTGATGAGAACTAGTTGAATCAGCTGTCCTGAATCATAGATTGTATTCAGGAGTAAATGATAAACTATGAAATGGGTATGTGATTTAAATGCAAGATAATGACATCTTTCAGTTGAAGTTTTGTAAATAATGTTGGGGCTTATGGAGAATTGCATAAATGTCTTAATGATGATGTTGCTTTTACTGGTTCAGTATTAAAACTGCGCTGGTGACTTTGTAGATGGAATATCAGAGTGAGGGAATTGATGCTACTACAGTGGAATATGAGGACAACCGTCCACTTCTAGATATGTTCCTCCAGAAGCCCATGGGTCTCCTGTCTCTACTAGATGAAGAAAGTCGATTTCCTCAGGCAACAGACCTAACTTTAGTTGGTATGTGCGAACAAAAATTATGGGAAATAACAAATGTATTTTGAGAGGGCAGAATGACATCTTTACTCAAGTTTTACTAGTCTAGTTGTCCTGCTGAGGCTGTGTCATTCCATTTGATATTTTAAATATGTTTTTAATTGTGCTTCATCATTTTTCTCTACTTACATGTTTTCTGTTCTTTTTTATATTGCAAAAGTTATCTTATGTATCAGGTGTGAAGGGCTTATTGTCTTTCCAGTTACAAGGAAATAACCTGTATCTTCTCCCTGTACGTGAGGTACATAAGCAGCATTTATCTGCATTTACTGAAGGGAACACTGAGACATTGTAGAATCTGGTGTCTAGGACCACCCTGTGAGCAACATCAGTGTTGAGAGTAAAATTTAGATCTCCTAGGCCCATGTTTATCCAATTAGAAAATACTGCTTCACTCCAGATTACCTCATCGTAAATAGAAAATGTGTGTTATTTCTAGTGTGCCATCTGTCTGAATATTTCCCTTCCTTCATGCATATTTTACATATATTTTAACAAATCTTGTTGACAACTTTAAAACATGCAGCGTATGCCATGTTTAAAACTGTTGTCTTGCTTTTGTTTACTAAAGCTACATTTTTCCCTGTGATATGAAACAGAGAGTTCCTTCAATGGAATGTGCAGCAGAAGCTCAAACTATTAGTCAGAGAAAAATAACAGCTGCCTGTTAAATTACACGATATATGTACAAGATTTTCCACTTCTGCTCAACTGAGAAGTAACTTGAATTTAGGTCACAGATAGAATAAATGCCATGGTTTCTTCCTGTCCTTGTTTGTGTACTAAAGCTGTGTGCCTCCCTGTGGGTCCTATAAAACAGTTAATATTGAATATTGAACTTAGAGTTTCACAGAGGCACTTTCCTTGGTCCAGCGCCGATCAGTCTTACTGCTGATCTGTACACAGTACAGCAGGATCCCTCAAGGAGACAGCAAAGTGGAGTATTTTGCCCTCTCCAGATGTGAATTAATTCCACCACTGTCACTCCCACCCTCTGCAAAAATGCCAAACGTAGTTCTTTTTGCTTTAAATACAAGTTTGATTAAATGTTAATAGAAAGAAAAGCCTAACACAATATATTAATGGGTTCTAACATTAGAACATTTTTGGTAGTATTTTCTGACCTGTACAATGTGACACAGATTTCTATCGATTGGTACTGGCCTCAGATTTCTAGTTACTTGTTCAGATAAAGAAATAGAATAGCAAGCTTTACAGCATCAGCACTAATTTATTTACAAAATATTAAAGAGCATACAAAATATTGCAGGCCATACAAGACTTTTTTCTTACAAAGAGGTGTTTCCTTTTCTGTCAGCTCTTTAGAGGTAGTAACAATAAACAGAAAGCCTCTTTGGAAAAGGTTTGAGATAGAAGCTTCTCTCTGTAGAAGTCTGAAGGTAAATGAGAGATTGAGAAGACATTAACGTATGCTTAAAACATGATGCACAAAGCTAAATGAATGGGGAAAGGAAGCTAGGGAAAATATAAATAATAGGCATTCAAGAAAGCAAGATATATGCACAGCTTTGAATGTACCTAGTTGAAATAAACCCACTCAAAAGCCTCTATACACATACAAGCAAATTCCTAGCAAAATATGAGAAGTCATCACACCTTCTCATTGGCCCTCCTTACTTGATAGTTTTCCATGCACAGAACAACCCACTAACAGTGGGATTTGCAAGACAGTCTTGCTGGTCTGGTTTAGTATGAGCTGTTCCATTCAGAAGTGGCACCTTGGAAGAAAGTACAGAGAAGCTGGCACGCAGATGTTTCTGGGCAACCTGATAATAGATGTGTTTGTAGTCATTCTGGCTTCTTGAGCAGTAAAGTGTCCCTAGTTAGGATGAAGGTTTTACTTAGTGACTCTAAGTCACTTACATCAATGTCTCTTCTCAACATGTAGATAAATTTGAAGATAACTTACGATGCAAATACTTTTGGAGACCAAAAGGAGTAGAACTGTCATTTGGTATTCAGCACTATGCTGGAAAGGTAAGGTCATGTGATTTCTATGTAGTTCAAATAACAGAGGTAAGGTCATTATTTGTTTTTTTCCAAAGTTTCTGCTTCATAATATTGTTTTCTTATTTGAAGAGACAGAATGATAAAGTTTATGAAAACCTAGAATCTACAATAAAATTTTCTTGTGTAATAGTCCATTTTAGAACCTATCCTTAGGGCTCTTTTGCAAATTGTTTTGCAAATTGAATAACCACCTGTTATTCTGAAAGAAATCTGACAACAGAAACACCATCACTACAGTCATTTCAAAGGAGCAATTCTCTGGAGCCCAAACATGTTACACTATTAACATCATGTGAATGCCACAGTAGTTCTGTGTGTGACTGTATATAAGCATATGGATAAAATGCAATGTAAAACACTGTAGTAGAACTTAAATTCCTATAGAGAGCATTGGAAAGGCTGCAGCTAGCTGGCACAGATTTCTTCTGGTACTCTGCAGCACCTAACTTCTTCTGTTCTCAGCAGTCCATGTGTTATTTTATATGGGGAATAAGAGTCCAGTTGTTTCACGTAACATGAGCTTTGCTTGTGATTTCAGGTTCAAATCTTTGTTCATATACAAAATCATAATGAAATAGCCATGATTTATATAGTTATCAATGAAGTCTCATATCTTGATCATTATAAGTCTTTTAAGATAATTTTAAGATACGTTCTAGTAAACTTTGTCTAGCTTTCTGTCTTGTTAAGAATAAATGTAAAATTTTACATCTTTATATCCAAATGGCCAAGTGATAAAAACACCACTGGCCAGTTCTCTGTTGCAGGAGAACATTCAGTTTCTGTGTCAACTAATGAACTCTAGTGGAATTAGGCCAGAGAGGAATATTGCTAGCAATAATAAAACAGGTCTAAAAATTACTGCAATTAAAAAAAAATAGTAAAAAGTTAAGTAAAAAATAACTGATTCTTATATGAATCCAAATAGCCAGATATTAATTTATCATAAAAACACTTAAAATAATTGCAACAGATGAATGTTTTGCTTCCCTACTCTAATTTGCAAAGCAGCAAGAAGCCTATTTAATCTACCTAGGTGTGCAGCTTCCTCCTGTTTCTCTCACAGGTTTAGTTATAGATAAACAAATAGATGATGACCACTTGAGCACCATTTCTTATTTTACTTGTAAACTGTCAACTTAAGCTTTAATGAGTTTATAGCCAGTTCACATTCTGAAGACGCTGCTGTACACTTTTACGTCCTTTGCAGAATTCATTGGCTTGTCAGAGCCAAACTAACTGGTCTACTTGCTCATCTTGACCTCACATTTTAAAGAACATAGTAGCTTTTGGGAAGCCCTATTTGATGACTTTTCTGATTCTGTTTCCCATGCTAGGTGTTATATGATGCCTGTGCATTCCTTGAGAAGAACAGAGACACTCTTCCTGCTGACATAGTGGTGGTGTTGCGAACTTCAGAGAACAAACTTCTTCAGCAGCTGTTCTCTAGCCCGTTAACAAAAACAGGTATTTTCTGCACAGCTTTGCTAACTTTGCAACCTCTTCAGCTCCCTGCTTCTCTAAAACTCTAGTTGTTTCTGGACAATTTTTAAAATTTTTTTTTCAGCTCTGCTGTTTAGCTTTCTAGATATCTAAAAAGTTATCAAAAAATGTTATGATCCTATTTTTTTAAGATATGTGGACATAAATTCTTCTAAAAATCTGAGCAAGCAAGGTTTATCCCTTGCTCCAGAGAATGGCAGATTATCTGACGTGTAGGGCAAGAACTCATTCTCGAGCAGGATGAGAACATGGGAGTTCCATGGTTCTTAATTCTTTACTAAGTTTAGTTCTCAGCTTATAGATTCTTGAGTGCTGTGTCTTACAGTTCATAAATCATGTAATGTAGAGCAAGTTGTTTTGGAGGTAATATCCATCTATTTAGATGCATTGATGCAATATACATAAAGCTTCTTACAAATTATAAAAAACACATACTAATCTGCCAGAATGAATTAATTCACTTGATTTAAAGCTTGTTGATGCTGACTTACATGAAAGTACACAGATCTATAGCCAAATAAAACAGCAAGATGAAGTTTGATTACTCCATGGATAGATGCCAGTATAGCAGTAACCTCATACAAATGATAGTTATGCAGTATATATGCAAACCAGCCAACAAACATACACATTTCTCAATACTTTGTACGTTTTTAAAGTATCTTTTTCATAATGGGTAAGAAAAAGATGTAATACTGAGGAATAATCTGTATATATGATGGATTGTACTAGGTTGCAAAATTCTTGTGATCTGATAGGACAGACAAATGAGCCTGTTGTATTTTTAGGTAGAAATAAATGTGTATGTGTTAGGTAGTGCTGTGTAGGCTTATTGTACGTGGGCTGTAGATGCAATGCTTGTGTGGCTGTGCTCTCTGGAATTTCTGGAACCTCAGTAGCCCAGTCATAGCCTCTGACGATGCCTTTAACTCTCTTGCAGTTTCTATGTAGAAAAAGAACATTTGGACAAAGACATTTATTGGAGCCTTTTTACACATGTAAAACTGATAGCAAAATATCTGTTTATATTCTATATAGAATAGATTCCTGTTACAATATTTCTGTTCTTTTCCTGTAATTAGAAGGCTCTGGATTACCCCCCTTCAAATTATGCCTTTAGAGGTCCTAAGAGAAGAGGATCCAATAAGAAATCTGCTTCTCTCTTCAGCTGTGACAAACTTAGATGGAGTGGGATATAGTTTAAGATGGAGTAGGGTTGGTTTGTGCCCAAGTGGGGAACAAAAAATCTTTGTGTCTGCTTTTGGCATTTGAGTCTACATTAAACTGGTAAAAGAGGTTCTTTTACTCATGGTGGATGGATCAAGCAAAGCAAAAAGGAAAGGTCACATCTGGTCAAATGTGCCTCCACACCCCCCTTTATTAGCCATTGTACACCCTGGAGGTATTGTCAAAAGGAAACACATTAGGTAGATGCTTTGTCCCAGGTATCAGATCCTGATAACCTGATAATAATAATCAGGTTATTGTAAATAGTATTCTTTTGATGTTATTGCTATTTTAAAATCAAAATGCTGATGCTTTCATACATACTTATGTTCCTCTGGCTTTTTAGAGGTATTTTCAGTGGCAGCAGCACTGACCCTTGGGTATTTTGCCAAAGATGCATAAAAGGTTCAGTAAGAAGAAACTTGTCATTGCCACGTATAGTTGCCGTGTATACTTACCATGTTGGTGTATTTCAACATTTTTGTGTTGTCTCTCACATTCCCTCTTTGTTTCCTGTTTACATGAATTAAACCAGCCTTCTGCCTCTACTTGTAGGACATTTACCTTTCCATGAAGAGCGCACAGCAAGTTGAGTGTTGTCTTGTACCAACTTGACAGAAATACAGACATCCTGTTAAAAAAATAATTATGCATATGCTCCTGTGCAGGGTTTTATAAGACATGCTTAAAAACCTTATGCCAATTTATTTTTTAAAAGTCTTTTTGATTTTACTCTATTTTTTCCAGCTATCTAATATAATTGGCACTCGCATCCTGGGTTGGGGCCTCTGTGATCTAAAATCAGATTGTTGCCAGGTTTAGTTTTGGCAGCTCACAAGATAAATGAAAGGTTTGGCTGAGAACAGAAGGTATCGCTGGCAATGCTGCTTCATCTCTGCTCAGTGGAAAAAGATAATGCTGTTCTCTCAACTTTCTATGGAGATGCTTTTGTAAACAAAGCAATAGTGACTGTGTAAAAGTCCCATCGTACTCTGTCCTTGCCTCTTAGCCCTCTTCCCTCCACTCAACATGTACATATTAGAAAAAGTACATATTACGATTCACAATCTTGGTACAAATTTCTCCAGCTTTTCGTAGATTATTGACTGATGCAAAAGTTAGTAATTTACATGGAAGCCATATTGCATCTCTCCAGGTAACCCTGACTTGAAACGAGCCTCTGCCAGTATCTCTGGTGTTTTCTTTGAAGATGAGTTTGACAGCACGTTCTCACATCTGCTTGCAACTAGCTCTGGAATTTGCAGCGTACATGGTTTTGCCAAGCAGCAATCTCTAGTCTGTGTAACAGTCACTAGGTGGTGCTATCCCAGAAGCAAGAGGGAATTTGAGACTGGTAACGCGGGTCTGACAATTACTGAAAACGTAGTTCTTAAACACCAGAAAGAACAAAAAGATGCCTTTCCCACCCTGAGAAGGCCCTCTGTTTGAAGTATATTTATATAACTGTCATGTCTTCTGCTGTCAAAAGCTGAGCAGCAGCAAGAAAATAAATATTAAAAAGGCTAAATTCTTTTACTAATTTAAGATCATGTTAATCCCTGTAATTTATCAAATATACTTATCCCCTCTTAACAAAGGCCTCTATTTCACAGTAGCCGGCTGTGTAGTTTAAAGGGCCAGAATTTAATGGCCAGGCATTAAATATACATTTGTGATAGTAATTTATGGTTAAGAGAGTGCACAATTACTGATAGGAGACATCAGAACTTAAACATTCTGTCACTAATTTTGTAGTGTGTACAGCATGTTTTTTCATCTTTCAGTGGACACTTAGGCACATTTGGCACGTTTTGGAATCTGTTCTCACTTTCTAAGGACCTTTAACCTCAAAACTGAAGGAACATATTCTGGTTTAAGCTACCAGTTCTCCCAGTTGCTTCTGTATTTGTCACATCTTTCTGCAGATATAGATTCTTATGCTAAGAATTCTATATATTCTGAAATTAAAATAGAATTTACTCCAAATATGAGAGAGAAATAGAGCATTAAAGAAAGAAAAAAAGAAGTTCCCACTATTCCAGTTGAATATGCATGTTCCCATTAAGATATAATGCATTCTTGTTTGTCTCTAGTTTTGGTCTGTGGCTAAAGCATCATTGAGGAAAGGGATCATGCATTTTAGAAAATAGAGTCCTCTTGTAAGAGAAAAGGGCTTTAATTAGAAAATAAAGGATAACCTTGGTACATTCACTAGTAGTATCAGTGAGGAATCAGACCATTTGACTCCCTTGTCCCTCTCCAAAAAAAGAATTTTTGCAGAATATTGCAAAATTTTGCATTTAAGTGGTGGTACCATTGGACTGCTTGGGCAAAGCACCACTGGGGCTTTTTGAGACCGCAGCTCCCTTTTCCACTTTTTCTCTCTCTTACCTTATGTTCCCAGCTGACCAGGTCATGCTGGCAGGAGAGGGAGGTGTGCCAGAGGGGCTTCATCTTCTCAGAAAAGCTGCAGCAGAACCTAATTCTCTACTCTTGAAACACAGTCTCTGCAGACTTTTTCCCCTTCTATGACTCACAAACCTTTAGAGCTTTTGTCAGGGTGGCTCCTGCCTGAGGTCCTTACTGAAGAGAGACAGGAGAGTTTCCACCTGGAGGAAGGGAAGGGGAAGTCCTCCAGCCTTCCCGCCGCTGGAGCCAAGTCCCTGTCCTAGCTTTGAGGATGTGTAGGGGCTGGGCTTGACTGCATAGAATAAATACAGAGCTGGGGACTATTACTGATACAGCAACATTGTGTCTAATAATTATGATAGCACTGAGTATTGCTGAGACATTCAGAGTAATGTCCTGTCAATATATCATCCATTGCTAATAAACATTCCTTGTTTATGGTGCATAGATATTTGAGCGTAATCTGTCAAAAAGAAATGAGATGAAAGTTTTCATGACCTTCACAGAAGAGTTAGGATGGTGATGTTTTAACACAGGATTATTTTTTTTTTGTCCAAAATAG
The DNA here is from genome assembly GCA_004320125.1 of Scolopax mira. Lineage (NCBI taxonomy): Eukaryota > Metazoa > Chordata > Aves > Charadriiformes > Scolopacidae > Scolopax > Scolopax mira. The sequence goes on along the minus strand of BJBW01003212.1, from coordinate 36,682 downwards.
GAGGAAAATAGATATTTTTCAAAACCAAATTAATTATAATTAGCTCTCCTAAAGGTCATCTCCCCTCCTCAGTAATGATTTTTAGTCTGCATTCTTTGTGCCTGTGAGTCTCCAGCTCTGCTTACAGTCCTCAGACAAGAAGTAATTATAAACAATGTGTATCTCATATGAAAAAGAAAAACAACAAAACCAAACAGCCCATGGAGCATGTACTGAGCAAGAATGTGAAAAAACATTCTTTTTAAATGCACACTAAAGAACACAAGAACTAGGACCTTTTGCAAAATCACTTTAAAGAACTGTTTTTCATCACACCTTGGCGACAAGAGTACTAACTCAATTTCTCTTTAACTTTGATAGCAGTTGATTCATAGAATCGTAGGTTGGAACGGACCTTAAAGATCATCTAGTTCCAACCCCAGAGCTGGATACAGTACTCCAGGTGGGGTCTCATGAGAATGGAGTAGAGGGGAGAATCACCTCCCTTGACCTGCTGGCCACATTTCTTTTGATGCAGCCCAGGATATGGTTGACTTTTGGGGCTGCAAGTACACATTGACAGGTCACATTGAGCTTCTCATCAACCGACACAACCAAATCCTTCTTATCAGGTCTGCTCTCAATCCATTCTCTGCACAACCTGTATTTATGCCAGGGATTGCCCAGACCCACGTATGGGACCTTGCATTTGTTGAACTTCATGAGGTTTGCAGAGGCCCACCTCTCAAGCCTGTCTAGGTCCCTGTGTCTGACATCCCTTCCCTCCACCATTTCAACCACACCACACAGCTTGGTGTCATCAGCAAACTTGCTGTGAGGGTCAACTCAATCCCACTGTCCATGTCACCAACAAAAGATGTTAAACAGCACTGCTCTCAATACCAATCCTGAAGAACACCTCTCGTCACTGTTTTCCACGTGGACATAGAGCCATTGACCGCAACTCTTGGAGTGTGGCCAGTCAATTCCTTATTCACCAAGTGGTCCATTGGTCAAGGCCATGTCTCTCCAGTTTAGAGACAAGGAAAATCTTCTTCATGAAGAGTCAGAAAACGAGGGAAACAAACAGGTTTTCTTGCATTTCAGTCCCATAAACAGATTCTACTGGGCATAGAGTAAAACCTTGGCCAGTTGAAATCGTAGGTAGCATTGTTTTCATTGGAACTGTGATTTGACCTGTCATGTTTGTCACTCTGCACCCCTACTGAGCACAAGTCCTTCCTCTAGCAATAAATAGTGGCAGGTCTTTTGTCTTGGTGTCTCTCATACTTATGCACTGAAATATAGCATGTTTCCATTTGGGGTTAGTGGATTTTTTCTCTTAATTCCACACCTCATAATAGAACAAAATACTCAAATACATCATAATTTTACTAATTTGTCCTACAGTAAATTTTTTTTTACAATAGTATTTTTGTGTTAGTATTTTTAGCTCTGAGACATAACTGCAGGCACCCCAAGTCAAATAAATCGGAAACAAAGCCATTGTAATTATAATCTCTCTTCTTAAAGATGAATCTGAATTTATGTTTTGTAAGAATTTGAGTCAAGTTAATGGAAGCTATATATTTACACTTAGGACACAGGGCTTTCCTACTTCTAACTGGTCCATATGTTGAAAGCATATAAAAGTTAATCAGTTTTGCTTTGCTGCCAGTGTGTTGTGTGCAAAGAGAGGCTTTAAACCACAGCTGTGCAACGTAACAATTGTGAACTTTACTGGGTTGCAGATGTGGGGCATCAGTAAACTAAATTAAATGTAGCTTAACTGAATTTGAGAGGCAGAGTGTTGGATTACTTTTTATTTAGTTTTTCAGTTGAGAATTTTACAGTTCAGTTTTAATTTTTCTTTGCATCCCAAGTTTTTGTGTCACAGGACAAATGCAGTACACATATACTCACAAGACTTGCTAGCAGTAGGGTTCAAAACATGCCCTAAAATAGCCCTAAAAAATGGAACTCGTCTAGAAACAAAACTATCTATCAAATCAAATTTAAACTTTACTGCTCAAGCTTTGTATAAGACATAACAATTATTTACTCTTGAGAATAACTCCCTATAAATAAAGGGTGTCAGTGAATCTCTGGAATTGCACGTGTCAGTAAACACAATAGCTGAGAAGGGTCAAGTTAGATTTATCACGTTTATGTTTGGTAAAGGGTGTTGCCCAAGCAGAAGTCCACTGTTTTTATGAGATTTCACAGATTACGTTGTACTGAAAATGGGCAAAAGGCATAGATTATTTTTTTTTAATCTTCAACAATTTGAACCTTAAAAAAGTACAAGCGAACAGGTTTAAGAACAGATCTTGATGAGTTTACTGATTTGATCTGTAATAGGCCATTCTCTCTAATGATCTTGAAAACAATTTATCTTTACCTTTCTCGCAGAAAAGAGAAGATATTTTTTCAATTTTCATGTTTCTAGCCTAACTCCTCAATTCTACAATGAACATTCTCACAGTAGATGAGCAATAATCTTAACACTTCATTGTGGAATATATATATATATATATATATATAGGAAGCAAAAGATTCATTGCACAGATGTTACTGCTTTTTATATTAACTAGTAGACTATGGTAGGCTATGGGATTTCACTGTGCAACATATACAAAATTTAAATAGAGAAATATTAGAGAACATTTTACTGTAGTTGTTTTAATGAGTAGTTTACTCAGCAGTTTTCACAGGCACTATGACTGTAAGGTCAAACTGTGTCAAAGATGCTTGGTACCAGACCAAGACCAGATAACTTCTGTGTTCTTCATAATCAAACTCTTACTTTTCTAGATAAAGCATATATGATTTTGAGGAAAAAAAATATCTTACGTAACATGCAGAAAATGGATGTCAGTTACCAGAGCTGAATCAGTATGTGTGGTAACCATAGTTTCAGCCTGTGTATGTTTTTAGAAGTATTCTTCCACATAACTCTGGAAGAAGAAATTTGACTGTCCTGAATAGAGCTAATTAAAGTAATGGAGAATTCCTCAACGGTGAAGTCTTCACAGAAAATACACCTTTGTAGTTTTCTTCTAATTTTAGTTACATATGTGGTACAGGAACCAGGGCAATCTGCTGGGGCAACAGAAGACCTTTCGTTGATGGGGAGGTACTTTCTTGATGATAGATACTGTGACATTCTGTACTGTGTCTTGTTCCCTAGAGATTTCAAGGTTTATTGTCCTGAGTAGATTACATGCAACAACATCAAATTGTACACTACCAAAGATGTCAAGGGAGATGATTCTGCCCTTTTCTCCACTCTCATGAGACCCCACCTGGAGTACTGTGTACAGCTCTGGAGCGCCAACATAAGAAGTACCTGTTGGAGTGAGTCCAGAGGAGTGCTACAAAGATGATCAGAGGGCTGGAGCATCTCCCATATGAAGACAGGCTGAGAGACTTGGAATTGTTCAGATGGAGAAGAGAAAGCTCCAGGGAGAGATTATAGCAGCCTTACAGTAGCCAAAGGGGGCCTTCAGGAGAGATGGGGAGGGATTGTTTATCAGGGAGTGGAGTGATAGGACAAGGGGGAATGGTTTTAAACTGAAAGAGGGGAGATTTACTTTAGATATTAGGAAGAAATTCTTTACAGTGAGGATGGTGAGGCCAGGTTGCCCAGAGAAGTTGTGGATGCCCCATCCCTGGAGGTGTTCAAGTCAAGGCTGGATGGGGCTTTGAGCAACCTGCTCTAGTGGGAGGTGTCCCTGCCCATGGCAGGAGGGTTGGAACTTGATGATCTTCAAGGTCCCTTCCAACCAAACCATTCTATGATTCTATGTGGATGGAAGTTGATAATGACTGTATCTGAAAGAAATGGCATGTCTTCTGAAAAAGTATAAATCATAAAAAGCTGAGTGTCAATAGGACAAAAGGAAGTGGCCTCAAGCTGTGTCAGGAAAGGTTCAGATTCGATATTAGAAAAAATTTTTACACTGAAAGGGTTATTAAGCATTGGAATGGGCTGCCCAGGGAAGTGGTTGAGGCAATCAGAAGACAGGTTGACATAGTGCTTAGTGACATGGTCTAAGTGATGGTTATTTTATCAGATGGTTGGACTAGATGGTCTTAAAGGTCCCTTCCAACCTAGATAGTTATATGGTTCTGTGACTCTGTAATGCAGCAGCTGGGACACTGACCAGATCAGGCTGCGGCCAGCCTGTCAGTCAGGTCTCCAGCTGGTCAGGATGCAGGCTGGACTAAAGAAAGCACTGGGCATCAAGCAGTAGAAAACTACAAGATTGTTCACAGTGTAACTTCTAATTGCCTGTAATATTTCAGGAAATGTCTGCATTTCAGTGAACCCACTCCCAATCGAGTTGATGGCTACAGGAGTCTGTTTAAATTTAGCTGAAAATTGGGCATGTTGTTAAAGTAGCCACTAATACTCAAGGTTCTGTTTTAGAAATATCTTGGGCACTGCTGCTAACTAATTATATTCTGTATTCTGTTCTTCTTTAGTAGGCAAGAGTAAAAGTTAAGGCTTTTCTTTCTGAGATCATACATTTACATATCTTGGAACATAGCTGGCAGTTTGACCTTCATTTCATCTCATCTGCTGTCAGTGCCTTACTTCCCTTGTATTCTACAAGAAGTCTACTAACCTACTGTTAGAACAATGTTTAAATATAGCTGTGATGATGTTTACAAGCAAAGTTTTATTTGTTGCTGTAAATATCATGCTGTGTTTGCCAGTGTGCACCTCATTAATGTGGGAAGTGACCACTGAAGTGTCTGTGATGAATGCAGCAGAAAGCCTAGCAGCTGAATTTACACTTGGGTTTTCCAGTCCCAGTCTAGCAATGTAAAGCTTTTAAGTATCTGTAAATATGATCTGTGTCTACTTCATGCTAATAAGGCTAAATAAACCTTTAGTCTAATTGAGAATTAAGATCAGAATTTGCCAGTTCACTGTGGCAAGGATTTTTAATTTCAAATAATCTGGGCCAAAAAGTGCATCTTTTTTGCTCCCAAGGCATTTACTCATAATTAGATTATTCCCAGGTGGACCTCACTATTACTTAGGTTTTCATGGTTATCAGATTTTGTTTTGTAATATCAATCTGATTTTGAAAATATTATTTCTCATTTTTTATTTACTTATTCTGAATATACTCTTTTCTGAAATTCTGAATATTCTGAATACTCTTTTCAGAATAGGCAGCAGTGAAAGTTCTCTATATTGATAGTTGTGTTCCACAGGCAATATTTTTATTAAATATATTATTATGTAAAATTGTGTAAAAGATTAAAAAATTGGATTCTTAGCTTTTTATTGCACAAGCTTAAATGACTTCAGTGACTCAAAAGAATAGAGTTTTGATAGTCAGTGACCAGATTCAAATTAGTACCCAGTAAAAAAAGTACATATATTCATTTATAGTTGAGCTAAGAAAAGCTTAGTCTTACAGTAGCAGAAGATGAAAATGCATTATGGAGATAAGCAGTCGACTTCTTTAGGCTAGATAAAATGTACTGAAAGGAAAGACGGAGAAGAATCTGTGTATGTCAAAGACTTTGTCTGAATCTGTACCTCTTGAGGAGTGGAAGTGCTTAGCTGTGATTAGAAGTAGTGTCGATGAAATATGAATGCATTGTAGCATTTCTGACCATATTATACTGTATCTACATTGTGTTTCAAGTAACCCCTCTTTATCTGACCCAGAAGCATGAAAGAAATTAATAAAATATATGAGGATAAGGAAAGAGCTTCTACTGTGCCCTCTATATTATAGTAATATCCCTGGTACAGCTTGTACAGCAAGGTGACATTGTCACTAGGCCTTTTCTCTGTAAGTCACTTGCCAAACTGAATGTTGTATCACAGCTTAATGTAATTCTTATCTGGCAGGCTCTTACTTTGGGAGGGATGATCTATTGCAGACGTAACCAAAATGAGGTTATAAATGCATTGTTAATATTCCTAATATTTGCTTGATACTACTTATGGAACCCATCACCTAAGAATAATGAAGCACTGACAAACCATAAGTAACATCAGAACATCCAGCCAGAGAGTGTACTTTTCCTAATTAGTGGGGAAAGTCAATGTCTGGACAAATCATTACTTCAGCCAGATCACTCAGTGAGGAAGTGCCAGGGATGCAAGTGAGAAGACAGGAATGCTGACTAGTTCTTTTTGAGATCTAGAGAACACTAGCAAAGTCCAGCCTGACAGAAGACAACCCATTTCTTCTTTCTATGCTGTGCAAATACCTGAAATACTTTCAAAACTTCTCCTGCTTGGCTTTGCATAATAGAAGAGATAAGGTATTTGTACAGTATGGTCTTTCTCACCTACCTGAAATGAGGCATCTGTGAAGAGTATGTTTGCAGGGATGTGAGACCTCCTGTACAGCTTCAAGACAAAGAGTTTTGCTGAGCATTGTCATAGTGAGCTTAGCCAGGGAGTGCATAGATTTTTGTGCTGCTACTTCTCTTTCAGTTGTAAGCTCTCAGAGCACTTCACAAACTTTAATGACTGAAACGTCTCAAAGCATTAATGACATTCCTAACTTTATTAAGCAGAGGGGGGAAAAAAAAAGAGAAACATCAAGGTTGACTGACTCCTCCACTGACACAAATGAATCCCAAAGACCTTAGTCTCTGATCCAGTAGACATGTAGGTAGGAGTCTTAAATTTTCAGATGAGCAGTCCTGTTGAACTGAAAAGGAAATGCATGTGAACAAAATTAAGCTTATACATGTTTTAAAGATTAATTCTAATTTTAACCATTAACTTCTTTTCTCTCCCTCATGAATGACTTTTAAAAAAAATTAAGAAAATTTTGAGAGGATTTTAAATTGTTTAATCAGTCCATTTTATGGAGTTGGATTTTAATATAGGTGGTATTTTATTTAAGTTTACATGCACGTCGCTTGTATTTTCTCTAAAGTGTTGACCATATAATAGGTGTGAAGTTAGACTTCTGAAAGGCACAGCATGGTCTTTTAACCTTTAACCAGTTTAACCTTTCAAGGAACCCATGACAATTTTAACTGGCTACGTTATTATCTAAAAATGTTTGTTCTTCAAATATTGATGTTCTTCACAAAGTGGAATAGCATTTAATTATTTTTGATGTGTAAAGTAATAAATGATCTTCTAAAGGAAAATCGAATGCAGGGACAGGTACCCAATGTTTACTGACTATAAACACCATGCTAACCCTGGGTGAAACATTTCTTATTATGTGGACTACTTTTCAAACCACAGTTGTTCTGTTTATAAGTTGTAGTGGCTGAGACATGTTAAAGATAGGTAGTTATTTTCCTGAACATGAACTATTGAGATGACTAATTCACAAATTTTTATTGAAGCATCATTTGGTTTGTGTTTGATCCGGGAAAGAAAATCCTAATAACATTTTTTCTATGGATTTCATCTGATGCTACTGTTCAGAAGTTAGGTAGTAACTACATAGGAATTCACTTGACACATGAAATAAGCACTGATAATTCATTCCTAGAAGGAAGTAACTAAAGAATGAAATTACAATACATATAGCACTTCTTTTTTTAAGTAGGAACTAACCACTTCTGTGAGTTTTTTTATTTGTGAAGTCATTACAGATTTTTGGTTAATAAAAAAATTTATTTATTTATTTGTTTGGTTTGCCACATGAGATTAAGTTTAGTTTTAGTTTTGCATGAGGAGCTAAGGGAGAGCTCAGGGATATTAATTATGAACCCTAGAAACCTAATGCCAGCAGTCAGTTTGGTGAACCTTGAGCAACTGTCTTACAATTCTAAATTTTATTTGGTTATTAGAGTTTTGTAACTTGTTATGAAACGCAACAAAATTTTTGTCATTTTAAACAATCTAATTTTTTTTTTTCTTCTCCCAACTCCTCTCTTTTATCCCATGTTGTATCATCAGTTCTCCAGGTTGAGTCTTTCAAATTTTAGATTTGCTAATCTGAAGCCTAGCCAAAAACAACCTTTCCAGGTTAACTACTTTAGCCAAAAAACGGCACAAAAGAGTCATTTGTAACATTCAAAAGTATCAGAATTACAGCTAAGAGAAAATTAAATTCACCAACCACTTGCTCATTAAAAACCTTATTTTCACCTCAGAGAGGTACATGTATATAGTGTATGTATCATGTGTGTATATAGGTACAAGATATACAAGATTTTCAAAACAGAGTTGCAGTTCTCATTAGCCTACACATTAGAACCTAAAGCAGTTTCCAAAAACACGGACATACCTTGTGTTCTGCATTGTGATTTAAATTGTCAGGTAACATACACAGTTTTGCAGCATAGTGTCAACCCCAATGCCAGCAGCTTAAAGGAGAAATACTTTCTAAGAGGACTACAGAATGTTTGAATCACTCCATAGACTCTCATTGCTGTGAGTGCTGGGCCCCAGGCTGTTTTCAGGGGGTTGGTGTTTTTCTTGTTCTGAGAAAAGTAAGAGCAAGAGTTCCCTTCAGTGTTCTGTGGATACAGGGCTTGCTCTGCTCCTTTATGGAATAATTACCAGCAATTAAGTGTTCTTGGTGCTCGTTTTTCCCATCCTGCCTCCTTTACCACTTATGTAATAAAGAGTTTATCAAAACTCTGAAGACTGTTTAGAGTTACTGACTTTCTGTAAAGCAAACAGCTAAACACTGGAGTTGATGCAAACAAGGGACTTAGCATCTGAAAGAAGTGTTAACACTTTATTTACATTTAAATTAAAACGGACACTTATTTATGTGTTCTGGTTCTGAAAGGTGTGTGGTACATCTGCAGAGGCCTATTGTTTATTCATGCTGTAAATCCTTTGAAATGTGTTAAAATGCTTCCCACTCATTATAAAAATCCTGCCACCCATGGATTAGGGCTTTGATGTCACCAATCCTGCTTCAAAGGGTTCTTTCAATGCTATTAATCACAGTTTAGCCTCTGAAGATATAGCCAGAGAAAACATTTGGACATCTTGTGCTAGACTTGCTAAAACTTTGAAATATACAGAGTGTCTTGCATATGCACAGTCCCGAATCACTTCCTCTCTCTTCTCTGAGCCTTTATTTTGGAAAGCTATTTTGTGATGACTTTGGCCTACAAGTACAGAGGAAAAAGTTTAGGACACGTCATACTGTACATTTAAAAACAGGCGTTCGTCTGTTTTTGCCTGAGGAATTGAGTCAGTCTTTAAAAACCCCAAGGGACAATAAGATTGGGGATTAAGCAGGCCTATATGTCAAAAGGTCAGAAAAAGATACCGTCTTATCATTTTCTCATCTCTTTCATTAGTTTGTGAGCTTAAGATGCTGTCTAAACACTTCAGGATCCACGTGATTTCGTAGAAACAAGATTGTTTCTGCTGTCTTTTTCTCTTTTTAAATCTCTCAATGAGTCACAGGGAAATTGATTACTAGTGATTGAGCTGTATGCCTTTGTGCTGTCCTTGTTTTCATCAGCTCAGTAGCTAAGGTCAGTGACATACCACCTTATCACTGACTTTTTCCTCCCTTTTAAATCAACACTGCATTCTGTCATGCCTGTGCTGAATGCTCTGTAGGCACAATTGGTAATGAGTGGGGTGTGGAAGAAGTGTGGTGGTGTCTGCTATTTTTAGCACTATTGTACAAGCTGATTTTCCACCATATAACTTTTTCCCTGCTAGGCTTCTTCAACAGTTTTTGCAGTATGTATTTCTTTCTTTTTGAACAGGTAACTTGGCACAGGCAAGAGCCAGAGTGACGGCAGCTTCTAGGTCTTTGCCTCCACAGCTTAGTGCTGGGCGTATCAAGGTTAGTAGCATTCCCTTTGAAGATAGGCAATTGTTCATAAAATATTACAGAAAGACTATGGACATGATGCTTAGCTATGTAGGTCTTAATACCAGAAAACGTGGACCTCAGCTGGAAGCAGTTTCCAGTTTTAGTGAGGAACTTCTTGTAGAAAACAATGAAGAATCAATTTACTACTGATTAATCTTTAAACTTATGGAGTGAAATCTCAGTTACATTGATATTGCTAGACATATTCCTTTTGATGTCAACGGGGTTAAGGTTTTTCTCTGGCAATTTTTGCCTAGAAAGATTTGAATAGGTAAAATTTAAATAGTGTGTTTAACAGTATGAAAGTCAAGCTAAAAAAAAACCCGGTCGATCCATTCCTTTTTTATTCAGCTTGCAAGTGGAGAAACAGGGGACATTGGTGACTGATAGATGGCCAGAAAATAATGACTTGTCAAAACCACTATTATTTAAAAAGAAGAACTCTAGAATTTAAATGTTGCTGGATTTTACTGTAAAAGTATGTGGCATAATTGCAAAAGGATGGGATAATTTATTGCAGTTAATAGGATGTGTTGCCAACTGAGTAGACTTTATTTGTGAGGAAGATTCTTGTGCCTCAAGATTACAGCATGTACACACCCTCCCTGCCCCTAAGTAGTACTGTTAGAATTAGGTTAGTTAAGGGTTTGGAGTTTGTTTTTCCCTCCAAAGAAACAGTAATAATTTCTTAAAACAAATGTGATCACAGCAACTGTTTGAAAGTCTACAGAATTTTATGTTCTGGGTTTTCAATTTCTTTTAATTCTCTCCTGTTATTAGGAGCTCATGCTGAAATGTTGATACAGTAATTCATGTTACCCAGACCTCTATATCCTTCACTGTACCTGCAAATACAGATGTGAATTTCAGAAATTTATTTCCTCTTTGGTATAAACACTTTCAGTGCTGAAGGACAGATAATGGCCTTTCCAGTTTTCTTGTATTATATACACATTGTTTTCCACATCCAGGTATAGTCAGCATAAGCTTTCTAAGCGTGCATTTTACTCATACAACTGTAATGGAGTAGAGCAGCTCTCTTCTAAAGCTTTAATAAACACAATCAGTTATACTAAGTAGTGTTTAAGTGGTTTTTACTCACTCTTCAAGTTTTTATAGCAGCTAAAAGATGTGCAAAGTGCAGCACTATTCAGAAAATGTTAATTGAAATCTATTTTGGCTGAAAAGAATCTTTCTTATAATTTCATAAAACTTTAATTAAAATAGCTTCAGAAAAAATATTTTAAATTACTGTTTTGCAGTTTGATAAACAAATCCAAATGTAATAATTTTGTTTGGAAGTTTGGAAATTTTCATTGGTTATTTAATTGATGAGCTTTTTTGCTTAATGTATTTTTTGGGTTTACAGTATTTCTTACCATGCCAGCAGCAGGTGTGGTCAATATGTGTAAGTAATAATTTCCAGTGAGTTCATAAGGTGACATGATGTCATAAATTATTCTTTTAATATTGTTTCAAAACTATCATAAGCAATTGTTTTAACTGATGGAACAGTTTGTCTTTTCTGGGTCATGCTGTTTTCCATTTCAGTTGTAATTGTATAAATGTATACGTCACTACTACTGTTATGTAAAAATGTGACTCAACAGTTGAAATATTCTTCATTTTAGTTTGAAGACAGCAGCTAGTGATTTAAAGCACAAGATTATATCATGACATTCTTATTATGTTCTATCATTTTCTGACAAGCCAGTTGTGATAAAGCCTATTGCCTGTTGTACATGTGATTATTGCCCTACCATAAAACTGCATGGCTTCAGAGACACACAGTCTTATAAATTAACCAGAGACAAAACTTCTAAAAATTATTACAGGAAAACCTCCTTAGCTTTGGGGTCTATCAGAATTTTTCTAATGGAAACTTCAAATATTTGTTGTCAAAAAGACCTGGAAATTGATCCTAGTCCTTATGGATTGTACAGATCTGAATTTGCAACATCATCTCCTCTGTGAGTTTTTCTGACCATCTGTCTTTCTGTGTGTTCATTCCCTTCCCCCCAAAACGCCCCAAAACAAACCAAAACCCTTTTGAACCCAGCAGGCTATAGTAAACCGTATTTGACAGACTGGAAGTCTGAAAGATCATAAGATTCTACAGGTTTGGTGAAAATAAGCAGTTGTGAAAAGGAGATGCTTTTGGTATCATATTGCCCAAAAGGCAGAAAATAAGCCTTTATTGGCCTTTATTGGCCAGCAGAGATTCCAGATGTGAATGGGAAATTGTGAGTGCTGAATGTCCAACAATATCACTAAGAAACTCTGCTATTCTAGTCAGACAAGAATCCAATTTAGAAGCTCAAATTCATGGGCATTTGGGCTTCACTGCAGTCCTCAAACTATTTGCTTTTGCTCTTGAATTGATGTTCTTTATGATTAAATTGCCTGTCTTTTAACATTAAATGTTACCCATTATTCTGAACTTTACTGTCAAATTTCACTTGTGTGGCTTTGGTCTTCTACCTGGCCTTTATTAGAAATTTAGATATCAATTCTCAGTTGAATTTCCAAGGTAGTTTTGAAACATTCCTGTATCTTTCCTGATGGACATGCCTGCTGTTCTTATTAGGTCATTAATGTTTACTTTGTCAGGTGACTTCTTAAGATGTTTGATGTTATCTGTGCTGATAAGGCATTTTCCCTGGGATATATTACAGACTTTTCTGTTAACATAGTTAAAACTGAAACCCCAACTGCATCTTTTTTTTTCTTTTTTTTTTTCCTCTTGTTAGTTTGAGATGTGTACTAATGCATGTATACCACTCTGGGCTAGAACATCACAAATTACTAAAACATACTGAAATTTTCGTGGTCACCCTGATGGAAATCTGTCTCTCTTTGCAACATCTGTATTCTGCATCTTGTCTTCACAAGTTTTCTTTTGATTTCTTCCCCAACACAAAAGCCATTTACTTGATCTATTACTACTTAGTGCTTCATTTCCTTTATATTTTGCATGCAGTCTCCTAAATATCTCCTGAAGGTAAGAGACACAGTTACTTTATTGAGAACTGTAATCTTTCAGCAATTACTTCTAGTGTTCAGAAGAGTGGTCTTAAGTCAGTGAGTGTTGGAAATGATCGAATGGAGCAAAGTCCAGGAAGTGTAGCACAGGTGCTGACAACAGCATTATCTGGTTTATACAAATGCCACCTGGCCAGAGCAGATGGTAAACTGCCACAAAGCAAGTGAATGCTAAAATGTTGTTAATGCTCCATGCAAACAGGATGCTGGTTGATTTTCTTTAATTTTGTTGAGCTGTAATACAGCAACACAATCTGCTTGTGATTGGTAACCATGGTTATACTCATTCATAAATTCTGGTTTCATTTTGATAAGAACAGCTGTACTGACAATATAACTAAAATACACAAGGAGCAATATGTTTGCTGTCCATGTATACCCTCTAAAAATAACTCTTCTGAAATGCTGAAAAAGTGTTATTTGAAGCTATGGCAGTTCAGCAGAGTAAGATTGCTGAAATTCTTGGCATCAAAACGCCAATGTAAAGTAATTGATAGTAACCACAACAGCAGAAAGTAAAAGGCTTATACATTCTGAGATTACCCACTTTGTTTGCCACTTGTTATCCAACCACAGCATTTTTTCCATACATGAATGGAAATGAAACAGCTTTTTGCTAATTTACTTCCGGGTAATTACGAAAATGGTAATTCTTCTTCTATAGAAAATAAGACCTGATAGAGTTCATTGCAGTGGTGATAAGAGGAATACTTTTTAGAAATTAGTTCATTGCAATTTGAGAGCTGCTTCATTGACCTAGTGTTACACTATCATAACTGAAATGTGAAATCATTAGGAGCACTTAGAGTTCCCTCTGCAATCAGTGCATGTCCTGCATCTGTTTGAAGGTGGCCTTCGTACCTCTGATAAAGTACTCTGGAAGTGCTCATACCTGAAGGAATGGCCATAACAAAAACTGAACCCAGCTTTCATGGGTGAGGTGTGGGTGGATCTGCCTGCAGTGTTTCTGGAAGAGCTCTAACATCTGAATTTTGTCTCCCAGGTTGACACGATGGAGGTTATGCGACACCCCGAGGAAACAACTAACATGAAGCGGCAAACTATGGCTTCCTATTTTAGGGTACAAAAGTTAAATTGTAAACAAGTGCTTTAGTGATAAGAACAATAGGTATATCTAAAATATTTTGGGGATTGTGATATCAACGAGAATAAGAAGAGATTTTTTTTTTATTCTGTTGAGAGACCTTTGTAGCCTCAGAAATTTTCTTTTGCTCCTTTTCTTTTTGTTTTGTCATACATAAAATTTTATAATTTTTCTGAGTACATTGATAAACAGGATCTAGAATCTAGACTATTTCCATGTAAAATGCTGGAAGTCTAGGACAGGCCTCTTTATGAACAGAAAACTCATTTTGTGTAAATAAAATAGCTGTCATTGCTAAAACTTTAATATTTTTTCACAAGCTCAGGCATACCTACTTTTAAGGATTAAGGTTGTCATTTGTGAGAATTAAGTAAAAACAATTCATCTTTTGGAAGTGCCATTGTAAATCATACGGATTGTCATTTTATCAGTAGTAATCCTTTCTGGGGTAACATGTATTCTGCATGTGTGTTTACGTCAAACAGGTATGGAAAAAGCACTGAGAATGTTGGAACTGGAAGGTTAAGACTCAGGAAACCCACATACCAATCAAAGGCTCTTGGTTAATGTTTTTTTTCCTTGCAGTTATTGGAGAGTGGAGAAGTTTTGAGCTGTTGGTCCTTGGGCTGCGTTTGTACCATGCAGAATGGGGAGGTTCACAGTGCTGTGCTGGCCATTGTGGGTCAAAGCTTTGTGCAGTGTTTTCTTTGTCGTGCAAAATAGTGTAAGGACGGGCAGGAAGCTGATACATACTGAGATCTTGCCCCAGTGTAGAGGGTACAAGAGCACACAGCCAGATTTGGGAACCCAGAGGCATCATTGTGTCTAGTAAAACAAGTATGGATGTAGAGTGTTCTAACCTACCGCAAAGTGACCACAGTCCACTTGGAATTTATGTGATTTTGAGATTGAGTGCATTTGCAACAACTACTGATCATACAGTTAGCTAATGAGATGAGGATGTAGCAGAAGTATCAGTATTCAAAGGAGTCATTGGAAAAGCTGATATGTATGATCTGATCACACTTTTCATTTTAGTGTAAAATGCAATGGAATAAACTATTTTCCATGTCCAGGGCACATAGGAAAAGAAGTAATGGGTCTGTGTTACAGCAGGAAGATTTAGGTTAGTCATGATAATGTAGCACTTCAGGAGGTTGTCCAGGGAGATTGTGTATTCTATGCCCTCGGTGATTCTGAAAAATGGATTAAACAGAGACGTGCCTGAAATGGTGCAGACACATGTAATGTTCTCTTTGGGCAGAGGACTGAACTGATAACTTCTTGCAACCCTTTTACCATGATTTTCTATGAATTTCTGTGATTGATTGATTGTGAATTTCTGTGATTGACAAGTAAAGCTTCTTCTTCTGCTGGGGATATTTGATTGGTCAGATGTTCCTACAGTAGAATTACAGTTAGGACTTCTTCAATTATTTTTTTTGTAATATGGGCCTTCTTCAACTACAGAAATGTAGTATAAGGAGAGATGAAGAGAAAGGTGTAAGAAATAAGAACTAGAATAATAATTTTTTTTTTTTTTTACAGTTGAAAACTTTTAACAGGTTCTGGGTTTTAACCTAAAGCTTAAAAATTAATAAAACAAATGCAGATTAACATTACAGATTAAAATGTGATCAAGCATTACGTACTGTTTACAAATACGTATCTCCTGTTTAAGTAGTTTCATTGCAGTTTTTTGTTAAGTCTGCGCATCTTTCTTTATTTTCTTCACTAGTATTCCCTCATGGATCTTTTATCCAAAATGGTTGTTGGACAGCCTCACTTTATCCGCTGCATTAAACCTAATGATGATCGAGAAGCACTGACATTTTCTCATGAGAGAGTCCTACTGCAGCTACGATACACCGGAATTTTGGAAACTGTCAAAATACGTCAAAAGGGATATTCTCATCGCATCCTCTTTGAAGAGTTTGTAAAAAGGTAAGACTTCTGTAAAATATCTGTTGTTTTAAAACTTCGTTCAAGAAAATGTATAATACATTTAAGTACAGAAAGTTCTACGAACATTGGTATGTCCATGTATGGTCTGATTCTCTGTTGAGAGCAGTGACTAGCAGAGATAAAGACTACAGGAGATAGCTGAGCTCTAATGGAAAAAAAGTCAATGTGAGACCAGCAGTGAGCATATTCAGTAGCAAGCCTGTCCTCATGGTTCCTTCAGTAGAGTAACAAGTGGAAATTATGCATCATAATACAAGGATTTGGAAGGTCAGTGACCTTCAGCCATCATATGAGGGATGTGCACATGCTTAAGGACGAACTGATATAAAAGCTTTGGTTTTAAAAAACCCAAGGAGGGTGTTAATTTCAAGCTTGAAAATTTTAATTAGATTAGACAAAAAAAAAAAAAAGGAATATTCCAGGGAAATTTTCCGGGGAAATCGATTGATTTCAGACATAACACATTGTAAAAAATTATTTCAAGTATGTTTATGAGGTATCGAATTTGTTTTGTTACATCCTTTATTGTGTAGAAAAGTCATAATGGAAAAACTTAAAGCATGACTTCAAATCTGGGATGTTGTACTGGTGTCATTTCCCATGTAGAGCGTCTTCACATAAAGAATTTTTGCTGTTGCCTACCCATTTTGTCCTTACACGTCTTCTTCTTACACCCTTCTCACTTCTTTCCCTCCCTCAAGAGGGTCAAGAGCATGTGCCCATACATTGATATAGGCCTAACAATGAAGAAATGCAGTACATTGGTGTAACTGGAAAAAACATTCATGTGTAAGAACGACCTGTGATTTAGAAATATTCCTTGTAATTGGTTCACAACCTTGTGGTCATTTCTCTTTGAGGTATATATATTATAACCAGATCACTGTTCACCTGAAACCTTGTCATGGCTATGATTACTACCTGTAATATTATTCTAATTCTCAAAAAGTTATAAATTTGATTCAGGAAATGCTATTGGCTTTATGATGACAATATGTTTATATGATCATTATAGTTTTCTCTAGATTTAAAATATTGGTTTTGTGTAGTAGTTACTGTTTTCCAGTTTTTAGGATTGGTAATTCAATAATGGAGCAGAAGCAGTACTGTTAAGCAATCAGCTATTCAACAGTCAGAACAAGTAGTGAATGGGTAAATCAAGCATTTAGTGATATTTTCTGAACTGGAGGTTGCTTATCTGGACAATATGGAGTTAATGAATTTACTGAAAGCAAGTAATTCACATGATGCTAAAGGGAGGGAGCTGATTATGTTTTTGAGAAAGAAAAGATATAAACAGTTTCACAAGCCTTTCTAAAAAGCAGAGATTGGGTAAATTTACAGTCATTTGGTGTTGGAAATCTGTGGTCCTTGCGTTGAGTTGAACTCTTGCTTAATCAATTCATTCTGAAAAAATATGAATTTTTCTGATATGTAATATACCAGTATTCTAAATGGATATGTAATAGGAAAACACTGGACATACATATCCTAGGAAGGAAAACTAATGTTCATTTGTCCATCAAAGCAATTTAATTTTCAGACGTGATTCCCCACCTTTTTTTTTTTGTGTTACGTGACTAATTTTAGTAAGGCCACACCATTCTAAAGAAGGTTTAACAAAGAGGATAGTTTTTGTGATCCCTAATGCATCTTTGCAACTTACTGAAGAGGCTGAAGGCAGAATTATTAACCTTAAATTTTATCCAATTTACACATAAGTGAACTAAGATAAACTCCACTGAAATTAGTGTAAATTTTGAGGAAATTAGGCCTCCTCTTATCAGCAGATTCTTTTCATTCAAAAGTGCACTGAATTTGAATACAACCTTGAAAAGTAATGGTAATAAAAGTAGCATTGACTGTAGCTTTCCATTCCTGCAGATAAGGGCAAGTTGTGCTTAACATCTTGTCAGATATTCCCCAAGTTTTTAGTCCAAGATAATGTAATTCTTTCAGGAAAGAAAGTCAACATGACAAGGGAAGTGTGTGTGGGGGGAGATATAGCAATTTGCCCAACAGCATAGAAGACCTCCTGAGTTCAGAATATAAATGGGTGAGTGGGAGAAGGGGATGTTCGTGCTCCTTTGTTCAGTTCATGCTTTATTTTTAAACAATGCTTTAAAAAAGCCATCAGTGGAACAAGAAACATTTTTCTTCAGCTTACAGCTGTGACTAGTCAAGTGTTTTTAGGAACTAAGTAGTTGAATACATAAAAATGTTTGAGAAAACAGGTCAAATGCTAAACAGATTGGCACTTCTTTGTTCATAATCAAAAAGACATTAGGCAAGTATGAACAAGAGTTTCAAAATGTCAGTAAATGTGAGGATATCAAAGATTTTCTAAGCCAGCAAGTTAATTGGTATTTTGATCCTTTTGAGCAACTTAACAAAATGGATGAGCCAGCACTTTTTCTCCCTTGATGTTATTAAACAAATAGGTGTGTTTCTTATCTGCTTGTTCAATAATGCTGTTTTGTAAACTCTTAGCCGGAAATATGAGGACAAAACAATCAAAGGCAGGGAACAGAACCATTCAGGGTTTATCAGGTGGGAGGTAAACAAAAGATAAAGCTCTGTCTAATGTTACTCTTTACTGTCTTCTGTTTTCATGTAGTACAAATTATTTTAGTGTTGCAAACCTGGATGTAGTTTATTAGGTTAAAAAACAGATGTTGAGGAGAGGACTTAATTGTAACACAATGTTTCTCCAGCCAAGTATACAGCCTTCTATTTTGAGTATATAAATATGCATATATTTTTACTTAAAGCAGGAAAATGTAATCTGCAGCCCCTGTAAGCACTTAGGCATTCAGACCTGTCAGGTCTCCGGCACACGGTCTCCATTGGCCTTGTTTTGCACCCTGAGCTATCATGTGTCTATCTTACGTGAAGCAGCATGGACCCTTTCTCAGGCTGGAATCCCAGGTTTCATACACAGGTTATTAGGCTGATCAAGCATCCTGGTGTGCCTGGCTTGTGAGACACATAGTGACCATGCACTGCACAGCAGCTAAGGAAGATGTGCTTTCTAGCCAGGACCTGCACAGAAAGTCCCACTGGATGGGACATTCCTTGTTGTATCCAAGTGCCCAGGCCCTTGGAGCTTCACATGACATGATGTGGTATGCACGTGTGTCCTCACCACGCATCCCCCAGCTTTTATGCAATGTGGCATGGGTTGAAAGATAAGGAACTTGAGAGTCTAATGGTGCTAAATGCTGGCATGCACATAGGAGTGTGTTGAGAAGTTTTGTACAAATTGCATTTAAAGATTGTCTTTGTTCTTCTCTGCTCATTTACGTTCTGCATTAAAGTTCTTTGTACTGCAATAGGATGCAGGATACAGGTTTCTTATAAGTGCTACCTACTCCACAGTAGCCAGATGATGTCACTCAGATCATATACTCATGGCAATACCGGTGCTGTTACAGTAACAGTGATCCTGGTGAGGTCGCTTCTGCTTTTTCAGTCTCACAGTACAAATATGTAAAAGATCACTGTTGGTACACCTGGGACACACAGTCTCTAAACTGTGGTTTATATGGTACATTTCTCATGACCATATAAAGCCTCATTGACCTTAATGAGTCTGCATTGAGTGGAGCTAGGAATAAAAACTGGTCAAATATTACAAAATCCTGTGGAGACATGTTACCTCAGTATGAGCTTTCTTTTAATGACAAAAATTCAGTGGTAGTAGACTTCTTTGTTATTCAAAATGAGAAAAAACTGCTTCACAGTGAGGGTGAGGAGCCCTGGAACAGGCTGCCCAGGGAGGTTGTGGAATCCCCTTCTCTGGAGGTTTTCAAGACCCGCCTGGATGCAGTCCTGAGTGACTTGCTCTAGCTCTGGGCAATCCTGCTTCAGCAGGGGAGTTGGACTAGATGATCTCTATGGTCCCTTCCAACTCTAAAAATTCAGTGAAGTTCAGTGAAAATCAAGGAAGCACTGAATTAAATTAGAAGTCAACGGTTTTGCTACAGAGAAAAGAAATGCTTGGTTTTAAAATGTTGCATTTTTAATGTAAATGTACTTCTAGCACTGAGTCTGCGCTGCGCCAAAGTCCCTAAGTGATTTCTGGAAACAAAATTATCACATCTCTCACACTTTGATCTTACCATTATCCATGGAAATATTTGTTATTTATTTCAGTGGCTTTAAGATTTCACCAAATCTGTAAAATGTTCCTGCACACTTTAAATATGGTAAACTACTGTACATTCCACATATACTTTCTGGACAGTTGTCATTCTCAGAACACGTAAACAGTTGTAGGATGGAGAAGATACAAAACCTCTAGGAGTGAAAAGTCTGATAACCCCTTATGACTTGTATATACAGAATGGACCAAATGATGCCTTTCTGAGAGTATTTCTGTGATTCAGTGTTTATCTGATGATTCACAACATAGATGTTAAGTATCTGTTACTGGACTTAAAAAGTATTTTAGATGTTTTTTAATTATTAATTTACATTTTTTCATTCATACTCAACATAGAGTCAAGTTTCTCAGTCAAATACGATTTCTAGCTCTACTTTTCTGAAATTAAGTGCAATTAATTGTATGAATTCAGGTGCAAAACTTTCTGAAAGAGATGACATACAAGCAATACAGGTTAGGAATTTTTGAAGTCATTTAACATCTCTTTCAGTGCTAAAAACATGGGCTTTTTAAACTTTCCAACTCCAGGGCTGAGAAGGAACAAACATCTTCTGGAATGTTGCAAATCTCCCTACTACTGCTGGGGGTCTGGCTAGAAAGGTATTTTATCCTCTTGCACCTAGTGCTTCTCACATTTCATTGTCCATTCTTCACCTCAGGCCACTATATTTAGTGCAAAGATTTGTTTTAAGGACAAAAAGGGTTAATTGTTACTTTTTGAGTTGTGTAGAATTTATGCTGGTTTTAAGTCTGAAATGAGAAGGGAACTTTAGTAAGAGACATTAGTATAGTAGTTAATGGTACAGTTCAAATGCTATTTATTGAACAGCTCCACAGTTTACCCTTGAAGGAAGCGAGAGAAATTGAATCATTTGTTTACAATCAGTTTAATATAAAACCACCAACACTAAAACTCCTTGGCCATAATCAGATAATTAATGCATAGCATCATTCTGAAATTTCCCCTTTCTTAGCATTCTTGGATGTTTTTAACATTTAACCTTAACTCTGCATGTCCTAGCTTTGCAATTGTTGATTTGGAGATAAATCAAACTTTTTAAAATGTTGGTTTATGCCTAATGACTATGAAGTACAGTTAATCCAATTTTAATGTACATTTTGTCTGGAATGCTATTCACATCCATGAAGGATAGTTTGTAGGCAAGTGTAAGAACCACTCATTAAGAAATAGATAATTCCAAACTTTCATCAGCTTTGAGAAATTAGTTCTTCTGAGGGTAAATTATATTTCTGTTACTCAGTCTTACTGCTGTTGAGAGTGTGATTAGTCAAGTACTTTTAGGAAACATGTAGATGAATATGTGTCATGCATAAGAAATTTTCAAGCAGGATGTACAACCCAAGAAAATAATTTAGTTTTGCACAAATATATGTATGTTTATGAAGCAACACATGAAGGACTATAAACTTTATTTTTAAATATATAAATAAAAGTGTTGGCTTAACATAGAAGAGCACGGAAGTATTCCAGACTACTAGATTTTTCTGCTGGAATAACAAGTACAAATATGGAAATAAAAAAATAGAGTTATGAAATTTTCATGTCATCTGGAAACAAATACGATTTCTAGCTCTACTTTTCTGAAATTAAGTATTTTTTTTTTTTTCTTGGTTAAGTGTTGGAAATAAAGGTCACTCTGTGATCTCTGAACAGAGAGTAGATTTACATAAATATGATAGAGATGAAATTAAGCCAATAAATCAAAATTATTAGTTCTCGTTGCATATACCCCAAAGTTTTGGGTGCATTGCCAGACATTTTGTTTACAATTTCATAATGTCCAATATTTGCACACTTTTACTAGATACATTAACATAATACATTTTACCTTCCTCCCAAATATTCCATATATTCCATTACTGTGCAAAGATTTTTAGATTAGGTAAGATATTTGGATGACACTACATGGCACATTGTGTGCTGCCATACAGTTATCCTGAGCACATCAAATCAACTACTTCTGCATCTGCAGTTCTGTGATTCAGTCCTGAAAACGGGCACAAGATAGAAAACAAAGTGTTCGCTTAAAAAAATACATGGATTTGAGCTTTGGAACACCAATCTAGAGACCAGAATGCACACTCCAAAAGCAGTTCTGGAGGAGAGATGATCAAAAAGAAATTGCACGTCTCATATTGGTATACTGTTATGGTTTGAGAAAACCCATAACAATTTATGGTCATTCAGAAAATTATTCTATCACCCGATGACCCCTCCCCACACAGAAAGGAGAATTGGGGAAAGCAATGAAACACCAGGGTTGAAATATAAATAGATTTAATAATAATAATTTAATAATGAATAGTAATACTAAAGAACCAGTATTAATCCTGATACTAATAAAAGGTATACAAGAATTATACTCAGCCAATTATATTAGTAGGAAGCTGTGCACTCCTGGCAGTGGACAATAAATGTCAGACATTGTGAGCACAACAGCTTTGGGAGGAAGGGAAGGGCTCAAGGGTACATCACTGGGGCAAGGAGTTCTCTGGACCACCACCATCAAGGGAGAGAGAGAGTTACAAAGCAAACTTTTCTGATTTATATTGAATGTAATGTTCATGGTATGAAATAATCCTGTTGGCCAGCCTGGGTCAAGTGACCAGGCCTTGCTCTTCCTCGTCCCTGCACCTGGCAAGGCTCAAAAACACTGAGACCTTCAATCCCACAGAGCCTATCTGGCTGTAAAGTAAATATTTTCACAAATTCAGACACTAGAGCCTTATAAAGTGCAGTTTTCCCCAGCATTAGAAGAAAAGGTAGTCCCATGTTGCTCAACCCAGGACACAGACTTTATTTCTGATGAGTTAAGTCATTTCTGCCTTATTTTGGATGACATTAACTGAAAAGGAACTGAAGACCTGATGCTGAAAATCTGATATCCTGCCATGTTTAACCAGTTACAGGAATCTGCTGTACAGTGGTCAGATAAATCAAAACATTTGGAAAAACACCCTTTAGAGGAAGTTTGTATGAAATATTGGGAGACAGTATGTTTACATACAGAAACTGAAGTTATTTATTTGCCTGGTTTATAAAGTTACTGTTATTCTGAATGGTTTGCTTTCTTAGAAGACAAATTTAAATTTATAAAAAACTTTTGACAAAACAAGATTTGATAAGAAAAATGGGCTCTGCTTTATGTTTTTCTTTTGAGTAACAAAAGCAACTACATTCTAGGTCATAGAATCATACAATCATTTTGTTTGGAAAAGATCATCGAGTCCAACCATCTACCCTACTCTACAAAGTTCTCCCCTACGCCACATCCCCCAACACCACATCTAAACGACTCTTAAACACATCCAAGGATGGTGACTCAACCACCTCCCGTGATAAAGAGCTGATGGAGAGGGTACTACATTTGAAATATATTGAAGTTTGTCATAAGCAAAACAGTACAGTCAGGCCTGAAAATTGCATAGCTTAAATACTTTTTAGCCAGGTATGTGTTGCAAATAAAAACTCAAGTTCTCGGTAATTAGACATCATTGATAAGATAGTAAGTTTGAAAAATTACAAGATCCTCCTTGACTATTTTATTGCATCAGTACTATCTAAAAACTTTCCTATGGTTTTAAAATTCCCAAATACAACATGCCTTAAAAGATGTATGAACAACCAGAAAACTGACATTATCCCTCACTTGAATCCTTTCTTTCTTCTAAGGAAAGGAACTGCTTAAGTTGCTTACATGTGTAAATAACATGGCTATCTGAACTGGCTTTTGAAGCAAACAGCAATTTACTATTAGTGCAACTTCCCTGATCTATCTGTTAATTATGTTTTGAAATTGCATGCTGTCACAAATTGTTTGTGATATGTGTATTTTAATCTGAGTTTTATTAGTGCAACTCATAATACCTTTTGTCTTGTGAAACTGACATCATTAAGTTCAGTAATAACGCGGAGGAAACATCCTTTTTTATTCTTTTAAATACATACCTTTTTTTCTCCATACCTACTAAATGGCATGACTTTCAGTATTTTGAAAGACTTAAGAATTTGAAATACCATATTTTAGAGAAATTCACTGCATTAAAAATAACTCAGTAATACATAATCTATCATTATTCAGAGTGGGCAATGTCTCCAGTGGGTGGGTATCTGTGTCTCTGGTCCAGGACTGATTCCAGTGCTTCTGCCTTCAAATGTCATTTTGTTCCCCTTTGATCTTTATTGACTATTTTAGTAGTTCTTTTTTCTTTCTTGTGACAACAGGAGCTAATATCTAGAGATTAACCAAAGCTAATATTTGAAAATCATATTCTCCTGATTTAAAAAAAAAACCACCCATCTTGTGCTTTTCCATTCTTTGTAATTGCTTTTTGGTATTTTCTTCAGTATGAGGTGTGATATTTTCTTGCCACTATGTGGCTACAGAGGAATTTGTCTCGGAGGTTCACTGGTCAGATTCTTTTCTTTATGTTTTAAAGAACATCTGATGGCTCTTCCACATGCTAATATTTTGGATAATGGTTTGCTCAATCTACCAGTTTCTCTCAAGCACAATGTAAATAGGGGAGCACCTGTAGAAGTATGACTTAAAAGAAGACCAAGACAACACATGATGATTCATAAATGAGAGCTGAGATGGCAGTTGCTACCTTCCAACAGTGTACGTGTGCTAAAATAACCTTAAATTTGTAAACTAACTGGCACATGTTCTTGCTGTTACTTAACATAATTGTTTGCAAGTAGAGTTACTTAAGTACTATAAAACCATTCTTCAATAATGCATGGTGGCTTTACAGGTAGGGATTGGTCTATTCATTTTTAATGCCTCTTAAATTCAAACATCTTTTCATCCCTTTTTCATTACTTATTTGCACAATAATGTTATTTCACATAACAGTTAGTGGCTGTTCTTTGTAAAGGAATGTGGACAAGAGAAAAGTCAATGTTGTTTAGTATGGGCCTGCTCCAAAGGCCACAGAAATTGATCATAATCATTCCAATTAATTGTTTATCCCAATCAAACAGAAAAAAAGACATCATGTCTAATGACTTACAAACCTCATTATAACTACAGAAATCCACGTGAGTAAAGAAAATTATTACATTCATATGAGGAGTAATTAACTTCTTTTTTTCTTTAAAATAGCTGTTAATTGTTAATTCTGTTTAACCATCAGCACTGATAAAATCCTTGCCAATATGATAGTAATGCCAGTTTTTTTAATTATGCATATATATGACCTCTTCTGGAGATGTGAAACACAGGTATTCATGCAGTCTGAGCATTTTGCTGTCTGTAAATTAAGATTTATATGAGAGTTGTTTTTACTGTAAACTAATCTTTATTCTTCACCTACAGTGGCAGCCTTTCAGCTTCAGTAATCAGTCAGTATCACTGTATCATTGTACTGCCAACCCTCCTAATTCTGGCCTTTACCTTCACTGATTGAGAATACTCAGCCTTTCTATTAGTCCTCCTGAAAATGGGAAGCTCTGTTGATGGCAATGGTCTTGTAACAAGTTCAAGAGCCTTGGACTTCCTATGTGGATTTATGCTTCCCAAGGAATGTCAAGGCCATTTGTGATTCTTTGTGAAAACATGATGCCAATAAGTATTGAAAGATTCTGAAATGCCTTTTTTATGCATTTATCTCAAGAAACAGACATCAAGTCATTAATAACTTATTTTTACTGCTTTTCTCTTTCTTTCGTGCTAGTATTTGACCTTTCTGCCACTCAAAAATCTGTAAAGGTCCATTGAACACCACAGGGAGCACCTACTTATTCAACAGAACTTGCAGTGAGACTTTATGTGCCAAAGTATGTTAAATATGTAGCTCTGTAGATGGCGTACTTATTTTGCACATTATGCGAATGGTTTAGGTTTTGCTTTCCTTTCTATTACTAGCACTTTTCTTTCTTCTGCCTGTCATTCATTCACTTTCATCTGAAAAATTCAGAGTAACCTTGAGTGTTTCCTAAGTTGCACTGGTTTGTGAAAGACCTTTATGGATAATTACACCAACTGGGGATTTCTAGAATGCGGCAGATTCTTGTCACCACTATGGTACCAATCATTTTCCTATGTCATATATGTGCTCAAATATCTATTCATGACAGCTGTGTCATGATTTATGAAGAGGGCGAATTCTAGAGATGCAGCTCTGAGCTAGAGAAGAGCAGTGAAAGTGCATATTGATTGTCAAGTCAATTCTTTCTATGTCATTTGGTTTTGCAGGTATTATTACCTTGCATTCAAGGCACACGAGACACCCCTTGGTAGCAGAGAAAACTGTCTTGCCATTTTGGAGAAATCTAAACTAGACAACTGGATTCTTGGGAAAACCAAGGTAGGGGGTGCAGACATTTTCTTGATAATAATATCCTCTTAGCCAAAGGTGTCTAATAGTGACTTGAAAAGTGCTGCATGAAGGAACAAAGGAATTTGCTCCAGTTGGCCTGCCAGGTTACAGAGGTGCCCTCCCAAGCCAGTTGAGTCAGTGTTGCAAGAGAAGAGATGCATCAGGTACCTCCCCAAGGCACACTCTGCACACGGCTGCCTTGATAATGGCAGTACCTCTGTCAGTGCCTGCTGGGGTAGTGCCTCCCTGAAGTTCCTCCTGCTCTTAATCATGGCATGACTGAAACTTCACTCGCAGGCCCATCCTGCGAGCCTGGTTAGTACATTAGCCATTTGTGGAGTTTCAGGTGAGATCCCAATGGCTCTGTCAGGAGCTTTTGTTTGTGGTTTAAAATGGAATTGTTGACTTCTATAAAATGGATGTTATATATATTTTGAGTTGGTTTACAGTGCACAAAGGAAAAACATGGAGAATTCTCCTGCTCAAGACCCAGTTAAAGTATTTATAAGCAGCCATATGATTTGCCTCCTGAAGCAGAATCCTGTTAGACAATATTATGTCTCAGAATAAATTCAACCCAGGATTTATCTTCCCAGTGCCAGGAAAGGCTATATTTCAAAATTGTTGATACCTGAAAATATCCTCCTGACCAATTTACTTTGTAAAGGGGATAAATATGTGGTTTATTTTGCAATGGGGTGATAATAATCTGTGGAATAATGAAATTCCACAGGCATGATGAGAACAAATTTTTGATTCACTAGATTGCTATGATATCAGCAAGCAGTATTTTACCAGTTTTCTCAGCAACAGTGCCCTAAAATAGCCTGATGCAAGACTAATGAAAAGGCAGAATACAACAGGTTATGTTGCTGTCTGCATGTAATACTGTTTTGTTGTTGTTCCATTTCAGGTTTTTCTGAAGTATTACCATATAGAGCAATTAAATTTGTTCCTGCGAGAAGTTATAGGGAGGGTGGTGGTCATGCAAGCCTATATCAAGGGATGGCTTGGAGCAAGGAGGTACAAGAAAGTAAAAGAAAAAAGAGAAAATAGTGCTGTTACCATACAGTCAGGTAAATGTTCACATTCCCTATTTCATTGAGTGTCTTTGCATTTCAAGCTGTTAAATTGCATGTACTTTATTTATTCATTCATAATAGTTTATTATTAAATCAAAATAACCAGAGGTACTTTTCTCTCCAGCTAATTGATGCAAGCCCTATTTACTTTTAAGATGTCATCTTAGTGTTTGGTAATGTGTGTATTTAAATATTTTAGTATTTTAGATGTGATGCCTGTGCATAAAATGAAAATATTGCTAGGTAAGTCTACGCTAGCATGCAGCACAAAAATGAAATGCAGCAGCATGCTTACCTGCCCCTATGTAAACCAGAATTCCATATAGCATACTTCAGCTGAGAGGCTGAGTGTCAGTAACTTAGCAGGCTTCCTTATATCCAGTTTGGGGAGCTGTGTGAGGAGGGGAGTTCTTGTGCTGACATGATCATGCACCTTTGCCTTTTGAATGAGGACATCAGTGAGCACATGGTGACAATTAAAATTTGGACGAGTGAAGCAGCGTTTGAAGTTGTGGGGATGTGAATACTGCATTCGTGAACCCAGAGTTCAACATGTGGGTGGATGGGGAAGAGGTGTTGGGGGTGGGGGCTGGACTGGTTATGGCAGGAGGGATGAAAGTTTCAGCACATCTCTGACTCTGTAGACTCTGTAGCACTTCCTTAAATAAATGTAATTTCCAGCACATGGTTTTGTATTTTTAGCCTGGAGAGGATATGAAGCACGCAGGAAGTACAAGGAAATAAGGAACAGAAGAACTGATGCGGCTATACATATTCAAGCAGGTAATTAAAACATTATTTCAATTGCAAACACCTACTTGGTGTGGGTGATTTCATGTATTGGTGTTTATAGGCAAGAGAAATACCTGCAGTCCAAACTAAAGCTATCACAAAGATTTCTCCTAATTGTCTGTTCTTTAGTATCAAATGACATCAGTGACAGGTATCACATACTTTGGGCTTTTTGTATGTACATCTCTGGAAGCAAAACAAACTGATTAAAAGCTGTTGAGTTAATTCTTTAAGATTCTTCTGTGCATAGTCAGTATGGTTTAACTACAAATAGAGCTGGTATGAAGCACTGGATTGATTTGACTAAAAGTGTGGATGGGAGACACTGGACATGCATTTTTCTGTCTTTGTGTCAAGCCCTAATCTTGGCAGGTTGCCAGGTTTTTGTTTTGAATGCTTGCTGGGCTTGCCAGGTTTGGCCAATCTTTTGATTCTCTGCCAGACTCCTATGCAGCCATATCAATATGAATTTGAATAAACTTTAAAGAGATTATTGGAGGAACAGGCCCATAGGGCTGTGTAGGTCTCTAGTAGAGAGTAGGGTACCATATGGCATGGAAATCTAAGAGCCAGTGCTGTGAACTCAATGGTGTTTTCAGATGCTGCCAATATGAAGCAGCCTCCATATGATGCAGTGTAATACACCTTCCCTGTCCAACCCCAGGTTGAAAGACTGAAGTTGATCAAAAACGAGTTGTAGAAAATGTGTTTACAGATAAACCAAGGTACCACTTTTATTCTACCAGTTTCCTGTGCTATAATTCCTTAAACTTTGTCACCTCTCTATTCTGTATCATAAAGTGTAAAGTCAATCTGAAAAAGATGTGTTCTAAATGTACTTTTACTTTGTTCTCAAACCATTTCCAACCATTTGTCTGAATTTGCTACTCTGAAATTAAGCATTGCAGAATATTCTATTAAATGGAGAACTGCGAAGGAGAATTTTTTTCTTCCATTACAACAAGCACTGAGGGACTGCATAAGCACTCCCTCCCCTTCCTCCTCTCCTTTGTGTTGTCATTTTCTATTGTTTTCAGGACAGCACAGAGAGCAGATCTTGAAGTACCCCCTGCAACTATTTCCTGGAGTATTTGCTACATTTACACTGGGTCATACCTGGACTTTGATTTCCTGACTTTTACAACAGCCTTTTGTCCTAAAAAGGAAAGTGAAACATTTGACTCATCGCTGTCTTGCTATTACCAGTTCCTTAAGATGAGAGTTCTCTCCCTTTCAGTCGGAAGCTGGTGTGAAGCAGTGTCACTTGGAGACTGTAGGGGACATTCTGCCGTACAGTTTTATCCAGCCAGATTTCTTCGGCATGTAGGAGATGCATGATCATTACTAGCTCTTTAGAGAAAGCAACTGATCTATTCTGCTGTTTGCCCACACGGGAGGGATTCAGAGCTGTGCTCCCTCCTGCCATCTCTGAGACGCTGCATTGAACATGGCAGAGCAGAGGCAGTGGGAGCATATGCATACCCTTGAATTTGCACACTTGTATTGAGCCCTCTGGACCTAATGCTGGAGGAACACTATTAGCAGTCGTTCCACCAGCACACACTGTCTTCCTTTGTAACCTGGCACTTGACAGTTTCAGCGATCAGTCTGGGTGAATAAGCATTAGGACTATAGGGTTAAGACTGACACGGTGCACCTTTGTATTAATTAGGCTGTCTGCTCCTCCTATCTTTGTGCTGCTTTTGAAGGGGTATAATAATAATAATAATGATAAATCTCAACACATTTCTCTCTGCCTTTGGAAGCCTGTATCTAGAAGTTTTTATTTGAAAATTCTTTTTGTGCACATTTTCTCTTCTCTACGTGCTAATTATTCTGTGTTTCAAATCAAAGCTCATGCTTGCTAATGGTGGCCATTTTCCAGGTTTTAAAATATACTGACAGTCTTTCTGTTGTTTACATTACACTGTCCAAGTGCCTGGTGATATGGAGACAAAAACAACTCCAAATCCCTCCCTTCTCTGCACATCTTATAATGTGAGTGTGTAGTTCAAGGCAGCTTTTCAGTAAAATGGAGTGTGATCACTTTTGTATTTTTTTTTTAAAGTGAGCCATTTCAGGCAATGAGATAGATTGTCTGCATTTGTGATCCAGACATTAGCAAAACCGTATAATTAAAATATATGTACTTCCCTCTCCTTTCCTTCCCCCCCGACTCCACTCAAGCAGGCCTTGAAATTTAGGAAGCATTTGGCTTACATGTTTCTACAGAACAGCGCATATTGAAATTTGTTTTCCTTTCATCTCGTTCCCAATAAAAGCAGCCACTCGGCTTATCCCTTTAGCTTCCTCAGAACTTCCTTTCAGAATTTCCGATCTATTACAGCACATTCACATACCAGAAACAAGATGCCTTTTCATGCTGTCAACCTTTTTCATCTGAAATGTAAATTAATTCTTGCTGGTACGCTTTGACAGAGATCAAAGTAGGGGTATTAACCTTATTGGGCCTTCTCTTCATCAGAATCAGTTCCAAAGACTGCAAGGGGAGTGTTAGGAGGCCAGTCTTCACTGTTATCTATGGCCCTCCTCCAGGCAGTCCTCTGTCTACAAGTCAGCATTTCAAAGGCGCTGATTTCTTTTGTAAATGACCTTATCATTACTTTAAACTGTGTGAAAAATGATTTGCCTGAATAATTCTTGCAGGATTATCCTGCTCATTTTAATTGTAGGGGGACTTCATTCAGATTCCAGGATATTGTTTAAGTGGTTTTGACAGCAAGTGATCATAGCCTGATATAAAGGAGGAACACAGCTCCTGATTGGAAACCTCTTGACTTGTTCAGATTGTTCATTTCTTGCAAGTCAGTCTTTGAGGTAGGCTGCATTTGCATTTTAAAAATAAACAGATGCCTTTCAAATACATGAGCTGGTGGTCTGGAGATCTCTGTGGGCCCAGCAGTTCACTATCCATTGAAGAAACGCTGGAAGAAAAAACAAATTTAGAAAAAAAAACCAACCCTCACAACATACATGAGGATGCAATTCCTGAGTGTATAATATTACACAAAAAAAAAAAAAGTGATTCTTTCAGGTGTTCCCCTTGCCGGGAAACAAAGTATTTGTGAGTTTAAATTAGGTGGGCAAGAAAAAGCTACCCTACTTCAGCATATCTACATCACAGGTTCTTGGAATACACAGATATTATTAGACCTAGGGCTAAAATGGTACATGGGGTACACAGGTTCTTTCCTGCTTCTTCCAGTCACACTTTTCCAAACTCTGAAGGTTAGAAAATGCTAATTTTTAACTTAGAGATGAATTGTAAAGGATGATTTTGTGTAAAGTCTTTAACAATACTTTGCACTTCTGAGAATTTCTTTGTAACTGGGATTTGTATTGTTTTGATTTACATCTACATAAAAGGAAAAATATTTTGTTAAAATAAAGAATTTTTTAAAATTATGTTCCCAGATTCACATCTGGCTTAAATCAGTATATATCCATCTGACTGAAATGTTGCTGTTCTGATTTACCTCACGTGCAAGTGTCGTTTAATCTTTCTTTGTATTAGAATAATGAATTAATAACAATTTAAAAGAACAAATAATTTTAAAAGTACGTTTTCTAGTTATGATAGATAGCATGTATTTCTATGCAGTGTTACTGTTGTCCTGAAAGACTTAAGGGAGGATTTTAATCTGGTTATTTCATTTGTGAACTGTCATTGCCAAAATGCCAAATGAGTGGTGCATGCGATTCACTTAGATCCAAGGTGACATCACTGGATTCATTTTAATTAGGCCCACTTTAGCCATCTGGAATATACTGTGCATCTCTGGTCAGGACTGAGTTTAACTATGCTTCCAGAGGTGAAAGGCAAATGACTAATCCATTGAGCCACCATCTCCTCCTCCAACACGTGCTCACACACTCACCATATGTCATATTGTATTGGGAAATTCTTTGTCAAAAACTCAAGATTTGGACTGTTGGGGTTTTTTTAAATAAAAAGTGATGGATGCTCAGAAGGGAACCAGATGAAGCATCTCTTTGTAAATTGCTTTCTTACTATAACTTTTGCCGTCTTTGCAGTCTTCCTCACTATTTCCAAATCTCTAACGTGTGCTTTTGGCAAAATTTACTCCACTATAATAAAAAAAAAAAGAAGGCCTGAGAACAGCTCTAATTTACTATTTTATATTGATAATAAATATAAGCTTTTAATAAAAGCATTACATTTGGGATTTTCAACAGCAAAGATTTAATGTTGGCTTCAACAGAAGACAAGTATTTCTTGAAAAACCCTATATTTATCTGTCTATTTATATCATTAGGTACATATGTGTGTACATGTATTCAACTAATATTGTTGTATATATCTAAGAATTACATGAGTAAAATGTTCCAAAAACTTCTAAGCATCTTATAAATATATCTAAAATATATATTTTCTTTAAATTCTCCTGAAAGTAACAACCACTAAGTAGATGATCCAGTTTTACTTTTTTATATCATTAATTTTCTTCCTTTTAACTACTTTGTCAGTGTAAGACCCATGGAAGAGATTAATGTGTTTTGCTTAATGGCAACTGAACCTTGTATTAACTTGATTTTACATTCAGGGTGAACCAGACTGGTTTGTACAGGCTGCACAGCTTTGGTTAACTTTACTCTTCCATCTCTTTGTGTTCTGCAGTAGCCTAGGGCACCCAGTAATTCTTCATTTTTAGTATCTATCTCCAGTAGCCATTAAAACCTGCAGCTCACGTGCAGGGAACGTTAGGAAAAGTGAGACGGCTTTCTGGTTTTGAAGTATGCAGTCCTATAGTCTGTCCTCATCTCTGAGCTAAGCTCTGCTGATGTGAATATGTCTGCATTTCCTTTTGGCTTGCTCTCCTGTTTCTGAGGAGATGAAAAGGAGACCATTCTTACTGGACTTCATGCCCTTGCTAAAAGCAGAAAGATATAACAACATAGACCGTCCAACAATCCATTGGAAAAACTATTTCTTTCCCTTGCTGATATTGACAACAGTTTCACAGTCATCTTCGCTTTTTTTTCTTTGACCAAGTCTCAAGATCAGAGACTGTAATGCACAGTAACTAAAATCCATATGTCCAAGTGGTGATGTGTATCAGTGACACCAGTCCTGATGGCAGCCTTGGTGAGTCTTCCCAGTAGTCTGGGAACTAACTGCTTGTTACTGGTAGTTACTGCATGTGCGTGAGAACTCCTGACTTGCTTTGTCATAATGTTTCTGCCAGAGAACTTGAAACAGGAAGGTTGGTTTTTTTTTTCTCTGCTGTTAAACGGGCATCACCCAATATGTATCCAGAGTGGCAGGTGAAAGAGGGAAGGTATTCATCGGACCCAGCAAAGGATGTGACTCTCCATCCCTTTAACTCTTCATTAGAATTAATATGTCAGGGAGTGAAGAATCAGATTCATGGTCTCCAAATCCTCTCAGATGTTGTTAGTTAAGTTGTTAAATGCTCTTTTAACTAGGCAAATTAAGAAAGTGATATGGTGTTTGTAGCAAATCAACTTCTGATTACAAACTACCATGATACCTTCTCTTCAGTAAGCATGAGCTTTCATTTCTGAGTTATATGTTATTTTAGATGATGCTATAGTTTAAAAATGTGTCTGTGTAGAAAATGTCTGTTTAACATGATACTTTAAGACTGAGAATTAGTCCTTCTGCTGTTTAAAATACTACTTCATCTCCTTTCTTTAGACTTCTTGTATAGACCTGTGATTGCTTAGCTTTGATCTTTCTACATTGTGCTTCATAATTTCCTCTGTAACTATATATTTCCTATGGGAGTCAGAGGGAAAATGCTTGGACTTTTCCTATCTGGAATTGTGCAACATTGTGTGTAATGTATATGCCTTGTATTTAGACCTTAAAATAAATGTTTTTAACTGCAACCTCAGACTGCCTGAGGTAAATGTATTTCTGGATTGTTAGATGATGGAGCTGACAGAAAACTTGCTTTGTGTAAGAATTTATGAGTACAAGAAGTAAAAATTCATGTCCTAAATTGTGGCACATAAAACATTTAACACTGTGTTACTAATAGAAGTGTTAAAATTAAGTTCAGTTCCTCTATTTCAGATCCTGTCATCTTTGGCTACGTAAAGATCAGGGTTAAAGATACTGTTGTTGGAAAGTTTGGAATATAGACTGGATAAGGTGAAAATGAGGTGACAGCTGGTAATCATTCTTCTTCAATGATGCAGTGATTGTTCATGGAGCAGTAGCAACATGAGTCTGCTAATTTCACACTCTTTGAGCCAAGTGCTTAGTGTCAAAACCAGCACCAGTCAGTAATGCAAATTGCTGTGATGGAGCAGCTTCCCAGCCTCTCAGACTCCCCAAAGCAGAATACTCTGCATATGCATTTCTTTTGAAACATTATAGATCCAGTTAATAAATGTTGAAAAGATGCAGTCCTACTAAGGCTCGATGAAGCTTTTGAGAGAGAGAGACAAGTTTGTTATCCTGCTACTTCAGTTATCCCATGAGTCAGAGGGAAAGTAGGAAAAATACAGCCATTTACCTGTCAGATTCAAAGTATTCTAGAAGAATGTTAGAAACCAGCTTGCAAGAAGGTTAAGTTGAAGAGGAATTTGTTTTGAAAATACATTATAAAACAAAAGGTGGAGTAAAAACTACATTTATTAAATCAGATACAGCATGTTATTTGTAGTGAATGGGGGAAAGACCAATGTGGTTATACTGATATTAATAAGAGAGTCTCTGAGAAAAAGGAAAAGAATTTAAAAAAATAAAATCACAGTAGGTATCAGGGTTGATTTTATAGACACAGGCACGCAAAGAACTGCTGAAAGCTGAGAAATTGGGAAGGATAAAACTGAAGTTTGTCTTATTAGTTCATTTGTTTCAATGCTTCTTTATCTTTATGATAGTTCATTGACTGACTGACACTCAGCGTGTTTCAGCTGCAGAGAGGTGGCTGCTGGCCAGCTGTCTCTGCTGCCAGTATCAGAGTAGGCTCCTTGTCTGGTCAATAGGGGATAGTTAAGGATTGGAAGCCTGATCACATGGGGCAAGTGAATGCTTGCCTCATCTCTGTCAGACAGGCAGATTTTTCCAGTCTAATTATTAAGGGGGGAAAGCTCCTCAGCCTCACAATACCTGAGCTCTGTATTCAGCATACCACCTCAGCAGGCCCAGCTTCTGTCATGCCTTCTGTAACATGAATGGTTATTTATTTTAGTGACCTCTCATTAAAAGGCAATTTTTACTGCTTCTTACCCTGGAAACCTCAGTAGCACTGAAATACTCAGATTGTTATGGTGCATTGCATACCACAGCTTGAACTGTTCAGATGGTTTTAATTTTCTTATATTGCACACATAAGTGTGACACCACATATTTTTGTAGATGTAGGTGCCTGAAAAGAAGACCATTAACACTATGGTGTTAGGAATTAAAATAGAAAAGAAGGGATTAGTTACAGGGGACTTTCCTAAGGGAAAGAATAGATACAATCAAGATAGCTCTATTTTCTTTCCACCACCATCTTTTCATTACGCAAAAAAACCCCCATGCATGGGGAGCAGCTAAATTTATAAGAGAAGTTAAGTGGAAGAAAAGGGAAATCAATTAATTATCTCATAATTTGGTAATAATTGAGGGATTGCAAATTCTACAGTCTTTATTCTCTGTTATGTAGTGTTTTTATAAAATAGTGTTTTCATAAAATCAGAGGCATGAGATACAGGGAAAACTTGTTCATCTTCTGATCAACTTCTCTGTTCTCATTTTTTTCTGTATTCCATATTTATTCTACCTCCTGATTTCCTGCTGTAATCTACAATGTTATCTTGACCCTGATGCTACATTACGTTGCCCTGTCCTCTACTTCTGTGCCTATTCTACATCTCATGGTAATATTTAACCCTGGACTTTAGGAACCCCAATGAGAGGATTTCTTTGGGTAATTCATCCCCAGACTGACTCTGCTTTTGCAAGTTTAGTGTACTTAAAAGCTTTTTCCTGGACAGGAAATATTTTTCCTCAGAATTATAATACTTCCCAATCTTAGCTCCCATTTTCCTCTAGATATTGTCTCCAGTCCTGCTAGACTAATAAACAGGTCCTTTTTCTCACAGCTCTCAGCCTGCTTATTGTACACTTCAGCTATGTCAGTGATACTGTACTTACTTTCTTCCTTACTCATCTCTTTCCCCCCTTTAATAAAGGTATTTCTACTTAAAATAATGCATGAAATAAACCCTAAAAGAATCATAGAATCATATGGGGTTGGAAGGGACCTCTGGAGATCATGTAGTCCAACCCCCCCGCCGGAACAGGTCTACCTAAAGCACGTTGCACAGGAACTTGTCAAGGCAGACTTTGATGTCTCCAGAGAAGGACACTCCACCACCTCTCTGGGCAGCCTGTTCCAGTGCT
>BJBW01003211.1:106592-156052 GCA_004320125.1 Scolopax mira | reverse complement strand
GGGTGCTGCCTTGAAGGAGAAGTGAGGTCTTGGCATACTTGGATGTTGGGAGTTCTCATTCCAGGGCTGGACTGCATCCATGCAGGATGTGGGAGGGCAGGAGCAAAGCAACTCAGTCTGGCTAATGGGGATTTATTGGTGAATCCTTCAATGAAGACAGCAAAAAGTGGGCTCTCTGGCTTTCTGATCTCTTGCTCAGCTGCTGAGCTGCATGTGGGAGGATTTCTTGTGTGTCCCTCCAATGGCAGTCACTGGGGGTTGGAGGCAAGGAAATGCCAGTGATGGTAGATGTGTGTTTAGGCAGCAAAAAAGATGATGAAAGGGGATGTGCAGCTCTTCCAAGAGTAGTTGTGAGTCCACTTCACAGAGGGAGTTTGTGTTGTGAACAGACTTTCCACAAAGACACTGTCCGATGTCTGGGCAACACCATCAACAAACTCTTGTACCATCCTCATTGAGATTTAGCCTAGAAAAATATAACCTTTATCTGTGTCTGGGAATGCTTTTGTCCTGAAGGGGCAGCAGGGGTTTAACAGCGAATAGCCTCTGTGTTTGACTAGTGCCGGTCCACGGTCCTGCTGGCCACACCAAGTGACATGCCATTTTTTATTATGTAGAAGGAAATTTTGCAAATATGCCCAAGGGCGAGGCAACATCAATAAGCAGGGAATGAACGCTCTATTACATTCATTTGGTTTCGTAACTTCTGTTGGGTCACAGGGGAGAGCTGCTAAACAAAACAAAACAAAATCTCTTGTATACTGGCTATATTTAGTTGTATGAAGCTTTGCGTTTGTTCTAGGGCTGAAGAACAGCATGTCCAAACCTGGAGCGTAAGGTTGAGTGTGTACTTAAGCCCTGGTCCTGCAAAAGTTGACGTGTGTTCCACCAGACTTTTCACATTTTGAGAGCAAATCAGCTTTGGTGTAACGAGAGCACTCACAGGTTGTAATGGGAAATGGCTGTAACCTGGGCAGATTATTTCTTCCACACGCTCGTAACACTCACGCGCGGATAAACGCACGTACGTGAGCACAATGTGTGTTTGTACTTGTGTGGCACATATATATATATATATATATATGCCTGAACTGAAGGAAAAACGTTGACCTTTGCCTTCCAATTGCCTATCCAAATGTGGCTAAAATAGTATCTTTATATAAAATAACTTGATTGTGTGTTTCAGCTTCAAACAAAACTCCCGGTGGTGGCCCCTTCTAGTCTACGTGGGCTCTGAAACCATACATATAAACCCTTTTTCCATAGCACACTAAATCACGTGACTATACTTCCATTATATATTTATTTCACCTTTTTTGTATCCAGCAGAATGTTGGTTTTGTTTTTTCTTTTTTCTGGAGGTAGGGGATTTAAAATAATTTATATGGGAATACGTATATGTTAGTGAAAGTTAGGACCTGTATGGACCTGTTGTCATCTAACAGTGGCCAGGCTGGATTAAAAGCAGTTGGAATAGTTTATGATGGAAGTTTTCATAGCCATTGTAACAGGTTTTCCAATTCCTGGCAATCTAAAATCATGAATCAGGTGCTTCAGAAGTATATAAGTTAAAGCACCTGGGTTTCTTTTTGTTTTTCTGCAAGGTTTTGAGTTCCTAAGGTCTCTTGGGTGAGAATTTCAAGCGTTCTTCTGCTATGTTGTAAGCTGCTGCTTCTAATAGAGAGTTAGAGTTCTCATATATTCATGTGACTCCAAGAACTGAGGCTTAAAGAAAAACACAAATTGTCAGTAGCGATGCTAAAATTGGAAGAGTCAGTGATACATTCAGTCAAACTGTGAATGTGGTTCAGTTCATGAGTTTCCAGGGTATTTTTGTTGTTAATGATATTGTGGCACCTTGTGTGTTCTAAGCTGACTACCCAAGTGGTTAAATTCGTGAGGTACCTGTTCAGTTAAAAAGAAAATTTAAACTTGCATGGTGGAGGATGAGCCGTGGTGATGTTCTTTGAAATGGCCTTCCTTAATGTGACTGGGAAAGCTCTGATGCTGGATTCCCCTGGCCCACGGGCAAGTCCCACAAGCAGGGACTGATGCCAAGACACAGCGGTGCAACAGGCATCCCTCTGCCCTTGCAGCAGATAAAAAAACCCAAAAACCCAGAAAGGTGAAAACAATACATAAATTTTTTGGATTATTTAAAAGTTGCAGCAGAAACACACGCTCCTGCCTGCCTCCCCATTACTTTACATAAAATTGTTATGCATTCTAAGTAGTAGCAGCCTGGGCCTCTTGACCTCACAAGAAGAGCTGTTACTATACATTTAACAAAAACAAGGTATTATGTATTAGCCTACACATTTTGCAATAGCTTCAGCAATTTAGTAACTACAGTCCAATTTAAACCGTGCCTGGAGGCAACAAAAATTGCACAAAATGGCAGCTAATTTATAGAAGGGAGAGAGGAAATATTTGGGGGTCTATTCCTTCAAGCCATCTGATTCATATTATTGACTCATTTAGAAAACAGAAAGTGAGCAGAGACAAGTTTTTAAGGAGTTTGGTTTCACACAAATGACTTGCAATTGCAGCCCATTATTTTTATACCAAGACTTCATTAGTCATATCCCCGTCAAACCTGCAAGCGGTGTCAAATGTTTTCAGAAAACACACCAGGACAGGTATGGAACTCATCAGCCCGTGGCAAAGGTCGCTCTCATTAAGGAGTCAAAATGAAAACTTTCAGTGTCTCTAACACATTGCACAGACGCTCCTGCCCCCACTTCTGAAACGCGGGGCCGGGCGAGCACCTCCAGCTCCCCAGACATTCAAATAAGATCAAGATGACAGGGCAAGAAAATGAATAGGATTCTTAACTGGCTGTACTTTATAATATGGTACTGATTGGAAACAACCAGAAAGTTGTTTGCCATGTCTATAGTACCATTTCCTGAGGTTAAACATAACATCTGAAATGAAGCAATTAAGTCCCTTAAAAAAAGACCAAAAAGAAAAAAAAAAAAAGGGGGGGGGGGGGGGAGAAGGAAAAAAAAAGAAAAAAAGAGGTGGATCTGTGTGGTGCTGACTCGGCACGCCAGCCATGCTCCGATGAGCAAAAGAAATGTCTGTGCAAACTTCTTCCCACCTGGGAGGTTGGAGAGGGAGATAGGGGAGCTGTGACACCGGAGTTGTTCGGGGCTGGCTCTCAAGCTGTGCCGTGACAGATGTGTTTTGAGGAATTTTGAGGCGCGGAGATAAGAATAACAAAAAAGCCATTCACTGAAGCGCAGTTACACAGGCTTAGCACAAAGGGGCGAAGAGAAAATGTGTCAATATGCTCCTTATTTGTGGAAGGTTTGCCGTGTTTCTGCAACAAGCTGCATTTTGATCCGTGGGGCTGTTGCTAACAGGAGCAAGGGTTGCTGTGTTGCCCCTTAAAAGTTATTCAGAGCGTCGTGGCAATGAAAAAGGATTCCCTTTAGCTGCTTTGCTCTGGGACACAACAAAGTCCTCCCGATGTAGAAATGTTGCTCATCTTACAGAGGATTTGCTTATTTAAAGCAGCATCCACAGGGTGTTACATACAATGGCAGAAATACTTTTAGAAAGGTTGGGGCGTTTTTTTTTTTCTCAATTTTTTTTTCACTCCTCAGCTCATGTAGATTTAGGTTTGCTCACTGTGCGCCAAGGAGGTCCCTGGGTAGCCAGGGATGGGGTCTCCAATGTGCCTTGCTCTTGGCTTTTTTGGTCCTGATGTTCTCTGGTGGGTTGCCAGGGGTTTTCGGTTACGGGCATGACCTCTGCTGGGTTCCTGTCAAATGGGGACAAGAAACGTGGTTTCTATAGGTTAGTCAGTTTTTGCAACATTGATTTGTGAAGATTTGGGTGCTGTAGTGATAACCTGCAGCTTCAGTCATTTTCTTTATGTAGTTTTGCACATAGGAAGATGCGTGCGTGGATAGTTTAATAATTGTGTTTGGAAAGCATGATGTCTTGTCCTGAGTATCAGTGCAAACTATGGCATTTGTGCAGTGTATTTATTTACACTTGAGTATATTTGCCTGTCTCGCTACCTTGCCTGTTCATGCCTATGCATGTGTGCTTGAAAAGCTGAGGACCTTAAAACAGCTCCAGCCTGACAGCTGGAGGCACGGATCTTGGAAAAGCAGAGAAAAATGCCAGTGCTGCTGAGCAGGTTGTAGCTCTGCCTCTCCTGTGTGGCTCCTGGTGGCTTCCTTCTCTCACTGCTGAAGTTGCAGGTTGCTCCTTGAACTTAGAAAATGGAGGTGATGGCAGACACAAAAAAGTTGTAGCTGGTTTTGAGCATCATTATGGGAGTGGGCATGGGGTAAGCGGCTCCCTGAGCCAGCTCCTGGCCCCTTTGGTTGTGTGTAATCCACTGGAAGGTCCCAGGGAGAAAGGGGAGAGCCAAAATTTCCAGCTTCAATGAATTTGCTGCTGTGGTCTCAGGCTTTTTGGTTATTTGGTTCCCTCCTACACAAAGGAGGACCAGTGTGGCCCTCTTTGTGAGTGGAGAGAGATCTTCTGGATGGAGCCGCCGGTGAGCACAAAGTTTCTGGGAAGGGGGAGCTGAGAGATGCCAACGCTCATTCCTGATAAGCAATCCCTTGACCAGACCCACTTCACAAACAGTGTTTTCTGACACCTGTTGCCTACCCTGGGCTCATACGAGGGAGTTATTCCCCCTGTCCCAAATGCAGGACGTGTGGGGTTATGAAACTCCATCCACCAAGCCCTTGTGTGGAGATAATGCTGCCAGGACTTCCTGGGATGCCCGTGCCCTCACCAGGACTTGCTGGGGTGTCCGTGCCCTCACCTGCCAGCCCCTGGTCAGCCCCCGACCAAGCAGCACGTCCTGAGTGCCAGCCCCATGATTGATGCACTTGGCCGAGAACTTCCCTCCTGCCCGCTCAGGAAACAGGAGGGCTGGGGAGATAGCGCTCGCCTTTCTTTCACAGTCCCTGCTTCCGAACTCTAATCACCTTCTGCTGTGGGAAAAGAGATGAGATGCTGCCTAAAAAACAGATCATTGTCCGCCTCCTAGATTAATGCAGAGAAAGCAGTATTGTCTGCTGAATGGATAAACCTTCCTCCTGTCACTCAAAACCTAAATTCAACGCTACTTCATTTCTAAGAGGCTTATCTTCCTTGAATAGACCCTTGCAGCTCAAGTAAGAGGCGATGTAATGAAGCGTGTTTTTTTCTTAAGTGAGAAACCTGCTGCAAAGAAGGGGTGAAGCCTGTGCAGCTGTTCTAAAGGGCCTTTGCAGACTCTCGAAATACTTGTCATTTATCTGGTCTTGCATGACAGCAAATGAGAGAAGATCAAGTTCAAAATCTGCCGGCGCGGCATTCAGGGCTTCTTCATCTGTTAATTAAATAATGGTCGTTAGCGCACAATGCCCCCGCGATAAGGTGCGGAGGTGATGCCGAGATGGAAATATGGGTTTGGGGGTGATGAATAAGCAGATGGTCCCCAGGAATTTTGCTGGTTTGACCCCCCCAGCGATGCCTCGGTATGTGGCTGGAGGAACCGGCAGGGAAACAGGTGGCATCGGGTGGATAAATAAATTCATAGAAGCGTGCTGAAATCATTGTAGAGTATATCCCTTTTATGCGGGTTGGCGATTAATTCAGTGATTTCCCACAAACCAGCCCCCTTTTTTTTTTTTTTTTTTTTTTTAAAAAAAAAAAAAAAATCACACACACCACCATCGCCACAAATAATGACC
The DNA here is from genome assembly GCA_004320125.1 of Scolopax mira. Classification (NCBI taxonomy): domain Eukaryota; kingdom Metazoa; phylum Chordata; class Aves; order Charadriiformes; family Scolopacidae; genus Scolopax; species Scolopax mira. The sequence continues at coordinate 150,341 of BJBW01003211.1, read as the reverse complement.
TGTTTACTGTGCTTTCCTGGAGCCTGGTGCAGTAAAGACTTAACTTACACTTTTAATGTATTTTGGGGAATGCGTGCTCTAAATTCAGATTGGTTGCTAAACGTCAGAGGGCCAACTTCTGAGGTGTTTATCCAACTTCTACTTGGTCAAAACTTACACTGATACCAAAGGGCAGCTCTGAGGATTGCGTAGATGGGATACAAGATCTGCCTCTGAATTTCAAATTGCAGATGATACAGGAATTTTACTGGTTTTGGGGTTTTTTTTTTGGTTTTTTTTTTTTTTTTCCCTGTTGTGGATATAAGAAATTTAGCTCTTCTTTCTAATATTTATTTAATTTTCTAGGCGTTGGCAGTCACACTGAAAGCGCTGATCTTGTGAATACCTCTTGCTTTCATCACCGATAGCGTGACCATTCCAGTCTCACCATCACTGCATGGACTATGGTCATCCGCTTTGTACCTTTGTAGTTATGGGCCATGTCCAAAAAAGTCCTTCCTTGGCTCTTTTGGAGACACTGATGTGGATATGGATTTACTTCAGTGATCGTGACCGTGTAGGAATTAGTGAGACTGAGTTACCTGGGAGTGTATCTGACTTTTCCCTTGAGCTGCTGGTTTTCTTCCTGGGGTTATGATGGTGGGACAAGAGAGGAGACCCAGCATGGTGGAACAGGGGGCAAAGACACATTCAATCCAGTTTAGACAGGAAAATAAAATGCTTAAGAAAGTACTTGAGGAGAGTGGTCATCTGTAGGGTGGTGCTCAGCTTGGGGACACTTGGCAGGTCCGTGTGCTAAGGAGAAAGACAAATGAGGTGCCTGTTGGATGGTGATTTAAAGGGATTTTTGAGCAACGTGGAGGAAAACACAAAGTCTGGAGTGCAGATCCCTGTCGTGGGATGCAGCATTTTAATGCTGAAATGGATTCCCAAGGCAGTTGGTGTCCTTGCCATGGCATGGCCTGGACCAGTGTGGAGACCAAGAAAGCCAAGGAGAAGTGGGGAGCGGCTGGGAAAAACATGAAATGTATAATAAATTTGTTCACGCAACAAATACACATTAAAGAAAACATTATGCTTGTGGCAGAAGACAATAAAAGTAAGGAAATTTGCAGTTAATAGTAAAACATACCATATGTCCACAAATGCCTAGGCACACCAGGGCATCCCTGTAACTGCTTTCTTGATGTCAAGGTGTTAAAGAACAGATGGTAATTACAGATTTTTCGGCTGCTGCTATGCATTTTTGTCCTTTGTTGCAGTTTTCATCATGTCTGTGTGTCTTCACTGATGTGTCCCACCACATGTTATGGCTGATGGTTTTTAGATGGGGATGACCCTCAGTTATGTTTGGCAAAGGTGGTTTTTTGGGTACATCAGAGAGGGAAAGCCTCACTGATGAGCAATAGTGCCCTGAGCAGATTAATGAATGCTCTTGCTAAATGCACTGTAACCCTAAAATACGGTACCTGGGCCGGTGAAGAAAATGTTGTCAGCACAAATCATAGGTTATTCTTCCAGCCCTGCATCCTGAGAAGCTCTTGACAAATATAATGCTATATTTCCTGGATTAATAGGCATCGACAGCCAAATTCCCTGGACTATGGAAAATTAACAAATGCTTTCATCTCTACTTTCATTACAGGAGTTATTTATGGGGATGTTTTGGTAGTAGGTGCTGTTTCTGTTAACTGTTTAGGGAGCTGGCTGGAGGCTTCTTGTCTGCAGATATTGACCTTTTGCAGATTTTTTTCCCCCCTTAGCTGATGTCTTCGTCAGTAAGGAGACACCTGCATCCGTGCAACTCCGGCGAGCAGAACGACACAGCACTTCAGTATTTCCCCTTCTTCACCAGCTGGATAGGACCCCTGATACAAAACCTGAGAAATGTGCCAAAAGCCTTCAAAGTTCAAGCCAGAGGTGTTTGTGCGAGATAAAAATGGGACAATATAGCATCCCCGTACAACTCATCCGTTTACACGTGACACTCGCTCCGTGGTCTCTGATTAGCTTGTTAGTGAGGAGACAGGAAGAAGTGCAATCAAGTTTTTATGATTCATCATTTCTGTTCCCTGTTTGGGAGACAATGTCAGTGCTCTTTGCCAATCATAGAAGGTAGCTTTCGAGTGCCTTAGGGAGATGCTTTTTTTAAAGATGCTCTCTGTGTTTTTGAAGGCTGAGGCACATTTCTAAATAATAGGGAAGTCCTGGAGTTTGTTTTGTGTTGGTTGGTTGTTTTGTTTTGTTTTGGTTTTTTTTTTCCCTGATTGTATCTGCTAACAATGCTTTTATGTTTGCTGCACGTATGCTAAAAGAAAGCATGCTTCCAGTTTGTCTGTAATCCTGTTTTCACTCAGAAGTGTTTGTGCAGAAATAAATTAGAGATGGTACCTGGAATATTTGCTGCAATACAAAAGGCAAATGTAAGTTTTATTAAGTTGAAAAGGATACATTCTCTTCTCCTGACCTTGATTTTTTAGCTATATTCTCTATACCCCTGCTTTAGAAGTATTATTCTTCATCCCATCCAATTACCATTTCTATCAGCTCTTCTGAAAGATTATGCTTTTTGGGTGTTCTTCTGTAGATGTCTTTCCAGTGGCTTCACTTGATGAATGTGACAAGTTTTGTGTTTTCTCCCTCCCCTCATTGAATTGAAAAGTTTTTTGATAAATACAGGCCAATAAGTGCCCAAAGGCAGTGTTTCAATGGCTGCTAAATCTTTCAAGGTTAGGACTTAACCTCCGTTCTCCCTAATTCAACTGCAACCTTCAGTCTGGAGCCAATCAAGAATATCAGATGATACTTAAACAATGAAGGATTTCTGATATTCAGGTACAGCCTCTGTTCAATAGGATTGCAAATTCTTTGTGTGAAGAAAGTCGGTTTTGCTCTAAAGTACTGTCACAAAAAGTGAAATTACCATTTGCTTGGAATGATGCCATTCATCATTGTCAGAATACTAAGCATTGTAAGTAGCTAGGCCTCTCCAAATTAATGCCTTGTTTTGCATCGGCTAAATTTCCCAAATCCTCGAGGATGGGTCATACAAAACTCATCTCACCATTTTAATTTATCAATCCAATATGAGTGCGGTGAAAGGGAGCTTCATTCGGTCTTAGCTCTTTTATTTACAGTCTAATTCTAAAAGAAAAGGAAATAAGATATGAAAATAAGTTGGAAAATAAGATAAATCTCTCAGTGAAATCACAAGATCTACTCAGTCCTGTAGCAAACCCTCTATAATTCATTTGTAGGTCAGCTCAAGGGATTAGCCATGACGTATTTGGAAATTCATTTATTTTTATTTTATTTTGCTGTTTCTTATGCATAAGGGTAATGCTGTCCCCAAGGCTTTTCAGGTAGCCCTCAAATCTTGACAACATTTGCTGTCTCTAAGGCCTAAGCCAAAATTAATTTTCAAATAAACAGCATAAAAATGTATGGAGTTGTATAAATTTGAATACAAAATGCATTTGTTTTGCTTGCTTCCATCCATACATACATACTGTTGGCTCAGCCAAAAATCATAACATGACATTGAAATTAACGGCCATATGTACATCATGAAAGTCAAAAAAGTTTCTTAGTTTATTAGAAACACTGTAGCATGTTTGTTGTTATTTTTTTTTCCTCCCCCTTTGCTTTCTCCTTGATATGCTTTGCTAGATGTGTACCGGGAAAGAAATACATATTAATTGTGCTTTTTTTTCTGAGCACCTTATGAACCGGTGTCTCTGCTCCTGGACCACTTGCTGGGTCCTGCATCCCGCCTGGGATTTTGATGGGTGGGACATCTTGAGGAGCACCGAGGTGTTTTCAGTAAGAGAGAAACCAGGAGTGACTTCATATTTCTTGCAGTTTATTCTATCAGGCGTGAGCGGGGGAACACTGAAGGTGAGAGCAGCGCTTGGATGCCCTGCAGCAGTGGCTCAGGAAAGGGCCTCTGGTCCTGCAGAGAGTGGAGAATCACATCGGAGGGGTAGAAATAACACTGCAAAGCAAAATCCCCCGTTCTGGGCTAAACCAAAGCAAAAAACACCCAACCAAAAGCTCATGCAGAGGGATTATAGAGGAACAAGGCAAACATTTTGCTGGTGTTTAAATGTGATACAGAGTGCACTCTTCCCTCAGGTCACCACGGCTTCTGTGCATCTCGAGAGGTGCCAGGAGCTGTGGCTGCCTTGGGAGCCCACAACACCTGCAGGATCAGCCCCGTGGCAGCTAAAAATAACTCCTCCGTGCTCTTAAATTAAAACAATGCCTCTTTTTGGTGTAGTTTTTGAAACCTCATTCCACAAGGGGGCTGCAGGCACACTGGAAATTTAGCGGTTGGCAGGCTGGGGAGTACCTGGGAGAGAAGATGCCTGATCCCATGCAGAGGTGTCTGAGTGCAGGCCAAATCCAGAGGGAAATTGTTCCTGAAGTCAGAGCAGTGCCTGTGCCTAGTCTATTTTTTTTTTCTTTTTTCTGAAGATGCAGCTCTTTGGCAAGGTTGACTGTGCTGCCAGCTGGGGAGGGTGGGAAGGAGGAGGAAAAGCCTGAGGAAGTCACTTGGGATGTGGAGCTGCATCACACTCGGGCTGCTCCTACCCCAAAGGGCCTCCAGATTAATAGGGTTAGCTGAAATATCCTTTCACCTGTGCTTAATTAAGAGAAGTACTGTTGTGTGAGATCTCACTGGTGCATTGCCTGGAACTCCGTATCTCAAGCAGTATCAGCTGACCAATAAATACTTGGTTAATTATTAATTAGCTAAAGATTATGTTTGGAAAGTTAGATCACCTTGAAATGTTGCTTTCTCTTATCCTTTCCCAGCCAGGCAATGAGAAATTTCAGTTTAACGTGTCGTGACAAACTACAAACAAGTGCTTTTTAGGGTTTGGCAGGTGAGGGAGTGGGGTGTCAGCCTCATGATGCTCTCCTGGCCAGCACGTTTGGGATGTGTGTAGATCCTCTGCTTAGCAAATAATTTATATTCTGGGTCAGGCTGGAGCAACTTCAGTGCTGAATGATCTTGTACCTTTTTAATATCTTTTAGTGCTTTTCTTTCTATCAATATGAGCTCCTCCTGCTGTGCACCGCACAGAACCTTCTGTCCCAAAAGACAGCAAAGTGTTTCCCATTCGCTATTCAAGCAAGCTGCCCCCTTAGCCCTGGTTGAGAGTTGACTGGGGGGCAACTGTGGTCCATGTCCCTGTGCCAAGCTTGGCCTTGGGTGGAGATGGAGCATCATTTCCTCCAGGTTTTGGTCTCTTTCCAGGTCTTCCCAGCTTAGCTCGCTCTCTATCACTTGGCAGATTTTGCTAACCACGTTGCAAGAAATACAAGTTGAGGATTGCTCACCCAATGCCCAGAGGGCTTTCCCCGAAGCCCTGGGGAAATTGGGGTGAGAAGGGGAGCACAGGCAGCAGTGGGGAGCTGGCACCATCCCCTGAAGAGGGTGTGTTGGCTGGGAGCTGCTCTTAGCAGACAAAATCTGCTTTCATGGTTGCAGGTCAGAAAGAAAGAAAAGTGGAGGAAGAGGAGGAAGAAAGATAGTTTTCCTTGCAAGTTAAAGTTATTTGAAAGAATGTACTTAAAAGAGTGTGGCAGTCAACATGAATGCTGCCACAGAGCACACTTTAGAGCTAGAAAATTGATTTAAACGTTAATAATCCTCCAAATATCAAAGATAAAAAGAAATCTGTGTTGCATATGTTTCTAAAAGTGAAAAAAGCAGATAGGATCATTGAACCACGTGCTGTTGCTTATCATCTACTCTGTTTAGTGTATCTTTTCAGATTAGACAAAAGTCACCGAGCATTTTTTTTACATGTTTTGAATCTTCTTAAGTCAAAATCCCAGAGGAACGCAATTCCTAACTTAATAGTGTACAGTATATGTAAATGGATTTTTAATTAATAACACTTCCTAATTCTATTTTAGGCAGCGTTTGTGGAACAGCAGAGTACTGTACTGCACTGTGTACATAGTAGTTGCTGGAAACATGTTTTTGACATGTGAACTATGTGTCTTGCTGTATGGAAACTATGTCAAACCAGACACGTCAATAATATGTTTAGCCCTGTAAACGTCTTTCTATTGTGCTCATCCCCCTATTATGGCAATTGCTTCTTAGGTGACTTTCATTTCTTGCCAAAGCGTAAAACACCCCGTGATGCATGAAATGTGGGATTTGCATACCCATTTGAAGCATGGAATTCAAAAGTATGTTGGTGACTTGTTCCTCGAGGGCCCGTGTACGGAAGCACAGGGTGCTGCGAGGCTCGGCAGAGCGGCGCCGAGGGGCAGCAGCAGCGGGGGAGCCTGTGGAAGGGGATGGAGAAGCACTGGCTTTTGCTTTATCTTGGGGAAAAGGTGGCACTTGATTTCTCTGGCCATGCCTGCAAAACGGGCAGGTGGATGAGAGCTTGAAGCAGCATCAGCTCCCTGCTGGAACTAAGCAGGGCATGTTAAATAATAGTTATTCCCTCCTGGCTGCACTCCTGGAGAGCAAAACCCTTTCGCCTTTTCTCTCTGCTACTGTGCTTTTGGGGGGACAGGTAGTCGTGGCACTTGGCAGAGCCATCCCCATGTCCCCCCACTGAGGCTGGCATCCCCCTGTGCTCCTGGTTTCCCTGAGTTAAGGCAGACACTCTGTTGGCTTCAGCGAGGTGCATAATACTCTCTCCTTTTCTCCAATTTCACTAAAATCCTTTTATCCTGTTGTATTTATACTTCGTACTGACAAAGCAAAAAGGTCTTATAGTCATTTACCTGTATCTTATATAATTGCCTGTGTTTTATGGCATCCGGCTGTCTCTGGGAAGTGAGAAAAGTTTCGGGGCTTTGGTTAAATCCTTTTTTTTTTTGACTTGTACACAGAGTTTTCCAGAAACTCTTCCTGTTTACACCAGGTGAGGATCTGGCCCCCTTCTTTGCTTTCAGTTTGGTGCTGCTGGGTAACTCTAAACTTGAGATATTTGCTGTTTATATTATGAAAGAGGAGGAGTGTTGTGTGTGTGTGTGAAGAAAGGCAATTTTGAGGAAAAACTCCAACTTTTTACATTTATGAGAGTGATTTTAATAACTTTGAGTTCCCCGTGCTAATCCTTTAACAGGAAGGCGGTTTGAGAACTGACCCAACCTCCTTTCCTTTCATTCCATCCCAAAACACCTGCAACTCTCAGCAGAGTAATCTATGAATCACTGTGTCTGTCGTCCACTTATTGTCTTGTCTAGTGCACTCCACGGTGGAACTAATCAACAGCCCTGAATGAAGCATTGCTCCTGAGCTGAATTCCTTAAAGCTCCTGAAGTATTCAGCAAGGAGGAGAAATCTTTTAGTATGATTTGCTCCACATTCCAAATTCATTTATAGAAGGAGAATAGATGATTAACAACGGGTCGAGAGACACAGATTTAGCACTGCTTTGCCCTGACCTGCCCTGAGTTACTCCTTCCACTTCCCAGGCTGCTCTAATAAGATGAGTTCAAGGAGTGGGATGGCAAAAGCTGCTTGAATCCCCTGCACCCAGCCGTCTTAATTTGGTTTATTGGCCTTAATGAACAAATCTGGTTCCTTAATCACAGGTGAACGGAAAAGGTCACTTGCCACTCTGACAAATGGGTTTACCCTGAGCTGTTTGTGTCGGGCTCACAGATAGTGCCTTTCCCCCCTTTTTCTCCCCCGTGACGAAATGCCAACGTCTCTGCGGCACCTCCTATTGCGGCCATTACCTGTGGTGTCTGGGCTGCCGGCCAAGGAGCACCCTCGGTAGCAACAAAGGCATAATCATTTCCAGTTGGAAAAGACTGAGCTGTAGTAATTTTCCCCTTTGAAAGCCGGAGAGCAGCGAGGCTCGGGTTAAGTCCTGGGACGCAGAGCGATGAGGGTACAAAAGTTCCTCTGTGGCATTAATCTGGGGAGACTTTGGGGAGACATCTCCCCAGAGATGTTCTTCATCCCCACCGAGCAGCATCCAGCTGACCTCAGCAGTGGGGTGGCCAGACATCGTTTGGCTAGGTATGGGTGGTAAATACTACAAAAATGGGTGCAAAAGGAATGATCAGCATTTTCTAAGTGGTTTGGAGAGACGTTCAGAAGAACAAGAGGCACAACATCCAGGCAGGATGGCAGTGCAAACAATAGGGCTTATCCCAAAGGACACCCTGCCTCACCCAGGACTGGCCATGCTGGGCAGATCCTCTCTTCGGGGGCACATTGGGGGCCCTTTCCCAACCACCACAAACTTTGGACTCGCTGACACTTGCTGCTGGTTTTGGTAGCAAAGTGCAGCAATAAAACCAAGTCTCCATCCAGATGTACCTACCCCCTGGAAAAAGCCAGCTGAATGGTCTCACTCAAGCCCTGGTTAGTGGCTTACTCCAGGAAACCCTTTTGCAGCCGGGGAACCATTTCAGAAAGGAGATAAAGAGCTGAGTAGCTACTTGCAGCAAAATCATACTTTCTTTCAGGTAGGGCTGAAAAAGCTCTTGATGTGCACAGAAGGCAGTATTTAGAGTGGTGTTCACAGTGATGTATGCTTATCACCACGCGTGATTTTTAGACCCATGGGCTGTGGAAAATAAAACCTTTGAGAAACGGCGCGGGCAGATTTGCAGAAGTACTGCCCAAGCGGAGCCACGTTCAACATCAGCTGAAGATGAAGCTTTTCTCTGGGCCCTGGGTGCTCACAGAGGGCCTCGCTGGCAGCCTCCTTGGGTCACATAAAAAAATGAGTTGGGTCAAACCCCAGATGTGCTAACTGGGTGTTGAGATGCACTGATTTTCACTTCGCTGGAAAAAAATGATGTCTCTTTTACTTCACACTTCTGTTTTGAAACAAAAAGCGAGGTGGGAGCTTGTCCAAAACAGAGCTTTCCAATTTTATCTGGCGTTTGAATTCTGCTGCGTTTGAGTAATTGTCAAAAAGATAAAGCTCCATCTTACAGGAATGTACTTGGACGTGGAAAACCGCAGCAGACAGGTGACGGGCAGGAAGCGAGAGCGGCTGCTTCCACACAGATGCGGACGACTAAATAAGTTTTTGAGATCATCGTTCCCTTCAGGTCCTTTTCCTTTGATTCTTCAGCTTATTTTTATGTCGGAGGCAAATAAGAAACAAAGACAAATCTGCAAAATGACGAGTCGGAGTTTATTGGAGCAGGAAAATAAGCCATTCACAGCACTTCCCGGTTTGCCGTGAGAGGGAAAATCATTCACAATGGTGAATCGTGGCAGCCAGAGCTGCTTGAAATTACTGCTTTCTGAAGTTAAATTGCTGCTGGCATGCATGGAATAAACAAAGATATCAGTTCAGTTATTTTAAAAGTGCAAGTTTTCTTTAGCTGCGATTTCACAAGTGCTTTTATAGGGCCAACGGATGATCTTATTTTTTGACAGATGATATTTAAGAGCATCTCTGTTTTCTTTGGATAACTATATAATTTCCAAGAGAAAACCCCATCAGGGATGATGAAGAAATGCACTCCCTCCCATCTCCAATAGCCAAAATGACAAGAGGAGGTAGGAGTCGCATCTTTTCAACACTGAAACCGCTGCTGGTGAAAGTGTCTGATTCTTCTCCCTGACATCAATATGGATTTTGGAAAGAAATCTGCTCCTTCTCCCTCCTGGGACGAGATGTTAATTCATCCAAGTTCTTCTTATATCAGGGTCTCCTTAGCATGAACTTCCAGAGTCAGCTGGGTACCTGGGAGTTTTAGAGGTATTAAAAGTACTTTGCAGGAGTTGAATGTCACATCTCCATAATGTATTTTTTGGCAGGTCTTACTCTTTCCCACGTGGTGGTGGCAGGAGATAGGCAGTTTATTACAACAAAAATATAGCTCCTGAAAGTCAGCTATTTGGGGCTGACATGGGAGTGAGCTACCTGGAAGCAAAGCTTTTGGAGACCCAATTTCATAGCAAATAGGTACTTCTTCAGCACAGCAGTTCCTGCCCTTCTGGGTCCTCCTGGTCATTCCTTGGAGTTTCATACCCTTCTCTGGCTGCCGGGGAGTGGAATCTGTTCCCTGCAACCTGAACAAAGTTTTCTCACTCTGCCCTACCAAGTTTAGCCTCAATGTACCTGGGCACAACATCTGATGAGATCATCTGCTGTGCCAAACCTTTCCGTTTCTTCTAGTTCACAGACTAGCAAGGTGGGATTTATCGGCTGCAGGTATCTATGAGCACACCTACCTCTGGGCAAATTGCTTAGATTTCCTTTGTACTTGAAGGACAGCTTTTAGGGTGTCATCTCACCTCAAACGGGACATCTAAAATGAATCCTCAGAACTGTTCCTTCCACTACTCAGTTTTCTGCTGCCTGTGTGAAGCTGGTGTGTGTGTTGTAAATGTCCAGGGTTAGTGGTGGTGGATCTCCGCCTAGGTTGTGTGCAGACAGCAGAGGGTGCTGGAGTTTTTTTTCCTTTCAGTGCACCTCCAAGGTTGCAAGATCATTATATCCTACAATCAGTTGGCTTTTACTCTGATTGCTGAACACACAAAAGCCAGACAGGTACAGCAAGAGAGGAGGTACTGAACTTGAGTTAGATGGACACTGTCACCTTCAAAAGTCACACCTCTGCCAAAAAATCTGTATCTACCAAATCAGTACGTAAAAACTGAGATTATCATAATATGAATCAACAAATTTTATTTTTCTAATGAATTTTTTTGCTCTCTTAAAAGATTTTTTAGAAACTTTTTCTTTTCAGAGAATGGAAGACAAAAGCCTCCACAGTTGTTTATTTCAGAGAAGTCAGAGTCCAGAAAATTTTGCTCTGTCAGAAATATAACTTGGAGCCATTGTCAACCTCCATCGAGTTGCCAATATAGACTTTTACAGATCAGGGGAACAGTGTTGTCAGCTGACACCTTGCTGCCTTGCAGCAACATCCAGATCTATACAACTGAAGAACTTCACCCAGAACCATCAATCTCATGGGCCAGGGCTGGAGGAAGGGCTCCCTGAGAAATGTCAGTAGCAAGACTTTCAATAGCAGGATTTAAAAGAAGCAAGTGTAGGAGCCAGGCTGTATGACTGGAGGAACTCCCTTAAGCTCAACGGAGCTTAAGTGACTTAGAATTCCCAAAGCTGAGCTTTCGCTCTCTGGACATGGATAGACTGGTGGGTGGTAGAGTAAATCTGAAATTCAGACTTGCTCCAAAGGTCCCATCCAGGTGCGCTGTGGATGAAGAGCTTGGGGGCTGTGTTTTGGGCTATATCATGTGTGCTGACACAGGTACTGCAGGTGGTGGTGCTGCTGATGGCAGGGAATGGGAGCGTGTGTAGGGCAACAGCCACTTCACCTTCTGGTTAACGCACCCTTTTACGTCCACTGGTGTTTAAACTCACAAATTTCACACCTGCAGGTTACAAGTGCAACTGATGTCAGAGCCAGGATTAAAACTTGGGAGTGACTGGCTTCTAGACTATTTCTTAATCCATTAAATCACACAGTCTCTCTCCTGCTGACTCTCACTGGTCACTGGGATTGCTTGGCAGCAGCAAGCCCAGGCTGATGTCTAATGCTGGCTCCGTTACCAAGTCAGCTTGGTTGCCAGCTCAAGGGCATCCAGTCAACAAATGTCTTATTTTTGGATTCTCCTGTTCTCCTGGGAGCACTGCTATGAAGAATGACCTCCCTTACCTCATTCACCTTGTTTGCTGTTCCTGACCCAGATAGTGTCGTGGCTATTGCATGAGTCAGTCGTCCCACGGAGTAGTGGTCTCGCTGTGATGTTTTCATTAGCATTTGAACCAGAGCAGTGGCTGGCATCTGCAGGGTGTTTCGGATGAACAGAGAAAAGTCTATATTTTCGTCATGTTAAAACTATGGCCAAGCCAACAAAAGTGAGGAAATCCAAACTGCAGATTGATAGGTTGTCCTTGGATTGCCCTGCTGTGTCTAAGCACGGGATTGTGACACACGCGGGACTCGGCATCATGGTCCATGGGGAGGTGCTTTGAGTGCCTGGGCATGGTGTGACGTGCTGGGGGTGGAAGACCAACCACAAATGCATTAAAGACTTTAATATCTTCTTTTTAAGGTTGATTTATTCTACTCTGGCATTTAACATTTCCTTCCATTGAAGCAGAAGTTGGTTTTTCGGATCTGGAAGTGCCTATACGTGTAGCACATGGGCCATTTTGCACAACAACTCTCAGAAACCACTTCCTAATGAGAATGTACCATTTCCCTGTTGTCTTTTTCTGTAGTATTTCTCTGTTTTAATCTAGATTTTTTTTCTCTATCTGTGTTTACAAGTGAGAACCTTTTTTAGGAAATATACTGTAGGAATCCAAAATCTTTCAGTTTGCCTGCGACACAAAAATTACGATGGGAGTCGAGAGTCACAGATTCTTATGCTAAACTATAGTTTTTGTGAGTACTTGGAAAGCCTTGTCTATGTTTCTTATTAGAACTGGTAAAATTATTCAGATCAAGTTAATTTTCATAACTTCCAAATTGCTGGTTCTGTTCCAAAATGTAATTCTTTAAAATGTTTTTGTATCTCCCATTACCCATGTAAATGGGTAATTTTAATTTTCTTTTCTTTTGGCAGAGCGTTGCGCGTGCAACATTGAGCGTTTGTAGCTTTTTGCTGAGCGGGCTGACCCAGTTTTAGGGTGGAATGGCTCGACAATTTGATGCGAGGAGAAGGGAAAAAAAAAAAAAAAAAGACTTTTAAGTATAGGATCGAATTTTGCAACCCGATAAGCAGCAATCCCAACTGGAGTAATCCAGGGGACCTTGCAAGCTCTCCTCCAGGCACGCCGGCGGCTCGGTGCTATCTCTCGGGGCGGCTGGGAGTTTTACAATTGCCCTGTGACTTCCTCCTCCCTCCTCGCGAGGAGAGGATGGGAATTTGCTGAAGGCTTTTATCAGTAATATGCATCTGCCCCCCTTCTCACTCAGCGGCTCTGGCCAACGAGTGGGAAAAGTCGGGCCAAGGCGTAATCTGCTCCCAGCTTGCTTCCTGCCGCCGTGCCCCAGGGATGGAGGAAGCAGACAAGTGGCCCTGCGTGCTCTCTCTTTGCCAGGCCCCAAAGTTCAAGAGGCTCAGGGAGACAGAAGAGAGTTTCTTGCTCCCTTTTGCAAAGGATATTGCATATTTAATGCTGGAATATAGTAAAAGTCTGTAAAGATGAGTTATGCGGGAGAAAACCCAGATGAACCTTACAATGTCAAGCTCTTTGGACACCTGCTGATTGGATTTTGGTCTGAACAGAGCCATTTGCTCTGTACAACCTGACGTGATATTAATGTGCCATCTGAAGAGTCTTCCAGTTAAATGAGGTGTCGTCTTAAGGTTTCATTTTGTACGTTTGCTCCATCTGCAGTTTGAGTGTACTTGGGGCCACCACTTGATTTATTTCTTTGTCAGTTCAAAAAGCTTTGCCATCAAGAGTTTCTCTTGTGTCTACAGAAGTTATTTCTGATGAAGTGTGGGGTGGAAGGGACATCTCTACTCCTGGTGCATGTAATTTAAATAAGTTTGGTAGAAGCTCCTGGATGTGGAAGGCCTGTGTATGGGACCAGATAGTGAGAGCAGAGGGAGCACGCTGGGGTCTGAGTTATCTCCCACAGCACGTTGGCAACCACCAGCAAAATGTAGAGTAGAAGCTGTACAACCTTTTGCAAAGCACCATGAGCCTTCCAGACATGGGAAAAGGCTGACTTTTCTCTATTTATCTTCAGCCCATGGCGTAATAGGGGCTTGGTCCCCAAATAAAGCCAAAAGGTGCGGGTCTGGTGTGAACAGTAGGAAGCTGGTCTCTTCTGCTGGTGGATAAATGGGAGAAGACACCACTCAAATCAGAAAAGCTGTGCTGATGGCAGCAAGCATCCATGTTTACTCAGAACTCTAGACCTTTGTTTCTCCTTTTCAACAAATAAATTATTATTACTTTATTTTTTCAAAGCCAACATCATTGGTGAAATCTTGCTCCCATTTAAATCTTGGAAGTTTTGCCGTGGACTTTTATGGTGCCAGGATTTCACTCCACGTGGTTTTTTTAGCACCTGAGCTTAGGTAGGGTTCAGGAGAACGCAGCCGTGATTAGCCCAGCCTTCCTGTGTTGTATCAAGGTCTGGAGTTAACAGGGCAGTTGCAAAGCGTGGCACGTAATGCATTTCTGCATTAAATACACCCACATTATCTTACATCCCAAGCAGCCCAGATTGTCAGTAGACAATTATGGGTTTTGCTGGGTTTATTTTGATTGGCCTGCTCTCAGTTTTCCATAGTGGTACTCTATTTGTAAAAACAGATCATTAATGATAACAACAGATGACATGTGTCTGAAATATGGGGTGGACGAGGGAGTTAGTTTTTCTTCCTATTTTTTTTTTTTCTTTCCTGAGTGTCTGCACTTTGACAGCACATTTGCCAGGCTGTCACTTGGTTGAGAGATTCACAAGATTAGGACCTCATTGTGTGAATGTTTTCACAGCACTTGTTGCTATAAAGAATCTTCACACTTTGGTGGATGAAATCTGGACTCCTAGACACAAACTGTTAAGAAGCAATCATAACAATTAGCTAATGTGTCAACAATTAGCACTTTCCATCAACCGACATTGAGTGGAACCTTCTTCTTATCCATATGCAGACAAAAATGCAATGATGTAGTAAAGAAAAGCAGTGAAGTTGGCTGCACTCGTCCCTTGCTGTAGCCAGCAAACTCCCATGGGTATTGTTTACAATGATTATTCTTCCATTATGATGTTATTGCACAGGTCAGGGGTGGTAGCTAGACTGAAAATAAGCTTTTTTTTTTTTCTTTTCTTTCTTTTTTTTTTTTTCTTTTTCTTAAGGTCTTGGCTGCTTTTACAAAATTACAACAGAAACAACTGCTGTGAAAAGGTCAGCCAGTAACAGTACGTTAGTGTTTAACTGGTAAATATTTCAAAATAATATTTCTAATATTTTACCATTTGGAAGTTTTTCAATGCATCTCCAGTCCAGCGCGACTCAATCAATGTGAAATTTCCACGGTCTCCACTGGGAATTCTTTACAATGGGTACATTATAGTCTGTTACCATATCTACCATCAGTTGGTCAGAATTTGTTTTAATATCTTTTTATATGGCATATTACTGACAGTAATATAAAAACCACTGTTTTCTCAAGTATTTTACACATCTCCATATGTCTTCTGACATGACCTTGCAGCCACTCTTACCCGTACAGTAGCTTTTTAGAAGACAATGCATTTGACTGGAAAGAAGATCAGCGTCTTCTCCAAGGAAATGTCTTTTGGGAATGTTTCCTGTAACGCCTGGGGTTTGTAACAGGCTACTGTGAGACAAACATAGAGTCCCGCAGCATTGGTGAGGGTTTCTCTGGTTAGTTGTGGAGCTGGAGCCAAAGCGAAACCATCTTAAAAACGAGCAGTGCAGTTTCTAAAAGTAACACGCTCCTTGACTACGAGCCAAAGCAATTGATTTAAAACAGGGCACGGTGCTCCAGCGCAGCCTCATCTGGTACAGCACCCTGGTAGCTGCACTTTGGACCATGTGTGTACGTTTAGGAATTATTTGACAGCTCCATAAACGAGGCGTTGCAGTGATCTGAACAAAAAAGGTGGAGGTAAAGATGCAAATGGGAACAACAGTATTCAAGGATTACCCACTTCTCCAAGTTCAGCAGGTGCCACGTTGCTGTAATGAGGGGAAGGGACGACTCTGTGGTTTAGGAGCAGATGCACCATCTCCCCAACTCTTTCCCGAATCTCTCCAAGTCTTCATGCAAACCTAAGACCTCGGTGTACCTCAGTTATCTCCTTTTAATCCCAGTTCTTCCCTGTCCCCTCCTTCCAGCCTGGGACATTGTGATACTAAACAAATGTTTGAGATTTTTGGAGTGGCAGGGGGGAGTATAATTACACTAAGGATTATTAATATGGGAAATATGGTCAATAAATGTGAGAGGCGTTGAGTAATGCAGGAACATTCTTTACAAATTCTTTAGTAACGGAGCAGGCAGAGTGCCACAGACAAAGAAAATCCTCTGAATTGCAAGTGTGTTCTTATGGCTTTTGCCAAGACGATGACAAAACCAGTTCTTTCTTCTCGCATTAGGACTCCTATTCAATGATACACTTAAGCATGTTCTTAAATTCCGTTGACATTTGAAAGCACTGTTGACTTTAATAGAACTTAAGCACCTGTTCATGGTTAATCGTGTACTTTCAGGGCTTTTCTTGAAGGGGAAAAAAAAAAAAAGGATGGATAGACTTAGGCATGTGCTTAAAGTTAAGCAGGTGCTTAAGTGCTTCGCAGAACGGAGGCCTTAGAACCAAGTCTAATTCCCTCTGAAGTCGGAGGATGGATTTTCCCTGTACAGTCTGCCTGGTGCAGAGGAGCAGTTTGTTTAAGTGGCAAAATGAAATCATGAGAAACATCTGAGACATCTGAGGGCTTTATTTTTTAAATTTTTTTCCAACAACTGAATTATAAAATGCATTTACAACCAGATTAAATGGGCCAAAACAAAATCTCTTCAAACATTAACAGCTATGGGTGCAGATGATATCACTTAATAATTGTAATTGTACTCTGAAAAAAAGGCTTTTTCTCCACAGATGTAATGCTAGAGTTGTTCCTGGCTGGTGCAGGGCTTGAAACCTCCCAAGGGAAGGTGGGACAGCAACTGCCCTGGGGTAAGATGGGAGAGGGGAAATGCTTTTTTTCTCTGAGAAAGGTCTGCTTTGGCATAGGCAGTGATTGATGGTTCAGAAATGACAAAGCCAGGGGTGTTTTTCCTGCCCCTTAGCCAGGAATTAGGCAACTGGCTTTTGCATGATGGTGGGGTTACAGTGTCTTGCTCTCCTCAAGAGCTGCCCTGGATGCCTCTTCGTCTCCACTCCCTGTCTGGGAGGAGAAGACAAAGCTTCTCTCTTCCTTTCTCTTGGTTCGTATTATACATCCCCACATCAGGGCCTGTCTTGCTAGAAGATGTGTAATGATCAGTGAAGTGGATCCTGTGTGGGACTTCTAGATAGTGCAGCAGCAATTAAAAAAAATAGTTGCCAAATGACTGTAAATTTGTGGATCAGAATCTCACTTTAAGGTTCAAAAATTACTACCTTGGCTTCCCCCCCGCCATCTACTGAGCACTGAGTGGAGCAGTCTTTATGTTTCCTTATGGTCATCGTCCTGAAAGGACACCATCTAAAGAGGATGATCATAGGTTTGGTGTCACTGTGCAAGTCACCTTCAAAGTGTAGACATGCCACCACTGTCCTCTGGGAGAAACCAGCAGAGTGATTTAAACCTTTCTTTCTATTTACTCCATAACCTCAGCTGGTCTGAGCCCTGCAGGGCGGCTGATGAGCAGCAAGCTGGGCTGTAGAAACTGATGCTTTGGTAGGAAGAGGTCATGGCTGGCACAGATCTGAGGTGTTGGTCCTGCTTGTGTGGTGGGGTTGGACCTTGGAGATGCTGCAGAGGTTGTGGCGGTGCTCCACGCCAGGGTGAAAACCCGGGGGCTCTGGGGAGCGAGCAGGTCTTCCTCCAGCGCCTTGACCATGAGTCTTGCCATATTTGGTGGTTTTCTCAAAGCCCCATTTCCTTCAGTATTGTGATTAAGTGACAATGTCGTCTTTTATTTAAAAAACAAAAAAAGGGAAAAAAAAAAAAGAAAGAAGTTTCCAGCCTTTGTGGTAGCAGAGATAAGCTGGAAAATGTGAACCTAAAACATTCCCAAATAAGAAGGCAAATAATTAGAATCCAGAATGCATTTCTAACAACAACAAAAAAACCCAAACTGAAAATTAAAAAAAATATTAAATTGTATTCCTTGCTGAGTGGATTTAACGGTGGATGTTTAGTATCACTGGCTTGTTCACGGGAGCTGAGGGATGCCCGGTGCAGGTACCCTGCCTAGGACTTTTTTTATTATTTAACCCCTTCATCATGGTGATGAAGTTAAATGCAGTTTCAGTGGTTTGGGGGGATTATGGGGCTGTGGCTGGAGAGAGGGATGGATTCCTTGTCATTCCTTGATGGATTTACTCCTGGGTTTTCCTAGTAAAATGTAAGTACATATGTAAGATGGACAGGAGGAGTTTTTATCCTCTGTCAGGAATCTGATGACCAGAGTGAAGTGTTTCACACGAGAACTGCTAATTCCAGCCCACACTCTATCACAGGTTAATATGAAAATAGAAAACATGAAAATTCTCAGGTTTTCTTATTCAGCTTATTTACAAAAGGAAACGTGTTCATATCAGAGAGGGGCAAGCAGTCATCACC
Organism: Scolopax mira; assembly: GCA_004320125.1. NCBI lineage: Eukaryota > Metazoa > Chordata > Aves > Charadriiformes > Scolopacidae > Scolopax > Scolopax mira. Next base: position 132,085 of record BJBW01003211.1, on the reverse strand, counting down.
ACTGCGGAAAGGAGAAGGAAAACAAGGAGAGCCAGGTGCTCCAAATAAGAAAATGTCAGGAAGGCTCTACGTCTTCGCCGAGCAGCCTGTGCTATAAATTGTGGCAATGCCACCACTGTGACCTGGAGCCTGGGGGAAGAGAATAGTATAAAAATGATAAATCACAGCCAGAGTTCCAGATCTTAATCAGACAAAGAAAGCTGGTTCCATTATCAGACAGATTTATATAATCACTTACTAATAATGCTGTGTCCTTCCTCTGGTTTCTTTTACTAGACATGGGTAAGATAGCAATCCTGAGGTCACATCTGTCCTGACATTGGAAGGCTCTTTCAGCCTGACCTTCTGCTTCTTGCAGGCAATAGTTTCCTTGCATTAATACCTTCTTGGACTAGAGCATCTCTCTTAGGAAAGCAGCAAATCCTGCTACTGTCAAGCACAGCATCTGGTGAACTTTCCAAACAATTATTCTTGGTCGTATTCCTCATTGCAGTGTCTCTAGCTTCTAGCCCCTGCCCTCATGATACAGCTCTTTACTTCAGCTCAAGAGATTTCCATCATCAGACCACGGTGATTTTCTTTCCTCGTTCCCTCTATAAAAGTGAAATAAACTCTTCCCCTGTGCTTTTTACCACAAAGGCACACTTTCTGATCTCTTAATGTTTTTTTCTTGCTCTTCTTTCAAATCCTCTCCTATACTTTACGCTCTTTCTTGAAGTGGAGGTGCCCAACCTCATGGCAGGAGTGTTTGTGTTGGTGGCATCACTACTGTGTCACTGGCAGGTCTGGCTGCTGCTGCCCATCTTTCAGGGAAGCCCAAGTTCTCTGCTGCCTTGGTGCTTTCCCTACTTGCAGCTCCTTGATTTTTGCATCTTCTGCATCCCATTCTGAATATGTCAGATTTTTCTTCCTTGTCATTGATGAAAAACTCTGGTTGTGGTAATGCCAGAAAGTGATTCTTGTAGGAGTCTTGAGAATTTATAGCTTGATGATGATTTCCCACTTGCAGTTGCATTTAAACTTGTCTTTTACTTGTGCATATTTTGTATCACTCCATTTGATTCTGTTATCAGATAAAATATAATCACTTATTAGTAATGCCTTTTCCACATGTCAGTCTCTAAAATACCATCCAAGAATTTATACTGTAATAAAAATTCATAACTATTATCTAGCCAAATACTTTGAATAGTCTAAGTATATTATGTGACCAGAATTAACTTTGTCAGATAAACTTATAATCATATCAAAAAAATTTTCCATGTACTTTGCTAGGATCTATTATCTATAAATATGTATCAATTAGCATGAACTATAAATATATACCTTTAATTCCTAAGGAAGAATGCCCTGGTGCTTAAGGAAATAACTGAAGTATAATTTGCCTGCTTTGGTATCAGGTTGATCTGTCTTTAGTTGCTCCCTCTGGCCCATTGCAGGTACCAGAACCAGGCTGGGTTTCCTGCAATCCTCTGAAACTGGCACTTTCTTCCTAGAAATCCCCATTCACAATTCAGGGGATGTCTCCTTCAGCTGCCTTAAAACTCTTGCATGCCAATTAATTGGATAAGTTAAACTAAAAAATACCTGGCTTTCGTAGCTGCAATTTAATTCCTTTCTGGCATATTTTGAGATTGGGTCATCACTGAGCATATATGCATGACATGACATTTTTCCCTAAATATTTCACAGAATTATCTCTATGAGCACGTCTTGCTTTTGTACCTTATTTTTGGCAATTAACTAGTGCCATAATTCAGATCACTTTTGTTTCTCCTGAACTGGAGTTTTTCTTGTGTCGTTATTTTCCTCTGGCAAATTTCTGTAATTTATAGCTCCAAATTAACATTTATGACTGTTAGCTTCCCTCTTTTCTATTATATTTATATCAGCTCCCACTTCCCCTCTAAGTGACACTGTTTTATAGGTTTTCTGTTGTTTTATTTTTTTTATTTTTGTGGCTACAGAATAGAGCCTTGTAAACATCTTGTAAAATGTTAGCCGATCCCAAGTATCATTCCCATACTTTTGTTTAATTTCTCCTTCTCCACCAAATGGTTTGGTAATTGTTTTCAGCTTTGTAAAACCATCCCTCAGAGCAGTAAGCGTGTTTTTAACGGGTGGGACTTTTATTCTTATCACACATAATGAATGTAATTACTGTGATTTCAGGAGAGCTGGGTGTCATCAGCGTACTGCTGTCATCTGGGTCTCTATCATTTCAGTGCGTGAAACCCGGTTGAAATTACATTTTCCTGAACCCCCCATATTACTTCCTAAATAAATTAGGGATTCTCTGACTGTGTATTTTGTCGTTGAGGCTCGTGTAGTCAGTCATGGTAAGACCATATACTTCTACCAGCTCTGTATTTGTTTACACAAAGCCACCACTACAGAAAGGTCAGTGTGTTGGGAGGCGTCTCTGCGCCGTCTTCTTTTTCCTTTGGAGGAAAGAAAACCCATGGGGGGGAAATTTGTGCCCCTGCGCTGTGAAGCGTGCTGCCCAGACACCTGTACATAACGTGAAGTTAAACAGGGGAAATAATAGGGAAACCATTTCTGTTGTCATTTCCATTTGGATCATCCTCATCATCACGTTTCAGGGTGACAGGTACAGAAATAATGTGTGAAAGTCCCTTTATACGGTGCATTTTGAAAGGCTGCGTCTGTGTTCAAGTCTCTCTGAAGCTGGTGTAAGATAAGGGTTTGAATTACTTGTGTGTGTCTGGGTGTACGAGTGTATGCCTGTATCTACAGAAAATTAAATTATCCTTTAGTGGCAAATACATTTGAGTGGACTGGGAAAGACTCTTGAGAAGATGCTGGGTCTTTCTGCTATGATATTTTCTGGTAATTAAACAGTTCTCTGTTTTATAATAGTTAATGAAAATGAGAGTGATTGGAAGGGTTATTTCTGTCTGTTACTATTAGATTCTCCAGATTTGCTGACCCTGAATAATTAAATGTTTTTGATCACTCCGTTTATATTGCCTGGAACTGAAGTAATTCTGATCCTTCAGCAAACTTGAAGCACAGCATGGTACATACTGAAAGGCGCCAAAAGATGAAACATTTCAGTTTTGTGGTTCACATCTGTCTGTCCTGAGACCAGGAGACCATTATAATACACTTAGAGCATTTAAAAGCTCCTCAAGGTTGAAAGCCCCGATTAGAGCAGTATCTGTTCACGTGTGGAAGGTCCTGCCTGTGCCAAAACTGGGAGCAAGGAGCCCTCGGGTCTCTTTCCTGTGGGAAAAGATGTTAATAATGTTGGGTAGTAGGGGAAAAATAAGGGGAAAATGTAATCAAGGGGACCCTGATGCTGAAGTGAAAATGGCAAAGTACACATCCATCAGTTTGTTCTGTTTTTACAGAGAGTATAAAATATTTAAACTGAAGCCATTAATCATCCTGCTCCTCCGTTCTAATCCATGGGAACCACAGGAGGTCACCAAATATGCATTTAATATAAAAGAATGAAAAATATTGAAGGCAAAAATAGTGTAGTCTAAGAGTTAGAAATGAAAAGAGCAAAAAAATTTCAGGCAGACATTTCATGAAAAATGACAATATTATTTTCATAATGTTCTGTTGGAAAACCTTGACATTTTGGGTAGCAATTCAAAATATATTTACAATTACTTAAAAAACCACCTAACATGGAAATTGGGCTTATTTCTTGATTTTATTTTTTTTTTAAGATATTGCTGGAGAGGACCATTCTCTATTTGGTTTATATTGATAAAATCCCAACTTTGCTCATGGAAAGCAGATGCTTCTTTCAGAAGCCATGTCCAGGTTCACATTCCAGGTTTCCATCGGAAAATTTTGATGGATGTTTTAACCCCCCCTTGCCACTGAATTTTGTGTCAATGGGACACAATTGGGACCTCCTGGAGAGAGCAGTGAGAGGGGGGATGCCTTTCCCTACCTTCACTGGACACCTTGGGTGCTGCTGTGCCTTGTGCTGCCCAGGGACATGGGGAGAGACAGCAACACCCAGCAGAACTCTGGGTTTCCAAAAACCCACATTCAGCTTTGGCACAATACAGCCACTGTAGAAGAAGACATTAGGAACAAAAAATAAAGCTTGAAGCTTCAAGAACAGGCTGCCAAAATTATTAAGAAAAACATCAAAATGATGCCATTAAAAACAGATGGGGATTCTATAAAGTATTGAAAAGAAAATGTTTAATTATGAGCCTTATGCAAAACCCATCAAAGTTGGATTAATATTATAGTGCTGTTGCTGTAGAGGGTTTAAGTAGTCCGTGGTGGAACATTAATCTTTCACTCCTTTAAAAATAATGTTTTCCTTTTGTTGATGACAAATTCCATCTCTTCACTGTTGAAATCATATATCCAGATTAATAGCATCTAACATAATGAAATCAAAAGGCACAGGTAATATGGATTAGTTTAGAAAACAACAACAACGAGGGAAAAAAATAGACCCAAGGGGAAAAAAACTTCAGTGGATGAGTGCTTTTGTTAACATCTGGGTGTTTTTTTTTCCCCTGTTGTTAAAAGATGAGGGGTTAGTCTCTGTTCATAGGTATTCTTGTCTGTCTGGGATATCGTGTTGGGGCTGTATATCCATAGTATTTCTAGCAGTAGGTCAAACAGTGGATGCTTTGCAATTTTTGGGGGGGCAGGTGAGCCTTGTCTGCCTTGGGTTTTTGGAAGATTGCCCGTGGCTGCGCAATCTGAACACCTCTGGCAAGAAGCGCCGCCCCGAATCTGCTTCTCCCAGCTCAGCTGGCTGGAACAGCTAGAAAAGAGTTTCTGGGATTTTAGTTAATAAAAGTATCTGAAGTGTGGAGTTGCTGGTGCAGGGAGGGTTATTTTGGGAAAGTCGTGCTGCAGGGCTGCTTTTCCCACCTCTCCTCCCCATGGCATCGCGCTGTCCCCTCCATCCACCGGGAGCTCTACCTGTGCTGTTGAGCACTCAACTGCTTTGTACAATGAGCCATACGGTCAAAAATCTGTATGTTCTATTCACTTAATACAACAGGAACAATTTCTTCTTCCTTTCCACTCCCCCCCCCCCCCCCCCCCCAAAAAAATAAAAACCACCCCCAAAAATTCTATGCTATATTGAATCACCAGCTACACCAAAAGCAGGCTCTTATTTTAGCAAAAAATATCAACACTGACTGCCAAGGTAGATTTAAGGTATTCATTACAAAATATTTTGTCCTGGGCTTTAAGAATAATGCACTTTCAGTACAAAGAAATGGTTATTCTGAACATTGGACATTTTTTTAGTTATTTACAATAGGTTTCAAGATTTAGAATTACCATGAAAGATTTACTTATATTGCAGTTCATGTAAAATTTAAAATCAATAAAGTAAATAAATTTAGCTTGTCTGCCTGAATCGATTTCCTCCTACGCTAACGCAGCCCTGTAACACTGTACTTCCTTATCTCCGATGTCATCCTCTAGTGATAGTTTCAGGGTTGCAATTCTGCTCTGGTATCATGTCGTTTCCAACACCACGTGCCTCTGAGTCTCTCGTGACTTCAATATTTCAAACCCGGGTATGAACATCGCCTCCCCCCGAACTGAGAGCTGCTGGGAGCTGAGATACGCCTGGAAAAGAGCTGAGAGGTCCTTTGGCAGGGCATCCTCACCAGAGAGGGAGGAGAGATTTCCTCTCGTTTTTCCCAGTTTTTCCAAAGATGCCAGTTTACGGCTTGGGAACAAATTGAACTTCCTTTTTTTAATTATTATTATTTTAAAAATAAATTTAGGATTTAAATGACAATGAAAAGCAAATATACTCATCCAGCTGTTGCGTTGGTAGGTTCCTCAACGTGAGAGATGGGGCAGTTGCAGTGTGCACTGAAAGAGGAGAGACCTCCCAAGATGGCTTTTCCTCTTATATTTTATATAGACGTCTCTGTCACAGATACCTTGTAAATTGTACTTGTAAGATGAATTGCAATGGAGGACTGGCTTCTGAGCAGGATATGGGGCTGGGGCAGTGAGCAGCCCATGGTCCATCTGTGGTGATCTGGTTCCCAGGGTTCTACAGCTGGTTTTGGGGACACCTTTTATGTCCTAGCCAGGGCAGCACCTTCCAGTGGGACAGTGGGAGCAGACTACAACGTAGTGATGTTCCATCAAACAATCTGCATTTCAAATGGGCAGAATACAGAAAGGGTGGGCAAGCACAAGTGAAGCTGTATTTAGTCTTTATTTCAGGACCCAAAAATATCATTAAGGGCTACCAGCATCCTTTGGTGCAAAAAAGAAATCCTTTAGTTATTCCAAGTCTGTAACATGAAATTGCATTCTTCATCTTTTTCTGGATCTATGGCATCACTGGTAAAGGCTTTATTGCATTGACAGGTTTGGCTTTCTGATTAAAAAGGGATTATTCTTTTACTGAATGGAAGACAATGGTTTTATTTTACAAATTCAGTGATTTAAAGTTCAGTCCTGTTCTGCACCGGAACATCCTGAAACTTTGCAAACAGGTTTGTAAAATTAAATTGTGTGGCAATGACAGCATCCACACCTGAGCACGGTTTTCAATTCAATCTGTCTCTCTGATTAGAAGTAACCAGAGAGTCATAGATTTTAGAGACCCCTACCTAAAAAAAGTTGTCAAAGCTGATACACCTTTGGAAGATGCCCTGCATGAACGAAAAGCCTTACTGAAGGAAAACATATGGTCAGAAATGTTGCAGCCAGCTTCAGCTTTAACCCTTTGCAGCCTCATTAGCGTTCCCTGTGGAAGCACAGATGAGAAGGGACCTACCTTGAAATGACGTCAAGAAGTTTGCCCAGCAGACTAGACACAGCTGCACCGTTCAAAAGATTCAGAGGAAAAGAAGCCTTGCAACAATAATAATCTGATGAACTTTAAAAATATTGGATTTATTTATTAAAAAAGGAAACACATAAATATAAATGCTTTGATTCTGGGTCTGGCAAAAGAGTAACTGTTTTTATAGCCAAGAAAACACTGTTCTTTCAAGGCAGTACTCTGGTTTCACGTGAAGTGAAATGTTCCTTTTTTATTACTTGCAAAAGAAAAGAAAATATCAACTCCGTCTGTCAGTGTTGCTTTCGAGTTTAAGATGGAGCACCCTTCCGGAAGCTGTGAGGAAGATGTCTATAAAATGTTAGGCAGACTTTAAAGGAAAAAAAAAAGTATAGGGAGAACAGAAAAGCAGAAAAGAGAAGGCATAGTGATATAATAATAATAATAAAAAAGGGGCAGATCTCTTTCTGGTTTATGTTAGGATAAATTCAACTGAAACCAGTAATGTTATGCTGCATTTATACCAGTGCAGCAGCAAAAGGTTTACGTATGTCCAGAGCTCATGAATTTGAGCAAATAAATACAAGCTATGTAATCAGTTTTATTTGTTTTCTGACTCATGTCTGGTGCGTGGAGGCGAAGAGGCTCCGGTTAGAGAAGCAGAGTTGTCCTTCGGGCCGGAGCTGATGGGGAAATTGGAGCATTAAGTTATATAAAGTTGCAGGATCACCGTTTCAGCTGTGTAGCTTCTGGCAGCTTTTGCAGGTGATTTTGAGCGCGATGTTATTCTTGCCCAAATACAATTCCTACACCGCATTGGGTCAGCCTCAGAGAAAACAAGATGTGCTGGATTGGGTATGGGCATGAATGACCAGGTTTTCCCAGATGCAGAGCTGTACAACTCCTGAGGCTGTTTCTCACTAGAAAACTTGGCCGAGAAGCAGGGAATTGGGCTAATTAAGACGATGTTAAACACGGCTCTGCAGTAACAGCAGCTGACTGGCACGTTGGCTGGAACAAGAGGCATACTGAGCCCGACTGTCATGAAGCTGGGAAAGGAAGAGCCTGTCATTTTATTAACTGCAAACTTGTGTTGGATTGCATTAACGAGGCTCCCCCACAGCAACCCCACCGAATTTTTGGGGGAAGGACAGGGTGGGTGCCCACAGGGGAACACCATGCTTCAAAGGTCCCTCAGGCATTCATTTGATCCCCTTGTTTTTTGATCAACAGAGCGACGTTGTCAGAAACGAGTAGTGTTTTTTAGTCTCCAAAGTACCTACAGGTAGGCTTGGAACAAGTACTTCATTTTAAAAGTACTAAAAATCATGCCAAGAGACTTGCTGTCCTGTTCTGCACTGCTGAAAATCAGACCACTTCTCCTGGCGCCGAGATAAGGGGAAGGAAAACGTCTTCAGTCACCCATTTAGAAATGATTCAGAAATGCCAGCCCCAACTTTTTGAGATCTTTTTCCTTTCTACTTTGCCTATCTAGTAAATAGGTGCCATGCAGTGCCATTTTTAATTCTGTCATCTGCTGTTTTTTCATGGAGGACATAAGCTGTGTCCCTGCACGGGGTGGCACCCAAGAAGTGGTGATGCTCTGCAGGAACAGCTCAGGCCATGCAAAGCAGAAATGCTCAGGACTGGCCAGGAATATTTCTGAGTGTATGTAATCAGCAGCGAGCTCGCAGACTTTATTTAAACCTTCAACTTTTCTGCACTTAGATTGTCAAATATTTTATAACCTTTCCAAAAAGCCACCTCTTCCACTCTGCTTCTTTTTACTTTGGTAGAACTTAATTTTGAATTTCCTTTCACTGAATGTAATTGTTTGGATTAGTGAAGCGCGATTGTACTGACTTGGGTTGGATTGCATTTCTGTAGTATTCAGTCCTTGACTGTAAACCATTTCAGGTGAGATACCAGATTTTTAGCAATTGTTATATAAGTAACAGATGATTTTTTTTTCCTTAGTTTTGTCATTTCTTTATAGAAGTAAAAGCTTAAATTGTTTCTATACAAGTAGTATAGTAGTAAGTCATGGCCATGGCTCTGTGCTGGTCAGGGTAAATTTTGCTATTACCTCATATTTACATCTTTCACCAAGAACAATCAAATCTGACCCCAAACCAAAAATTATTTTTTCTTTTTCAAGTAATGAAAACAGGTAAGGCCCTTTCCTCCCTTGGGCAGGCAGGGGCACTTTCATTGGAGATGTTTTCCTGTTCAGACTTAGGATGCTGGGCTGGTTCCCTGATGCTCAGCCACTGACACAGTGCCTGCTGCCCATTATTTCAGAGTTCACCAGCATAATGCAACAGAAATACGAAGTGATGATGCCAGTCACCATTTACTGACCACTGCCGTGTGGTTCATCTGGTATTTCCTCAGAGAAGAGTGACAGTGAGGTTTTAATTGTAATGGCTATTAATGTGAGGTCCTGGGTGGTTTGGGGTGCATTAATTAGGATGTGAGAATAACTGAAAACAGGTAAAGGGATGGGTCAGGCTGACAGCTTCTATATTATTAACTCTGTCATATCAAATATTTATATTGTTCCAGCTGCTGGTCTCCTTTATACGCTCTCCCACCTTGAGTTGTAGAGGTTGAAATCATGTCTGTCCTCATCTTTCTCAAGACAGAGAAAGAAGATACGGAGGAGGGACAGGATGTCAAATGGGCAACCTTGGCTAACAGAGATGCCTGGTTTCCTTGCTCCTGTACATGGAAATCTAGCTGTAAATGTCAAATTCTCCCAGTGTTTTACCCTTTGGGTCTTATTTGCACTGAACGTTAAAAAGTTGGAGTGAACAAAGTATTTGTGCAAACTTTAAAAATGTAAGGTAGGAACCTACTCCTGGTTAATTTAATTGTGTACCTGGAAAGCTGTAAAGCTTCCCACAAAAAAGTCTTCCCTGCTGGCACCAGAGAGCACGAGAGCACATATCCATAATGCAAGGAAAATAGGAGAGGGTAGAGCAGGGGGACATATGGATTTGGGGCAAGCCTGGCTTGAACCATGCTCAGCCCTTGTTTCCCTGTGGCTGGAGGAGATGTGAAGGATGTCCCCATCTCTGCCACATGCTCCAGGAAACAGGATGGAGGCCGTTAGGGATCTCTGTGGGAAAAATGGCAAGATGTATTTTCTGAGCAGCAGTTTCTACTCTTATAACACAGACTTTAAGAAAGTAAAATAGATTTAGAAGGGTTTTTTTTTTTAATTATTAGATCAATTTATTGGTCGGCCTCAGCTGCTGCCGTTTTGGGGTGATGAGGGCTGTTTTCTGATCTCCCTTCTATGGGCACACCCAAGTCCTGCGTGATCCTGGGTACAAGTGCATCCTTCAGTGCCACCGAGCTCTTCTTGAGTCGAGGGGATGGAGTTTAGGTCCTCTGTGTGGCCCGGGCGTGCACTTTTCTGCGCTATCTCTGAAATCCACCCCATGCTGCCTCCTCCTCCTCCTCCTCCTCCTCCTTCTCCTCCTCCTCCTCCTTCTCCTCCTCCTCCTCGTTTATCAGCCAGAGCACACAGACAGATAACATCCTCGTGACGTGGCCCTGACCTTTGTCAACCTTTGTTAAGGCTCCATCTGAAGTCCGGCCGAGTGTTTGTAAACAGGATGTAATTAAGGCTGGGAACTGACAGCGCCTGATGGGAGGACAATGCGGAGCTGGCGGGACCCGGGCTGTCAGATGTCCGCCCGCATTGTGCTGCCGGTGCCGTGGCGGTAATTGGTGTCCTCTGGCCGAAGGAAGTGCACTCAACTCGGATTAATCTGCCGCCGTGCGGAGGCCGGCCCCGCGAGCGCAAGTGTTTCCTCCGATAAACCCCTCCGGCCCCCTCGGAGAGAGGCGGAGGGAGCCAGGGGGAAAAAGAAAAAAAAAAGCTGTGAAAGTCGAGACCGTGGTGACAGGTGCCCACCGAAAAACTGGGAACAGGAATGGTGGAGGGGGGAGAAAAACTGGCAAAGGCAAGACGTCTTCGCAACTCGCCTTATCGGCCGGGCGAGCGGGAGAAGTCGAGAGCTTATCGCGCTTCGGGGAGGCCGGAGGATGAGTGTCCAGAAGGGCTGGAGATAAACTCCGTCTGCAGGGCAGGCATCTGGGGGCTCTGGGATGGAGCAACAGTTTAGTCCCAGATTTTGTCCTGGACAAAGTTTGAAATACTTGTAAATATCTGTACGTACATATACATTTCTATGCATAAGTATAAAGTGTATATAGATGCACATAACGTACACACACATATAAGGAAACTAAACTTTGTAATTCAAGCAAAAATATTTTTCTGTTTTTTATTCTGTATTATTTTTTTAATATCCTGATAAGATTTTATAACTCATTTTGTAGCCCTAAACTGGTACATAAATAACTGAGAGTAGAATTGATTGGAAGTAAGACTGAAACCGAGTATCCCATTTTGCTTCTCCACTGCTTGCCCACAAATGAGGGAGAAGTTTGACTTCAAAACCTTATTTTTCATTACCTAACCCAAGCAAGTATGTTTCAAAGTATATACCTTTTCTTTTTAACCTTTTATTTTTACAGACCGACAGATGTCTATCCATGTTAATCTTAAAGCTAGACATATATTCAGAAGTACACACTGATTTATGAAAATGTATAGTATTCTCACTTTTTTGGCACACATGTCCCTGAAAATGTTATGGTTTTTTTTCTTTTAGGTTTTAAATTATACCATCAGCTTAAGGATTGTACTGATTGCACTAATACTTCAGGTTTATTCACTTAGATTTTAATGCAACACACTGGATCCCATATTCGTTAGGAATTTCAAAATTGTCACTTTAAAATGAGAAATAAAGAGGTGCCCAGGAACATGAATCAATGAATATATATAAAGACGTATGACAAAGTCTGCCTTATATATAGAGAGAGAGCAGATACTTTGGAAATTCAAATAACACTATGGCAGTTTCCCAGAATAACATCCTTCACAACATCCAAGTACGGACCATTCATTGAACATTTTAGACCCTGTAATTTGGGGCTGGAGGAGACAGATTGTGCTGCTGTTGAAATCACTAACCAAATTCTTGTTCTACTTTGCTCCAAGGAGAGGTGAGCAATAGGAGGGGGGATTCCCGATGCCCCCAGCCCAAGAGCTCTGCTGTGTTGGAAGGAAGGTGAGAAGGTGGCCTGTGTTGGGAGTACAGCCACTTTTAAGGGAGAAAAAAGCGACTTTAGGAGAAAAAAGGGCTCCAGTAATGTTTTCCCACATTTGTGGGTCTGCCCAAGAAAGAAGCCTTAAAAATAAAAGAAACACTAAACCCCAAATCCACCTGTTTGCAGGGGAGAGAAGTGATTCCCAGCAGAGACAAAAAAATAAATATATATATATTTCTCTGTGTGTATGTAAAAAGACAAACGAATGAATATTTCTTTCCCCAATATGAGAAGGAAAATATAAAAATATTCCTTGGCAGCCTCGAGAGTCATAGTTTATTCAGCTCAGAAATACGTCTCAAAGTTCAAACCGAAGTTGACCAATACTCCAAAGCTGCCTTATAGCTGCAGATTGTGACGTTTGCTTCCAGATGTTAATGGGAATAAGGTAGAAAAGAACAATAATGCCTGGAGCCTGTTGAATGGAAATGGCTTTTTTCCTATATTAGATTAGATTTTTCCTCTATTAGTTGTCAGACATCCATATCCCAGCGCTAGCAAGACGGGCAGGGAGCACGGTGGTGTTAGAAGGTTTGCCAGGTTTGGTTTTATGTACATGTGTGTCTCGTCTGCTGAGCACAATGTGAAGCAGAGCCCTTCACTCAACAGGAGCAAATAAATACACGAAAATGAAAGATGAAGTACAGCGCCTTTGGAAGCGGGACAGGGCAGAAGCCAAGGGGAGGATGGACAAAAGGCCCTGAGGGATGGAAACTGGCTCATGGCTAGAAAGGGGTGAGGGAAACCAGGACATAAATGGTTCCACTTAACCTACCTAACCTGCTTAACTAAATAAACCACTACTCCAACATATAGCGGGGCTTCCCTTAAAGACGACTGTCATTAGATAGAAGAGTTAAAAGACAGAAAGATCTGACAGAATTAACTTTGATGTTTGAGTATTTGTTTGCCATGTAAATGCAACCACTAAAGGCAAAGGAACAAAATACCCAACACGGTGAATATAAGGGTTTTTTTGGGAGGAGGTGGGTTGGGTGGATTTTTTTTTTTTTTTTTTGGGTAGGTAAATCATTTTCTTTTTAAATGAAATTCTGTTTGACTGCATGAAATATGAACAGTAATTAAATGCACAGTCTGTGGGCCTTCCATACTTTAAAGCTCTTTCTTAAAAAAAAAAAAACCAACACAACTGCTCACCTCAGACAGGCCAATTACCCAAGAATGATGGAGTCAAGAGGAAAGTAGCTAAATTTCTTTACTTGAATGATCACAACCACAAGCCAGTGATTAGTCCCTGCAGCACCAGCGGGGATGTGGTGGGGACACTCACATAGGAAGACTTCAAATAGTCATTTCCTTGGTTAAAATAAAATCTGACTGCACTAAATAGACAGTTTTTAATCTCAATTGGACATCTGAAGATTTCTCAAGCTGTTGTTGGCTGCGGCAGAAACAAATTTTTCTGCTTTGTTGATTAAACTAGTGGTCTCCACCATTGCTTATCGGCCTGCGACGAGCTGTTCTTTTTAATTAAAAGTGAGCCACCACGAGAGAGCAATTAACAGCTAGTAATTACTGTGCTCTTCAGAACTGCAACATTTTGCCTTTCATTCCAATTATATAATGGACAAGTGGCTTTTTGATCTTCAAATTAGTGAGCTCTTGTACTATTTGTTTTGAGGCAGATTTGGAAGGTTAATGATGGCCTGTGGTGGCACTCTTTCCACTGACTGATGTAAGACAAGAAAAAAAGAGGAAGGAAACAGGAATACTCTATCAAGAAATGCAAATGCTGCCTTCATGATAATGAACAGGAGAAACACAGGCAACTTAATATGCAGGTTATTTAATATGAACCAAATAAGCGCTCGTTTTGGTGCTAGCCCATGCGATGGAATTCTTTTTTTTTTTTTTAAATAAAAAAAAGTTTAATTAAGCATTTCAATATAGATTCTTTAGAGAGTGACACATAACATTTAACCGTTTGATACTTAATTGTGTTTGCCTTTGATTGTGGCACCTATAGTTAAATGTTGTACAACAGTGCTGAGGCATTGAACTGTCCCTTAGGACACGCGATGCATTGACTTTGTCTAAAATCTTTTAAGTAATAAGTCTTAATATATTTAATGGCTACAGTGCCCTTTGAGTACAAGGACCCCCTTACATCACAACTGTTGTCTTATTTTAATTAATATTGATTTGCATCTCTTAAATAGAAACTATAATTGTTGCTCTTGCTTATGGCTCTATAATAATCCTAGAGGATAGGCGTCTCCGTTATGTTGTGTATATAGGGGTTCGTGTTTTAAAGAAAAGATCAATAATGCTGTTATTAGGGCAGGTCTTGCTCTGTTGATTGGAGCTGCTGCAATTGGCTAAGTGGTGCTCTGCTGACTTATACCAGTTGTAGACTTTGCATTTGATTTTTTAAATCGTTTCCCTGATACTATTTTTTTTTGGGTGTACAAACGCAGATAAGGTTTGCTCTAGTCTCAGCTACTCTGATTTTTTGGAAGAAGTCAACAGCTGCAGCACTCTGATACCTCCTCAGTAGATTAAGAATTTGGCACTTTACTTGTGCCGTGCATGTCTGGATTATGCATATCTGCACAGTTTAACAAAACCATGGACTTCATTTAATAGACAAATGACAGATGTTGTGAAAAAAAGTAGGTATCGTCAGTGTGATGAATAAAGCATAAAACTCATTCTTTGGGTAGCTGAAACAAGAGGATCTGTGTTTAATTTTTTTTACATTCATTGATTTAGCTCTTCCTTCGCTAAATACAGTCAATAATTTCACAAGTAACTGTAGGCATGACAGAACATAGACTTTCTCTTTTGGGCTCTTAAAACTTTAGTCCTGCAGTTGTTCATGTAGGAGAGAAATTTCCTGTTGATTTACTTGGAGTTAGAATTAGGTCTGTATTGCTCAGAAAATGCTGGAAAAACAGCAGAAAAAGCAGGTTCTTAAAAGTGGTTGGATCACATTTTCAAGTGTCCACCTAAACCCTGAACTGGAGTTTGATACTTTAATTGTGATTTTGAGAAAAGGCTCTGCAACCAGTGTGCCAGGCTGGTTACATGGCTTATGGTCTCGTGGATAAGTGCAAGCTGAGCTCTTGAAAACATACATCAAGAATCTCTCCCCATGCCCTGACTTCGGCAAGGCTTCCACTGAAAAAACTGTGGCTTCTGAAGAATTCAGGACTGAACCCACACACAGGGCTTGGGAGGTGGAGAGTAGGAAAATAGTCTGAATAAAAACATGTCAAGCAGGCACAGGGACAATATGCACACATACAATTTGAAAAAAAATACTTAAGGCGCTTGAAAATTTAAGTCTCTTTAGAGGAAACTGTTTTGCTATAGAGGAAAAATGTTGATTTTTCAGCTGCAGGTTTGTTAAGGATCATGAACTGTTTTGGTTCACTGTCTAGAGTGTTCCTCCCAAGTGGTTCCAAGTTGGAAGATTGCATGCTCTTTGTTCTAAGTAGTATGTGGCTCATCGCAGTCATACTTTTCATACTTTCCATGGGCTGAGATGTCATCAATGTGATGCTCATCTGTACTGCAGGAACGTGGAGAAAGTATGAGGGTTGCATTTTCCATTATCTCTCATTCAAATAGTCTTTTGAAGTGATTTGTTGCAACTCTCCTTTGTTTCTTAACACACAATGTGCTGGCATTTCTTTTGGAGATGTGTGGGGAAGGCTAAGATGTGCACTATCTCTGAGCCCCTGGAATGAACTGGGGAAATGGGTAGAAGGAAGTAAAGACTCAAACTCTGAAAATTTAAGCAAACGGTGTTGGGAGAAGGATAGAGAGACACCCCTGAGATGGACTTTCTGGAGACATACACCAAAAGCCTTCTATGTTTTCCTTTGATTTCAGCAAGCCAAACCGTTCCCTCGAATCCCAGCATAGCTAGGAGAGGAGAGGCATATGCAGCTCCAGGAACACCCTTAACAAGTAACTACTTCTGTGGTGAGGAGAGGGTTACCTCTCTCATTTCCTAATCTGAGAGTGTTCTGTATACATACAGATGGGTAATTAATAATTTTCAATGACTGTTGCTGGTGATTTTTTTTCTGCACCTAAGACCAAGTTACCATTTCCTATCTAATTTATCATCTGTGATACACCACTGATCTGATGTAGTGCTGTATCTAATAACATCCTGAGGGGATTCATGAAAATGGAGGTAAAAGGAATTGGCAAGATCATTGAGGCAATTTCTGTGGCTTGAACTTGGACATTTGTAATATCTAATTCAATATAAATATGAACTTGACTGTGCCATTTGCACAGAAGTCCACAGGGCAGAGGGACCTATGTTAAAGGCTGTGAGATCCAGATGAGCCACAGATATAATTGCCCATGTTGGGTAGGTACAAGGCAATGGAAAAGCAAACCTGAAAGGCAGGTGTGCTTGGGTGTTGTGTTGAGTAGGAACAAGTGGGATAAAGCTTTCATCACTGGTGGTGCTGTGCTTCACAGCGGTGAAAGGCTCTGAGGATTTCTGAACTGTGGTTTTTAGCATCAAAACCATCTCTTTTGTGAAACTGGGCAACGCTCTCCAGCTTTTTGCCTCATTCGTGCAGTGCCCCTGGATCCTCAGCCTGACTTCAGCCCAGCTTCTCCTGAGGGATAGCAGTGTGAGAGGAGGATCCAGGCATGTGCTTCAATTATTGCAAACTCTTCACCATATATCTACATCTTGGAAGGTAAAAGCAAGCCGTGGCAGCAGCGCTGGCCGTGCGGTTCACCTCTTTAAACAATATATTCTCTTGATCTGCACACATATGGTGACTCCCGTTAATGGGAGTTACACATGCTGGGTAAGAGGAGACTAAACCTTTCCTACATTTTTACTAGGGAAATACTGGAAATGGGATGACGGCAGCCAACTAGATTGTGAGGGCTCTTGTCAGAAATAGGATGAGGAATTTGTTTCCATGTAGCTCATACAGTAACAGACATAAGCCTCGAGCCAGAGACAAATAGTAGTTAATATCTAGAGAAGGCAAAGTGTTCTCCGAGATGTTTAAATGAGAATTCCAGAGCAAGATGAAAATTGGCCTCTGAGGGAATAACATTTTCTTTTTCTTCATAACTGTGGATAAAAATTCCAAATAGATCATCAGTATGCATATTAAGGGGAGATCACATTCCTGTGATATTCTTGGAAAATTCAGTAGCAACGTATTTTTCATTTTTTAAATTTTTTTTTCTCCCTGCAATTTTTTTCTTGGATTTTTGCCATATAATGCAATAAAACACACCCATGAGATGCAGGAAATTTAAAGTCTGTTGGTGTTCATTACATTACACAGAGTCATACAGAATTTAAGGTCCTATATGTTAGTCTGCTTCTGAATCAAGACAGGCAAGTACATCCAAGGTAGAAGCAGCAAAACCCTGTATGCCTCTGCTGTAGCTGGAAATATGAGAATAAGTCTTCTGGATGTGTATTTATTTTGGAGTCTCAGAAAAACCCAATAGCAGCAGTGCTGCTTTATGTGAGGCCTGGAGTGAAATAATATATATATATATTCACCAAAAAGAAGAAAAAAAGTGCGATCAATTTAACTTTCATCTTTTCTGCCTTGTCCTCTGTTGCTATCACATCTCATAGGCTGAGCAGAGCGAGGCTCCGTGAGGAGCTTGAAGGGAATTGAGGTACAAATCACTATATTGCTAAGGAAGGTGGTAATATAATTTTAAATTATAAATTGCAATCTGTAGATTTTAGTCTCTCTTTGAGTTCAGCAGGCCTGTTCTCCTCTGCAAGGGTTTGCCCTCATTTTCTCTAGGGTTTTGTCCAGTCCTGTTTGCAAGAGCCAGGCAGGTCTCCTTCTCATGGCCTTCTCCTGCTCGGATACGACGATGGTTGGGTTAATCATGGTGCTTCTCAGCACAGAGGTATTTGAAAATTGTCTGCAGAAATAATGGAAAAATGCAATGTTATGGCAACATTCCTTCAGGGGCATTTTTTTTTCTCCATAGAAACAAAGGAATTTTGTTCAGACAGTTTTGAAAAGTTCATTCTTTTAAAGGAAAATGAAAAATTATTTTTAAAAAGCTGTAATATCCTTCACATGCTTTGTGGTACACCTTGATTTGTAATAGATGTGTAAAAAATATTGGCAAAGATCCTCCAATGTGTTTGGAGCCCTACCTTCCACATAGTTATTGTTTTGTATCTTCGATTTGTAAATCCAATCCCATATTACACATTTTTTTTCATCGCTTTTTTGCTTAAATTTCCTTCCGGTTTTGTACATTCTCCCCATAATCAGGTTCTTCCATCCCTCTCCGTTATGGGTGTCACACAAAGAGGGGCTGAGGTCTTCATGGTTCATACTGGGAAAACTGTGATGGATTGTTTTTCTGGATGGAGCTAATAATTACTAAATCCCCACTTAATAGTCCTGCTTTGCGGATGTCTCTCCTCCAGTGAGCATCATGTGCTAATCTCTTGTTCTTCCGGTGTATGCATCCATACTTAATGTGAGGAAACAGGCTTAAACCTCTTAAACTCATGTTAAATGCTCAGAGTTGCCTTTTACAGCTGTCCACATCCAGAGGTGGGAGTGCATCCTGAAGTGTTTCCAACACCTCTTGTGATGCAGAGTGTGACCAGACCAGACTAAAAGCATTTTGCATTTAGTTGCAAATTTTGAGATTCTACCTCCATCTCGTGAAGTTACCTGCTAATGCCATTGCTTTAAATATACCCCAAAACGTGGAAAAGAGCAAGGTGCAAGGGAGTGTAGCTTCCTTGGTTAGATCCAGGCTGCTTGAAAAGTTCTTACCTATCTGTGAGATAAATGTTCTGAGTCAAATCAATTCATAGCTTCGGGACCTTTCACTTTTAGCAGGGTCAGATACTGTATCCTCAGCCAAGATTTGTCTTTGGAACTGGATGATGAAAAAAAAGTGATGCTATTCTATTTTAGGAGTAAACTGAGGTCCGGTCTGTCTTGCCCTCATCATCTTCCTACAGACAATAAATCTTCAACAGGCATGAATCCACATTTCTGTTGAATTCTAGGGAACATTCTTGATTTACACTAGGAATATGTTTGTTTGTAAATTATCCATTTTGTATAGATGGAACAATATTGGCCAGGTTGGATGGGGCTTTGAGTAACCCAGTTTAGTGGGAGGTGTCCCAGCCCTTCCCAGTGCCAGGGAAGTTGGAACTAGATGGTTTTTAAGGTCCCTTCCAACTCCTGTGATTCTACTATTTGATTTTCTATATGTTTTAGAGGTAAAATCCTTGTTTGTGAGTGAGCCTGGAGCTGAGGTTGGGCATCAAACCCTGTCTTGTCCCCAGGAGCTTTGGTGTATGCCAGGGAAAACCCTATTTTCCATTTACTTATAGGAAAAAAGGGCAGAGGAAGGCAAGAGGCATAGAAATCTCAATCTCCCTGTTGCTCCTTCCTATGGGATTTTAATCTTTGACAGCTCTTTCTGGCTCATTTCACGTATTACATGGAAATGATGTCAGATGGGGAACATGTTTGTGCTGTGTCATCATAGCCTTGCTTTCTGTGAGGGGCATTTAAAGGAGGCTAAAGGAGCCCTTCTGTTTAGAAAACTATGGATTTGGTAGCAGCAGGAGCTACCTGTGCGAATTGTCTGGGGAGCTGCTGGGTGCTGTGCCAGGGCATAAGCACAGGAAAATGGAGATCATGCAGTAGACTGTAAATAAATTGAATTTTTGTGTAATTGCCCCTGTTTTTTTGCAAGTCTCAATTTTATCTAGCATGGGGGCTTTTAAAGCATGGTTTGCTTTTGCAGTGGACTACTTTTCCTTGCTCTCTACAGCGTGGAAAATAATGCCTCGGTTGCCCAGTCCCTTTCCCATTAAATTAAGAAACTATTTTGCATTGTTCTAGGGAACATAATGCGCATTCCTAGGAAAATACTCTTTTTCCAATAGAGGGAGTGTTAGTGCCAGGCAATGCCCTTCTTTCTCACTCTCTTTGCATCTCATAAACCTACCTATAAGCAAATAAAGTGTGCATTAGTGGCTTGGTGCTATTTGGACTGAGTTTGCTCCCAGCTCTGCATTTCTAACTGACTTCTCCGAGCCAAAACATACAGAGAAAAGATCAATCTGTTCATAACAGCAGAGTGAGGTGAAAGTTGGTCCTCTCTCAAACTAGCCTCTGGTTAGGAGGGCTGAGTCCTCTCTGTCACCCTTTGCCTTCGTTTGCCTAATCTCTGGCAGACAAAAAAACTTGTGTTGGCATCCAGAAGTTCTTTAAAAAAAAAAAAAAAAGAAGTAAAAAATAAAGCAAGGAATTCCAACCTCTAATCCCTGTCACCTTCCATTGAGAGGGCTGGGGTTGGTGAGGGGTGGGGAGGAGGAGAGCAGCCCTGGCTCACAGAACAAAACCAGTCTAAGCCCCTCGCACATCAGACAAAGCCTGGGAAAGCGCTGCTGGTCTGTGGGCTGCAGGATCCCCTCTGCTCCGAGCCTCTCCACCTCAAGCCCCTCTGCTCTGAGCCTCACCACCATCCAGCTGCCCTCTGGGGAGATGGGATCACCTGGACATCACCCTCCCCAGCCCCTCGCTTTCCCTAGATACATCGTGGGTCCCTGCCCTTTGGCATTTGAAAGGGAAGGGGATGCTTAAAGGCAGGATGAGGGGTCACAAGTTGCCAATCCAGCGTGAATCTGGGATGTGATGATGAATGTGAGTCCGTTCGACTCCTGGTTGTGGGGGGGGTCTTCCATCCTAAGAGGGTCGCTTTGCTTTCCCTTCACTGGGCTCGCAGTGCAGGCTTGGGGTGCTCGTTTGAATCATTGGGGCCAAATTCTGCTCCAAACTCAAATTACACTGAAATTTGAATGCAAGCAAGAGCAGGGGCTGATCTGATCTGATCTTAATCTCTAGCAGCTGCCTTGATTGGGGCTTTACTTTCTGAGCCAGACAGGCAGCCGCTGATTAAAACCCAAGTCAGGGGGGCAACGACCCCGAATTTACTGCCTGCCCTTTGGCAGTCGAGGGGGTCTAGAAGTCAAAGTCCCAACCTCTGCCAAGGCTACGGGAGCAGAAGAGCCTCTGAAGTCCCCGGAGAAGCTGGGGGCACCAGCAGCAGCTTGGGGAGGCAGTGAAGGGCGAGCAGAGCATCTGCCTGGTGAAAACACAGGACTTGACAAAGGCTGTAAATCCAGCGTGAATCATGGAAATGGAATTAACTTAAAATTAAACTTTCAAGGTGAAATATTAGCAGTCGTAACAGTTTGTTTTTATCACACGGTCGCGAGCCGCTGTGATTTTTAGGAAACTTTTCCTAGTAATTTAGCTTCAGGATAGATGGCACATGCCACGGTGTCTTTAATGGGGAGGCGTAATAGCGTGTGCTGTGGGAACTGTGGGTTCGACGCTGAAGCATGCATTTAAAATGTAAAAGGGAGATTTATAATCTTTCTGGTGACACAGAAGGATAAAAGCCAATGACCAAAAATATGGAAAATTAATTTAGATAGAAAAGATGTAACCTTCTGCGTGTCTCGCATCTGCTGTTCCGGGATTTCTGCATAAATCTATATGTTTTGGTTCTATTTAGTGCTGTGGGTACTTTGATTAATTTAGCTACATGTTACTGTCATGTTGGGCACATTCATCTTCTGTCTTGAAGCATGTACTCCTCAGCCTCTCTATCATTCCACCCCTTCAGGCCTTATTTTCATCACATTTAAGGGAACTCTCCCCTGCCTGTCTTTATCTTGTTAGGCTTTCAGCAGCTTAAGTTGAATCTTCATTCTTTCCCTCTTGCTGTCAAACCTCTTTTACCAAGTTATCTCATTTTCCTATTCATAACATCGAACCCATTATATTTAATACTCAGGCACAATTGCATCTGAACATTATGTAGGACTTGCCAGCACAAATACTTGTAAATGAAATCAGACCACCCCTGGAAGGAACAGTGGTGGCTTTGCCTTGCCAGTGTATTTTAAATTGAAAAATGCCCAGGACTAAATCCAGTCCTGGAGTAAGTGGTTGTGACTTAAGTGAAGTCAGTAGAGCTTCGTCTGCTAAGCTGAGATGGATTTGACCCTTCAGTACTGAAAGCTGGAAGGTTAATAATGATCACATAATCTGATATGAAGCAGAAATTAGTGTCAGAAGTGTCCCAGTGGGTCTGTACATCTACAGATGAAGAAGCCCTTTACAAGGATGGGTAAATAATAATGTTGATGCTACAGGCTAGAAGACTGAGGCAGGGAAGTTGAGGGACAGTTTTCAACAAGCTATCAGTGTCGAGAGTACACTGAAGCCCGTCTCTTTCCAGGAGAGGATCCAAATCTCCTTTGGGTGCCAGTCTCTGGGTCCTTAACCTGAAGGCTTGGCTCCATCAGGCAGAAGAGTTTGCTTTTTCTCCTAGGCCTCCTTCTGTTCTATGAACTAACGCCATGATGCTATGGAGGGACCTCTTCAGCAGCAGGTGCTTTTTAAAAAAAAAAAAAAAAGAGTGTGACTTCTGGGTTAAGCACGCATTTTGGCAACATTCTTTTGCTCTTTGCACCTCTGCAAAGTGGGGGCTGGGAGCCGCACAGGCACCTCTGGCCATCACAGGGATTTGTGCTCTGTTTTTTGAGGTGGATCCCAATGTTTCTGCCTGTTGCAAGAGCTGGGTCAGTTTGTGAAAGATGATACATGAATTAGTTCCTTCTGGTAGCGCTGGACAAAACTCAGTGACCCAGGAAATGTTTTCCTCCCCTTTATTCCTATAACTGCCTTTTTTTTGCTGGCAAGCTGACCTTTTTAAATGCTTCATCCTTTCCCTCCCAAACGTGGAATTTCCTCCTCGTTCTGGCTCAAGACCCAAGGCTGGTCAGACTCAGTACAGGCTAGAAATGGGGTTTGATACAGGACAGCATCATGCTTTTGGCAGAGTATCCTGGCCTGGGAGAGCAGCGGTGGAGAATGCCGTGGTGCCGGGGCTGGGGGATCCCTGCCTTCCCCCTGGGGCTGCCCTCACACTGTTCAGTCGCCTCGAAAAGGGGTCGAAGTGTTTTCTCTGTACATTGTTCTATTTTTAGGAGGAGGAAAAGCTATTTTAAGCCACTCTAAAATGTTTTTATGGCTCTTTCTGAGCCCTCTGTAGCTAGTTGGTCTCATGGTAATGAAGGCATTTGGCCTTACAAGTGGAAGGATTATGAAAACAGCTTTGGCGATTTCTAGAAATGCTCCAACATATTCCCAAAATAGGATTTTTTTTGCCTGTGTCTTTGCTTTCGATTTTTGGTTTTCCAAATGAATGATGCTAAGTGAAAACATGCATTCTGCCACTTTCGCCAGGGTGCTGTGACCCAGCCCCTGCGGATGAAAAGCACAATAGCACATTTCCTGAACATTAATACTCACTGCTCACTCAATAGTGCACTATTTAGAATCATAGAATGGTTTGGGTTGGAAGGAACTTTAAAGATCATCCAGTTCCAACCTCCCTGCCCTGGGCAGGGACACCTCCCACCAGAGCAGGTTGCTCCAAGCCCCATCCAGCCTGGCCTTGAACCCCTCCAGGGATGGGGCAGCTTCAGCTTCCCTGGGCAACCTCTTCCAGTGCCTCACCACCCTCACTGTAAAGAATTAATTTCTAGAATCTAATCTAAATCTTCCCTCTTCCAATTTAAAACCATTGCCCCTTGTCCTGTCACTGCACTTCCTGACAGAGTCTCTCTCTGGCTCTCCTATAGGCTCCCTTCAGATATTGAAAGGCTGTTATAATGTCTCCCCGGAGCCTTCTCTTCTATGCTCTAGTTAGTAAAAGCTTAAAATATCTTTGCTTAGCTTTTACTTATTCCTATTGCTGGCAAAAGCCACTGGAAGATTTATGTGGGAATTTTTTCTTGGATAGAAGTAGGAAAAGATCTCGGATTTGGGGCTCAGGGACAATCCACTGCCTGTGGGATGGATCATGGCACTGAAATTGCACTGCACTTACCCATCATCTCCGAACTTTTTGAAGTGATGACTGATGTTTTACCACTGCTCTTCCCACTAGAACCAGGCTGGCTAAATCAAGGACTTTCTCTTAAAAATGAACGCTTTCTGTAGTGCGTGGCTGATGCCCACTGGGTTTGGGATGGTAGCAACCACAGTGTTATGGGATAGTCTGTGTTTAAATGAAGGTGTAAAGCAGATGGGATGAGTCAGTGAGAAACAAAAAGTATCACTTTTGGGGCTAGCAAATTAAATTATTTCTTGTGGTCCAAATGAGGTGTCTGGGGCTGTTTGAATATAAGCATCCCAGGCTGAAGAGTTGGTGCAAACCAGTGTCAATGCTGTAAACTTTAATACAGAACTGGAAAGAATGAGGTTGATGATGGTCCAGATGGCCAACAGTACGCTCTCTGGTACATGTTTCTAAATTCCCTGTGATAGAAACAAATAGAGATTTAATAATGTCAGATAAACATGTAAATGGAATAATGTCTTAAACAATCTCATTACAAGTCCTTGTGCAGTCAATATAATCAGTCTAAAACCTGGCAAGTATATAGAAAAAATACCCTTTTGCAAAAAGAACATTTATTCAAATATTTCTAGAACTATTAATATCATTGACTTGAGGCACAAATACAGGTTAGTGCCTTTGGGCCTGGGTGCCTTAAACATTAAAATTTATTATTATTATTTATTTTTATTAGCTTCATGCGGCAGAAGATTTATAATATTCTAGTTTTTATTAAGTACTTGTGGTTTTTAAAACTGATCGTAATTGTTGCTGGGCAAATCTCAAAAGGGGAAGAGGATTGGTTGGTTTAGTTTTGATTAAACTCTCAGAAGTTTGGGCATTTATCCAAACTATCTCAACCTCCTGCATTTCTAATATGGGCCTGCCTATCTTCCAAGGATAGGCTTTTCTTTTTCTTTTTATCTTTTCCTTTCCTTTTTCGTTTCTTTTGTGAAGGTTCCTGTCCTCCTCGGGTTTGGGTCAGACAGATGGTAGAGTATTTTGGTGTATCTGCTTCTGAATATGACCTGGAAAAGACAGACAGGAAAAGAGTTCAAAAAGTTTGCAGCAAGTAATTAAAAAGAAGATATCTTTACCCCTTAGTTGTTAACCCTTGCAAACCTCGTTCAGTTTGTAGTTTATACTAAGTAATAATGTCCTACTATAGCTATATGTTAATTCAGATCCTGCAAATTGAATCCTGTAACTATATCACAGTCTTGATCATGGACGTAGTAGGATTCTGATGCAGAAAAATCAACATGTTTTTCTTCTTTGATACTACATGAGAGAAATAGGAACTAGGAACCAGAGCGTGGAACAGAGCATTTTCCTGTATCATATTGCCAACTCCTTTAATTTTATCACAAATGTTACCTCACTTGGTACCTCACTCAGTGTTGTTGCTTCATGTGTTCCACAGTTGTTAGGATCATCTCTTCCATTAAATAAAGGAAGCTCACATTTGCAACGTTCTTGAAAGCATCTTTTGTCTTGGAAACAAAAGACAGAAAGGTTCTAGATCAGTGCACGTTTTTGTTATAGGTGTTTTGTGTACACGTGGGGATGCATGCAATTT
>BJBW01003211.1:105000-106584 GCA_004320125.1 Scolopax mira | reverse complement strand
TTTTAGGCTTTTTACCACAGTTTGTAAAAGCTTCTCTGTTGAAATAATTTCATTCTGGCAGGATTTGGGCACCTGTTGAAGCAAGACATTGCCATGTCCTTGTTGGCACTATCAGAGTCCCCAGGGACCCATGCGAAGCTCTGGGGCTGTTGGTGCTGTACGTACACACACACAACTGCTGGTATTTCCCTTATTCAAACTGGTGCAAACTGGCCAAGTTCTTGGAAGGAACCATGTTGAACTGGTGGCTTCCCTTGCAAGGTTGGTTTGGATATGGGCAAGCATTGAGAAGGAGAGGTATTTAGGTGGAGCAGTTTTGCATGGACGGTGTCTGTCATGGTCTGGAGAAGCTGGCTTTCTCTCTGGTGGAAAATTAGCAGGCTTCCTCCCCTCCTGGAAGGACAAATGAGTCCTCAGTACATGGTACTAACCAGCGAGCACAAAATTGGTTTTGATCTTCAGTTGGAGAGCTGTGCTCGGCTCACTGGCTTTGTGTGAGATTTTTGTGGAGCACTGAACAGACCTTTATTCCTTTCTTCAGCAAGAACAACTTTCTCCATTTCCTCTCAAACACAGGCTTTTGCTGTTATAATCGTGCAATTCCACCTGGGTTAAAACTGAAAAGTGTTTCTAATTGGATCCAGGCTAATATCAGGCCAGCACGCAGTGGTTTTCCAGCGTGACTGGGATATTCCACCCTCTGACAAGCAAAAAGACACACTTTTTGCTTTAATACCCCCATGATTTTCACTTGTAAAAAAATTGCCATTTTTTTCTGAAGAAAACCAGAATAATATATGTAATAAAAATATTTTATACAGGGATATATTTTGATAGTTTGCAAATGGTGCTTTGCTAGACCAGTTTCTGGTCACCAGTAGGTTTTGGTGGTACTAATATCTTTGTCCATGAACCCACCAGCCATGTCTAAGCCCAGTTCTGGAACACGTCAGTGGGTGCTCTTGATGCTGAGGGACTGTGGTGTTGGTCTCTCATCGATGCTGCAAAAGAGGGTAGAGGCTCAGAAAGCATATGGAGCCAGTACTGCTGGGTGGCAAGTATCTCCTACGTGGAACTGGAGGTGCTTAGTACCAAGGAAGATCACAGAATCATTTTGTTAAGATGATTTACATGACACCTAGTAGATAGGGTAATTCAACTGTAAGTGGGGATCTTGCTTCTTTTCACTACCTTTATGTTCTCTTTCCCACTCTCATTTTTGCTCTCAGAAGTTGAATCTGTGTCTCTTTTAGCTTTGAGAACATTTGGAGAAGCTGCTCTTCTTGAGGTATCAGATACCTTCTGTAGGATCTGTGAAACCTGATCTTCTAATTTTTAATGTTTATGTTGTTGAGTCGCGCCAATGGAGCAAACTATATGGAGGGTTTTGTGCGTGAAGACTTGCTGAGTGCCCCTGAACCCAGCACTGAGTTTCAGTTGGCAACAGTAAGGGCAGCCGGGTTGTGATTTGGGCTAAACCAGGTCCGTGCCGGATACTGGTGGCCGTGCTCTCTGGCAGGTTTTGTCACCGAGGGGTGATTCACAGCTGAAACACTCTACCTCGTGGGGAGACACGACCACCAG
>BJBW01003211.1:0-100000 GCA_004320125.1 Scolopax mira | reverse complement strand
TGTAAGATGTCCACAAATGTTGGAAAAATGATGTTGTCGGGATGGGATTTTTAATGGCACGAACTGGGTTGCTATTGAAATTGAGTTGGTGTTGGGGGCTGGCTTCCTCTGCGTTCCTTTAGCCAGGCTGTTCTAGAAAATTTGGGTTTTCATATAAAGGAAAATAATGATAGCCAAATAAATATTGTTGGAAAAAACCCAGTATTATAAAACTTCAGCAACCCAACCAGACATGATTGTCCTGATGGCTAGAAGCTGCTTGATTTCCAGCCTGTGTTACTCCATAGCTGGTCCTTACTGGGTTGTTTTGGTGTCAACCTTGCTGTTTAGATCAAATAACTTCCTTCTCTGGTGCTTATCGTCCTGCGCTGTTAGTGGGGAGTGCATGTATCTACTCTTAACCTTAATTTGCTGAGCTGCATCAGGAAGGGTGTTTTAGTCTCCCTTCTTTAGTTCTTGCTTCACCAATAACTTTGGCTGTCCTTCCTCATGCTCCAGCTTCAACCTGTGCTTTTTTGAACTATAATAATAACCAGAACTGTGCCTAGCTTTGCCAGCTACCAATGGCAGCTCCAGCAAAGGAAACATCACTCCTATGTCACCCAAGATGGCCACAAAAATATTCTATTAATTGCTTAGGGTTGGTATGATCAAGCAAAGGAGGAGACCTACATCCTCTCGTTTTTTCAGCTTTGGAGCTTCAGCTTTTGGGCAGGTTTTCTTGGTTTCATCCCCAAGAACATGTCATTTCATCCCAGTCCCACCACTCCATTCCTCAAAGTCATTCGATTCTTCCCGAGTGATATTCTCATGTTCTTCTCAAACAGTGATGATGCTTTCTTTTTCCTTATCTGTCATTAGGTCTGATTGCAGCTCTTCTTGCGGAATTCACTACTACCACCTGCAGTGGGACATTTCTCCTTTCATAGCCATCTCCTATTAGCCAGTGCTCTACCTACCCAAAAAAGTCTTTTTGCACAAATCTCCATCTTTATCATCTTAGCTAATAATTTTCAGTGTATCATTGCATCAAATGTTTTATTGAAATCTAGGTAGAGTAGACCTAGTTTTTCCTTTGCTCTATCTAGAAATAAAAATAAATAAATTACTTTACTCCCATATGATTTAACTTCTGTTAGTTCCAGGCTGCATTTTCATCCTTTTTCTATTTGTTTCTGTTGCTTTAGTTAGTAACATTCCAAAAGCTTTTCTATAGCATTGTGTAGTGTTGATGAACATGAGGTTGCATGAAAAATAGATAAATATAATTATTTGGGCACATATATATTTATGCTGCTGCTTTTGCTATAAGCAAGAAAAGCACACCATTTTGAAAGCTGGGCCCAGTCTTCTCCTTTGTCTTCAAAACCTTCTGCTAAAAATGTGTTGAGTTCTTTAGCAATCTTGTGGGAAGACAGGGCAAAGAAGAACATTTTTTCCCCACAAAAGAGCATTGGCTGGAATACCACATCTTTTAAAAATTCCTTTCATCTTCCAAATAAAAATATTATCTTTACGGTAAAAAGGATGTTTAATATTTCCCTACTTTTTATAGTTTTATAGTTGTCTACTGGTTTTTCTCAAATTTTCAAATTTTGTGCCAGTTTTCAGCCAGGAATAAAATTTTAAGCCAAGTTATAAACCACTGAAAGAGAAACATTGGTACAGCCTTAAGTATAATAACAATGCCTCTGTGTCCAGTATTTTGATATCTGTGATATTAATTTGTACATTTTGACTTCCTAGATACACATTTGCAATAAAAAGTGTAGGATTTTTTCTAATTAGGAGATCATTGCTCCCTACCGGCTGGAAAAGCAGCTACCACTGGTTTGTGTTATGGCTGAAATCCCAAGCAGAAACGTGGGGGCTGCTTCTTTCTTCAGTTCCACTGGTGTCAGCAGGAAAAAAAAGCCTTGCTGAAGCTCATGGTAGAATGGGAGTGTAAATGCTGTGAGAGATCAAAATTTAGTTCCAGGAGAAAAACGATGGCTTCCGCTGAAAACAACAGGTGCGGTTTCAAGGAGAGAAATGCCTGATGTCTAAAAAGATTCTCAACTTCATGGGAATGGCTTTCTACCATAAGCTTAAAAAATTAAGTTAATTATCTGCTCCTTTGAAGCAGCCAGAAGTGTCACTTCCAGTGACATCCGAAGCGTTAGCCTTAGCAGCTCTGACAGCTGAAGGAGTGACTGGCGGAGGGGCTAGCACCACTCTAATTTGGATAAGAGGAACCTTCAATTCCCTGATTGTTGGCCAATACTGTAATGGAGGGGACATTTCCCCGGGTGGGCACCAGGTAGCTACAATCATCCCACAATGGGATGGGTCGTGCTGGAGGGTTTCCTGGAGCAATACTGATTAACCTGCTTGCAGCCACCTGCAGAAGGACACAGGTTGGTTAAATTGCAGAAATGGGCTTTTTGTTAAGATAGTACGTGAGCAGAGTCTGGGCTGCACGTGTGTGGTTCTTTTGGTCTTTCTCTGAGCTCTGAGTCTTTTTTTATCTGAGTATGGGTGTTGTTAATATACAGTTTTTATATATACTATGCATGTATAAATTTATATATAGGGTTTAAATACCTGGGCATTAAGTTTTGGTGCAGCCCAGGCTGTGTCCCCTGCTTGGTGCCTGAGGGCTCAACCTGCTCGTTATCATTGGAGGTTTCAGGTGTTCACATTACACAGTTCACCAGGTTCAGCTGTGAAAAGCAGGTATAAAATCAGCTGTGGGTGCTTAGGAGCTCTTGGCCAGAATCTGTGGTGCTGGGTGGAGGTTACAACCCCTTCTGTATCTCTTGGGCAGGTAAGTTGTTCTGCTGTTTTTATTTAGTCTCAATGCTTAAGCTAAGTTCTTTTTAAACTTCCTCTAAGCTTGCTTTATATAATTCAGTAACTTTAATAAATTAATGAAGTTTTAGCGTCTCCTGCTATGTTTTATGTATCTTTAAAATAACCAAACACAACAAAACCCAAAACAAACAAACAAAAAAATCCCAAACAAAAAACCCCTCAACAAATCACCCAACTTTGTCTTTTTCCTCTTAATGTTAAAATAGTAACTGGCACTTTATGGCCTGACCCTTATGCTTTTTGCTGATGCTGCTCTGAAACCAGTGTTATTAGCAAAACAAGCTTGTAAAATTTTTAATGGCATATTTTTCACACTTTCTTTAAAATTCTTCAAATTTATTTTCTTTAAATTTTCTTCTTTTGCTTAAAGAAAAGCATGACTCTTAAAGTGAGCTGAAATACAAGTTCTTAATCTGAGTGGCTCTGTCTGCAGAGGAAAGACTGTGTTTGATGTCTTAAGGTTATGCCTGATGAATTTTCAAGAGGGGCATGTACTCTGAGAGGATATGGCAGGAGAGGGAAAGACTCACAGAAAGCTCTGTGGGCACCACTCTGCTGCCTCTGCTGCATCTCCAGGTTTGATAAAAAAAACAGTGTTTTTCATCCTTATTGGAGTGGCACACTTAATATACTGAATGGGATGAGTGGGAATTGTGCCTGTTTAACTGTGAACAGTGTTTTCTTAAGGTGACTTTCAATTTTTTATTATACCAAAGCACCTACATAGCAAACCATTAGATCAAAAATTGTGTGTTTAAATAGTGAATTCTTTCATCTGTTTTGAGTACTTGTCCTTCTGTCCTCCACAAACATCTAAGCCTTTCTCATTTGATAGGAGTAAACAATATCAAGCTACAGGTTCATTGCTTAATGTATACTTAGTTATTTTCACTTTTTTCCCTTCAGTAGCATGTTTATCTGTTTTAATGGCAGAAAACTTAATTAGTGAGACAAATGATAGTAATGGAGCGAAGAACAGAGACACAACTCTATTCCTATGAAATTCAATCCGTTGTTTTAGAATATTGTTAAACTTCTACAGAGGTTACTACAGAATCTAACTTCCTCCATCTTGACCTCTAAAGTATCAATAATACTTAAGTAAATAAAAAAACGTTTCAGGAAAAATTCAGGCATTGTTTGCTGAAAGTAGAGAAATGATGGCTTGTCCCAAAAGCAGCATTTGCAAAGATGCTCTTTCTTTTGGGGAACCTGAAGGCCAGGCAGGAGCTGGAGTGCAATGAAATGCCAGCTGCTCAGAGTTTCTGTGATCAAGATCTTGCCTTCCATCAAGCTAAAACTCACCTGGAGTGAAATGTTTCTTTAATGTCTCTCTCATATACCATGCTGAGGTTTTATATCAAGTGTAGAACTTTGTGTAGGATTTTCAGCTAAATGCGTACGTGTTGGTTGATGCCTTGATGTAAAGGGTACTGGAAGCAGTCACTCCCAGGGAGTAATCCAGGCTTGCTTTCTTTTCAAAGTGCTGATTTAACATTTTGGCTACTGAGCACAATGATTTTAGGTTGGAAAAGCCCCATCCAGCCTGGCCTTGGACACCTCCAGGGATGGGGCAGCCACAGCTTCTCTGGGCAACCTGTTCCAGTGTCTCACCACCCTCACTGGAAAAGAATTTCTTTCTAGTCAATAAGACTTTTTTTAATGGCTTTTTAGGATCATTTCAGATTAAAGGCGGAGAGAATAGTTTCCTGGGAACCAGGTGCTGATGTGAGATGTCTGTAGAAGTGAATTTCTGGGGAACTGCTGATTACTGTCTCTGTTGTGGGGCTGGTCTGCCTGGGTAAGAAGCCAAATCGCAGATGGTGTTTGGATGACTGACCTCACTCCAGTGGGAGGCTCTCTGCAATGTCTTGGGTAGCTGTTGCTGTTTGGCAAAGTCGAATTCTGGTGAGAAGGACGAAATCCCAATGTTGTAAGGAGGCTATGAGACCTATTGGTAGCTTTTTAGATATATCTACGTAGTCTAATAATTAGTAAAATATGTAGGAAAACCAGCCTTCACTCTGTGTCACAACTTCTTGGAGATCCATTAGTGAGAGAAAAGTCTTGTTCGCTTTAGTACAAAAATTACTTGTTCAGCCTGGTTTAGCAGCACCATAAAATGACAGTGTAAAATACCAGAAAAGGTCAGATGCTGCTTTATTCCCCCTGAGTGAAGGCCAGAGAGTGACCTGTGCTCTGGGCATCATGTGGAGAATGCTTCTGTATCCCAGCATGGACAGGGGAAGAAGTTGTTCCTATTGCTTCTTTCCAAGCAAAGCTGTTCACTCGTGGATGTTGTAGTCACACATAAAAGAGTGATCCTGCCTTCCTACTATCAGAGCTCCTAAAGGGCCCTGGGTCCAAGTGGGGACCCATATGTTCATGGCACCAAGCTGGGAAATCCTTCATCTCTGAGATATTTAACAGCAATTGCACCTTGTGACCTCTGCTTCCCGTGCCGAAATATGAAAAGGGGGTGATCAGGAGAAGTTATTAACCCAGCCCTGTGCTTACATATATAAAACCCTTTCATGGAGGCCAGTGTGCTGGAGGAGAACTTCTTAATTTGGAAAGGAAGTAGTGATTTCTACTGTGCTGGTGGCTAGTGTTCACATGGGCAGCCTGTGGGGACCATTTAAGGGACGAGCTGGAGCGTGTTAGGAAACAGCTCAACCAAGTGTAATCCACTTCTGGTTTTTAGTGCATACTCCACTTATTTAAAAAATCTGTTTAAAAAAAAAATATAATAATCTTCCCTAATAGAATATTGCTTCTTAATGAATAGACCCCCTTGTTATGGGACAGCTTAGTGCTGTTAACATTTTTCTCTCTTGTTTGGCTTTATTAGGTGCTATCTCCCATGGCTATCTGTAAAGCCAATTAGTGGAGAAAATAACAGCCATATTAATCTCCCAGAGCAGTGCAAGAAAAAGAGTCATAATATCATGGGGAAATTATTCTAAGTGTGAAAAATTACCCACTTCGTCTATTTCATTTTTCTCAAACCCCAAAATTAATGACTTTCTGAAAAAAAAAAGATATATTTATCTCTGTGTAAAGGGAGAGATTTGATGAATGTTAAAGAGAAACCAATAGAGCTTTAATAAAAATGTATATGTCCATAATCCTATGAATCCTACTCCAGCATGTTAAACTGCTGATTTGTATCTCTGTGTCAAATATAATTACAGGGAAACAGGAGCCGTGTTATAATATCTATTAATCAAGATTGTAATTAGGATTTTAAGAAGCTGCCTGTGTGAGTTGGGAACTGCAGGAAGGAAGTGCCAGAGCTGCTGAGCTTTCAGCTTGTAGTACCATTTGCAGCCTGGGTACAAGCCTTACGGGTGCTGGTGCCCAGCGTCCCAGAGAGCAGGCTCTGTGGATGAGAGACAACTGCAGACAAGATGAGGTTCTCAGCCTCTACTGCTTTGTGTGTTTGGGGATGTCAATGGGAAAAGTGGATGCCAGCTGAACAGATGCAGCCATTCATGCCAAGTCAGCAAAAAGTCATGTTTTTTTTTTTGGGGGGGGGGTGTTTCATTTCATTTAAGCAAGTCTGATTTGGTAGTGCTGGGTCCTTGCTTAAAATACTCGACTGAAAAACATCTTAGGTCAGTCTGTGTTTCCCAGCACGGATGGTAAGGAATTATGCACCAAGTGCTATAGATAATATTTTTTTGAGCACTTAGGAGCCTTCTGATCTCTGTAAGTGCCATACAAACAAAATAGCTTTGGAAAAAGGAGGGGATTGATGAACTTTTGTTGTTGGCACAAGAGAAAGAACTGATAAAGGCAGGCTTAGAAAGCCAAATCCACTGTTAAAAAAGCTGATGATTCAATATTTTAACACATCCAGGTTTTTTGGCCCTCAAAACAGTAAGTTTAAATGGTTAGGTATTTTCCCTTCTGACTCTTTTTTCTGTTTAAAAGCTGCCTGTTGCTCATGAGTTTGGCAAATTTGGATCATCACCTTTGCCTGCTTTTTCTTTTTCTCTCCCTGCTTTTTTTTTTTTTATTCCAGTTTGTTCTCCAGGTGTATTTTTCTAACTTCTACCAGGTCTAGTCATAACAAGCTGAACATGGTGTGAATGTTCCCAGCCTCATTTTAACTAAATTAACTACACTTACACCCTCGGTGTCAAAGCTCTGAACAATGAAAGCTTGCCACTGAACACATGAAACAAAAATGAAATTAGCCAGTGGTAGGAAACTACAAACAGCTGAGGCATTCAATTGTTAGCCATTTGAAGGATTAACTTCTAAATCATGTAGAGCTCCCTTGGTAGTTTAGCTAGTTGGGCACTCAAGGGTATATAAAAACACACTTTAAAGTAGAAATGTATTTCTTCACCTATAAAAAAGAGATTTACTGGCAGGTTGTGATATTATTAATACTGGATATTTCTGCCATCGTCTGTAGTACTTAATCACACTTTCTCTTACTTTCTACATACGCTTTTCTGTTGGGTTCCCAAGGAAAGACAGTGCAGATGAACTTGGTGTTGGGAGATGGATGATGCTATAACCTAGAAAAATATTTTACCAACTTCAGTTGGTAGCAACTGCCTACTGTATGCAATTGTTCTATGTGAATAACTTCCTCCTATGGATATTTATCCACTAGATGTAGGATATACTCCTCTGGTCTTAAATATTTGTATATAGTTGTTAATTATACAGAATTCTTTGTTTTTCTCACTCTCCTAAAAGCTAAGATATGCCAGTGAAATAGGTTTTTAGTAAGAGCTGGTAAAAGATTTTCTTTATTTATTGTGAAGAGTCACCAAGGGCTTAATCAGAACCACAGGAAAGGGAATTCTACTAATTATAGTCATACATTTGTTTGAATTCAGTCTTTTCCTTATCACCTGAGAACACTGTCATGGACCTATGGATCTTCATAGGGGAAAAATTCCTCAACTCTTTCCTTAATGCTTACTTCAAACAAGACCCTGAAGTCTTCAGACAAGTGTTTATTCAATCAAAATCCTTCAGATTGCACAATTAAGATTGATGAATTTTATAGGAGTCTTTTTCTTTTTAAATGAATAGCATGAAACAGAGGTGACTTCCTCTCCTAGCACAGACTTGATAATGAAGCTACTGAATTGACTTATAATATAAATATATATTTGTCCAGAGAGTCCTTTGCAATAGAAGTCCAAAGCAAGGAGCTCATTTGGAGGAAAAAAGAAATAACGGCAGCAAAAACAACACAAAGCTGAAATAAAGGGGGAAAATGTAGAATCACAAAGAAAACCTAAACAAATAAAGTGCAAACAGAGAGTGACAAGCGCACTCAGCCCCTGGATTGGTTATGGATGAGACGACAAGTATATGATGAAATTAATGACCCTCTGTCAACTTTTTAGATCTCACTTTTAAAGAGAATGGACCAAAAATCAATAGCCCCCAAACCACTAGTACTCCAGTGAACCAGTTTATCATTTATCTTACTGCTGGCACTCATATAGAAAGTGCAGCCAAGCACAGCATAGGACTTTCATTGGTAGTCATCATTACATGCAATGTTTGAGCACTCCAGTTAAAGGTCAAAGGTGTGCAGTACAGCTCCTCTGAGAAGTACCTATTTGAAATTACCAATATCTGTGTATGGCTTATCCATGCTGTACACTACTATTTTTTTTTTCCCTCCCATGTGCATTTCCCCTTTCTGAGCTTTACCTGCTGGCAGAAACAGAAGCTGTGGGGCTGTAGCCCAGCAGCAGTGGCTCTGTGCACCCAGGGTTAAGGCTGAGCTGATGCTTCTATTATCTGTTCCGATTCTTAATGTTGTGTCTCAATTATTTCTAGTGGCATCAAGCTGAAATCACTGACATATGGGCTAACACCTCTAATGAAAATTGTTCTCTGCTCTCCACCCTCAAAGTTTTAGAATTGTTGTTAACATCTGGCTTTTAGATGCTTACTTTAAGAAGTCCAGAGAAGGCTTAGCTGAATTTAAACTCTACATGGGGGTTTCCTTCTTGGTTCCTCTGTGTACCCACCCATGCTCCCCCCTGGCATGGTGGCCAGGGCATGTGTTGGTCACAGTAGGACTGAGATGCGTGTGCAAATGGGGCTGTGCTGACCCCATGTGTGAGCCTGTTTGTGCCTCCTCCTCATGCATGTGCCAAACACAGGGTCAAAAAGTCTGCCTTTACAGAGCCAAGGCACTCTGAAAATGTTGGCACAGCTGAGGGAGAGTAAAATATTTCCTGCCACAGTGCTGTGGGAAGGATGGCAGCTGCCCTGTGCCGCTGCAGGCAGCGAGGTATTTTAATGCTCTTTTATAGCAGAGAGGTTTTCTCCAGATATTTTAGTCGTTCTACCTGGGGATGCTGCCCTGATTTGCAGGAGGGGAAGCTGTACAGCCACACTTGCATCGATTGCCATGGGATGACACATGGGGGGCCATGAGAGATGGAATATCTCAAAATACATCCTCACTGCTTGATGGGTATCGAGATGCGTTGCATGTGCCAGGGAGGCAGATGGAGAGTTTGACAGACTTGGAAGAAAGGTTGTGAATAAATAGGAGGTTTTGCCTCATCAAAAATGCTGTTACAGGCAAGAAAGATGATGTGAATTTCCTAGTGCACATGTAGGTCCTTAACACCATCCTGGTGGTTGCAGGCTGAGGAGCTGGTTGCAATGGGTAATAGTATTGAAATTCAAAAACCAAACCAAAACACCCAACAAAATATCTCTATACAATAAAAATGTTTAAGGAAAAGAATCTTTTATTCTAAATTAATTTCTACACTGGAAGAGTTATCAAGTATTAGAACACCTGCCCGGGTAAGTGGTGAAATTGTCATTCCTGGAGGTATTTAAAAGATGAGTAGACATGGTTTAGTGATGGTTTTTGTCAGTGTTAGGATGATGGTTGGACTAGATGATGTGAAAGATTCTTGTTTCTTCACATTGAGTATAAGTGCAGTCAAGCAATGCAATGCAAAATACTTTATCAGAAACTGCATGAGCATTTTTGGTGTTTAGCTTTGTTCTGTGCTAAAACCACCAGCTGCTGCTCTCCCACATGGGACATGGTACCAGGATAAGCATTAAGGGTGGCAGAGGACAGCAGCAAAGGGAGAAGCAATGTGTTCTTGGAAGGGAGTGGGACCAACAGCATGGAGCATCACTGAATTTCTCAAGTGAGGTATGCATGCAGCAAAGTTCAAGCTCCTTGGAATGTCCTTCAGGTCTCCTGGACATGAGCAGTGGTACAGGATGCTCCAGCTGCTGAGAAAGGAAATGGATTTAATGCAGGGCACGGTTTTGGGTGCTACAGTGGGATGCAAAGTTACAGTGCAATTAATACACTAGTGCAATGGGCAACCAGAAAATTGAAGATTTTAGGG
This sequence comes from Scolopax mira, assembly GCA_004320125.1. Taxonomy (NCBI): domain Eukaryota; kingdom Metazoa; phylum Chordata; class Aves; order Charadriiformes; family Scolopacidae; genus Scolopax; species Scolopax mira. The sequence continues at coordinate 89,774 of BJBW01003211.1, read as the reverse complement.
TTTTTGCACAGAATTAATTTTGGTGGATCAGTGTTGGAAGGCTTAGCAGAGAGAAGAGAGGTTGCACACACAGGTCACTGGGATTTAATGCAACTTCCACTGACGTCAATGGAAAGAACTCCCAGAGCTGTGAAAGTGGGGGCTGGATCTGCTGTGGGTCTGTCTCAGAGCTGCAAAGTCAATAGATAAAGCTAAAACCCACGACCGGTGGCCATGAACAAACAAGAATATCTTCAATATTCGGTCAACATTTTTTTCCCAGCGTATTAAACCCATATTTTATCTGTAAGAGTGAGTAGAGACAATTACTTGAGTCACACCTATCATATCCTGTTTGCTTGTACAGCAAGTGCCCGATACCAGAACGGCGAGCTCACATTGTGTGTTCCTTTCAAACAGAAAAGGCAAGTTGCTTCAAGTAGAACAATTATTCTACTAATTGCAACCATTTCAAGTTTGCCACTCCAGGCTGGTTTCCCTGAATGAACATGCTGTTATGACTTGTAATATTGTTAAGACATTTAATATATTTAATAAATATTTTCTTTTTAGTGTCTCTTTTTTGTTTTACAACTAGACCAAAGACTATTTGGTGGAAGAAACTAGGAAAGTCTTGTTTACTTTGACATTAAATCATTCTGTATTTAATGTGGCAATAGCTTAGCTCCAGGGGATACTTGATAAGACGGGGGAGAAAGGCATGATCTCTGATACAAGCCCATTCCTGGTTTCTGGCAGAAGTACTTGAACCCGTTTGCTACTGCATCCCTCCTTAGAGGGACAGGCCCCATTACACTTGCATCCAGTGCCAGCTGCACCTAAATTTAAAAACTTTTATGATCCAGGCTTTCAATTTTGCTCAGTTCACTAGAGGAAGGAGGAGGGGGAAGTGTTTTTCCTACCCGCCTCCATGAGCAGTACCAGTGTCTAACGATGGTGTTTACCAACTTTGTGCTTTTGTGATCTGTGTTTCTAATTGTAAAGTGAATGTTAAGATCTGGGTCAGGACAATAAAAACTTGCAAGTTGATTTAAAGAGCTTGGAGCTGCTCTTTGGAGCACTTTTGAGAGCACATATTTTCCTGGTGTGGGCAGGCTGTCCTTTGCTCTCCCTCCCCACAACCTGCTCATCGGGGTGTTGCTTCCTGCTGTGGCCGGTGGGTTGGGGTCTGGTGGGGACCATGTGTCCTTGCTGTCATCATCCCCCTGTGTAGGAAAGGAGCACCCCTGACCTGCTACCTGCACTGAGATTGCATATGATTTGTAATTAATTAGTGCCTGCATGCCTGAAGTGTATGTTGTTTTTAGGAAAAGGCTTCCCGTATCTTGACTCAGAAGGAACATAGCTACTTTCGTGCATATTAAATAGGAATCTTTCTCTTTAAAAATGGGTATTGGACATGTTGTGCATATTACAGCTTAAAGGCTTCAGTGGAGCTGCATTTTTGAGAGTTGTATTCATTCTGGAACTGTACCACAATTCATCATATTAAACTTCATTTGTTGGAAGCCTTGCACTGGAATATGGGCTAGGTCTCTAAGGAAGTGCTTCATTTCTGTATTCCTTACCAATAACAGCACACGGCACTGTCTTTTTATTACTCTGTGGCTAGCACCATTCATATCGTGCATTTCTACATCAGGGCTGGAGAGACCCCCATCCTGCTGAAAAATTTAGACGGCTACAGCAGTAATCAGAAATACCAATAAAGTGTCCCTGGTTCTAGGTGGTGATGTGGGATGGAGGGAGAGAAAGATATAAAAATGAATCATGATGTGAGACAGCATTGCTCTGGCAACTGCTTCAAAACCTGAGTGCACTGAGACCGTATAAAGGCTTGAGAATATTCCTATGATCCTAAAGAGACCTGCAAAGACATTGCAAACTCATCAGGCGGCCAGCGCTGCAAGGAGGAGGAGAAATGCTGTTTTGAGTCATTCATCCCCAAACAACAGATGGGCCTTAACCTAGAAATAGGTAATATGGCTTCAAACTGAGGTGAGCTGCTTTGGATAAACCTGGTTAAAAAACAGCCATACGTTTAATGCAGGAAGCTGTCAAAGGTGTAAAGAATGGCTAAGTAAGTGAGTGGGACACCATTAATCTTGGTTTGTTTCAGCACTACATCTTTAGCTGTTGAAGAAAAAAAGAAAAAACAACCTTGCTCCTAGCTCATAACCCGAGTGTTAAAACTGATGTCCTCCCCATTAGGGCCTGTAAGCTCATTAGCACATGGCAATTTATCCTCTTTTATTTCTTCTCAATTATCCTATCATCCATTGTATCTGGATCTGATTACCCTTTCCCAGAGTCAAACATTATCTTGTAAATCATTTGCTTTAAGTCTAAGCCTGCCATTGCATTGCCCAGGATTTGCTTAGGCAGGTAATAAATCAATTAGCATTAAACTTGTGGCGTCATCAATTTTCTGTTCTTGTGACTGAAAAAAGGAGTACCTGAACTTTACGAAGCTGTATCAAATTTCCTTATGCTGTCCACACTGAGATTTCCCTCTTCTTCCCCTCCTTTCCCCACCATCCCAAATCAATATACTTTGTACTGAGCTGGAGATGAAAGCAATCAGGGAAACTGCTGTGGACCCGGATGGAAAGTCTATGGAAAGAGTTGACTTGGGATCCTGTGGATCAAGCCTTTGGGGGGGAGACCCCTGTAGCCAAGGGACTGCTGGGTTCTGCTATTTGGTAAACGTCAAAACCCAAGTAGTGATGATCATTGAGAACGACAAGCCTGCAACCTCAGGAATGTGCAAATGATGTGATATTCCTGCCCTTCCCAATGCTGGGAGGGATCTGCTGGTCCTCTGCCAGCTCCATGCTGCCCCAGGGCTGCCTGTGCTGTTATCTCCAGTGCTTCCTTGGGGTGCAGGCAGACCCCGGGGCAGTGGAAGAACAGCCCTATGCTCCTGTCCCTCCTCCTTCCCCAAGGCTGATGCAATTGGTGTGGTCGAGGTGTCTGCCCACAGTGGTGCTTGACACAAATGGGATCCAGAACTGGTGTGGACAGCAGGAGCACAACTGGCTTTCATCTGCTCTTACACACTCCTCCTCTGGACTTGCTCCCATGACTTTTTGGCGGATCCCCAATCAGGATCTGATCTGACAGTTACAACAACATTTATTAGCTGTAGTCTGGGCGAATGATGCAAAGGGAAACATTTCTTACACCCTTTGCATATAAGCTACCAGGGCAATTGCTGAATCAGCTTTCTTGTGCTCAGATTTTGATGTGTGCAGCCTCTATGGTATCATACCCTTTTTCCACATTAAGCCTTTGAAATGGGAGATGTTCAGACTTCAGCAATGTTGTCTTGCCATGCTCCAACCACAAACTGACTGTGAAACCTAAGCTGAGACCTTTGCAGTGGAATACCTGAAATTAGGTTTATCCAGTTGTCTCATTTATTATGAGATGTGTATTAAAAAGGCCTAAAGAATTGACTTAAAATACATTTTAAAAAAAAACCCCAAACTTGTTCAGGCGTGGACTTGTATATTAGGGCTTGGAGTGCTAACTCCTGTGGAATATGTGTTATTCTATATCTGCAAATTGCCCCTGAAACTGTTGTACCTACCTTTAAAGGAGCTGGTGCTGGCCACAGCCAGAGATGGTATGTGGTCACCTGGTGTTCAAATCTGGAGTCTCATCTTGTGTTTCCTGCTGAACCCAGCTGCTAAGGCAGAGGTGTGCAAACTGCTGATGGACATACCCAGGGCTCATTCAATGGCTCTGGGCTATTGTTTCTATGGAGGAAATTTCTCCCATTTGTTCCTGTTTGAAAGTTTTGTTTGGTTTGTTGTAGGGTTTAACTGGCTATTACTGTGCCTTATATTTTGGTTGCTTCATGATCAGTTTCACGACTTTTTGTTAAAAATGAAGTGTAGTAGAAAATAAGAAATGTGTACATCCAGATGATATGTTATTCATTCTGAAGAGGTGCCTGGCTCTCAGTAGCAGGGATTAGTATCTGGTTTTGTGGATGCTAGAGTGTTTCCTATGAGTTCCAGTTATTGACTCAAATTCACCCCAGTAGCTAACCCATGGGTGCAGGTTTCCAGAGGATTTTGTACCCTGTCCCTCCCTATCTTATCCTGCCTCCCCCTTTACCATCACCTGGGAAGGGTGCCTGCATATCCCGCCTCCTTTCTGATGTGTCTGCTCTTGCCCTCTTTGAATCATGGAATCTCATCTTTGCATTTAACCATGTATAAATGGACTAGTGCAATTTCTGCAACTTAATTCTTCACATGTTTCGTTCTTGATGTGTTTTTCCTAAGCCATGTTGTGCAATTTTTGTGATTCCAAAGGCAAACAGGCTCTTACTTCCGTCAGCTGATGAGTCGTAAGTAGAGGTGCTCTCTCTCCAAGTAGAGCATCTGAGCTGTGGAATGGAATTTCATGGTGCATTCTTGAAAAAAATCGCAGAAGACTTGTTTAAGATGGGCAATACTGTATTTTACAGGTATTTTCTAACTGGAGAAACTGAGGCAATCAGTAATGAGATGGCAAGGTCATGCAGAAACTCTTGGGCAGAGATAAGAACAAAGCTCCAAATCTCAGTCTTGTGGTATGACTCCCAAGACTATTTATTTATACCTCCCTCTTTTTACATCATCTCAATATAAAGTGTGTAGGAATTAAAGAGACAGCAGTTTTCTTCACAACAGTTAGGATTTGAAACGGGAACTTTTTTGAAAGTTTTCATTAAAATCCCCGGGGATGCCAGATATAAGGCACTTCCTGGGACTCTTAAAGGTCATTTGTTGAACAGTTTCTTCTAAGCATATATGACAAATTATTCCCTTGGCACAATAAGCAGGACGCAAGCCCTTTAATTATAATATAGCACTCAATATCTTTAGACATTTCAACATTTCCTATGTATCCTACACATTTCATTACAAGGAAAGGTTGAACAGAATTAAAAGGGTGACGTTACCCAAAGATTGATAGTTTACCTGTCCAAAAGGGAAAATTGCAGAACAAGTGAGCACAAAGGAAAGAAGGATCCAAAACAAGTTTTGATTGCAGAGGAGACTTGGATAAGAGAGTTTTTATTATCCGCAGCTTTTAGCCTTATTTACCATCAGGCTATCTTGCCACAAGCATGCTTTTTAGTTCTGACAGCTCTGAATTATGACCATTGTGGGATCCTATCTCATTAACTGAAATGGGAGAATAAAACATCAAACAATCATAAAAATAATTTGGCACTGTGAAACCACTTAGGAGCAGCTGTCAAACAGGTTGGAAGATAAAGTTCTAAATAAAAAGAATAGAGAGAGCTGCAATGTCCTGCCATATGCTTCCTCTGCATTATAGACTCCTTAATAATATGAAGTGCCTGTGTTTATGCAGAATAGGCTAGACACTCCATATATGATATTGATTATGCCTTAACCCCAATTTAGTAAAGACATACTCCTCCTTTTCCTAATCAGATATTGCAGAAGCAGTTTTCTGAAAATGTCCCTAATGCCAAGACATATTTTATCTCCGAAGGCTGTGGCAGGAGATAGGGCTTTGTCTTGCCTGTTGTCATGGCTTGGAGCCCAGGTTTAGGACAGCAAGGCCCCTGTGGGGCTCTTCTCCAGCAGTTTTCATCCAGCAATTCAAAAACATACATCTTTATCAAGCTGTTGTTGTCAGACAACATTAGATAATTAATAGGCCATTTGTCAGCCTACACAAAACATGTTAAAATCCCAAACACAATCAGGATAAATATAGTTGCCTGCTCTCTGAAGGCTTTTTGTTCTGACATGCAGGCATTGCAGGCAGATATTTACTATTAAACAAGACTCATTATTAATCACATCTAATGTTAATTAATTAACCGCCTCTGTGCATTGAGGGCTCTCTGTGACTTTCAATTGTTTTAAGGAGCTAATTGGTAACTTAGCAGTTTGCATGGAAGTTGTTTCTTGTTCAGTTCACATCAACTTTTTCAACTTAATAGAATAACCGTGTTCATTAAATATTAATAAAATGGGATATTTTTAGTAGTGCAAATTAATATTGAAACAGCCCACATCTGAGCTTTTTTGGGAAGGTGTAATGATTTGGTTCAGACTCAGCTTTACCATCAGTGTTGCTGAGTTAGGGCAGGTGTGTAGACACAAAACTCTCTGAGGGCTGAAAGCCAATTAATGGGATACAGATGATATTGTATCATGCCCCCACAGCAAAGCTGCTGGCAGATGCTGACCACCTGGAGATACCACAGCAACCTTCTTGAGCTATCAGGGCTAAAAGATAGAGCTGCTGAGGAGCAGAAATTACAGAGATGTCTTTGAAAAGCCTGATGCTTTTTATGGTTTGTTTCTAATTCTCTTTAGCCCTTATGCCTTGACTCATCATTGAGCAGTGAAGAATGAGTGTCTATGTGTAAAATGCCACCATTGCATACTCTTCCTGATAGGTTTGCCTGACAAAAGGAGCTATTGAGAAGCAGACTCTTTCGACTTTGAGATGCCCTTCTAAATGCTGTTTATTTCTTGTGAAGGGAGAAGAGAGGCAGGACTTGCAACGTAGGTTAGATCAGCAATCCATGTGGAAGCCAACAAGGCAACGCAACACTCAAACAGTCACTTTGGCTGCAGAATTCATGATGAACCAAGCAGAGGGGCCATGGGCTCATGATTTGTCCCAAAAGCACCACCAGGCTGTATGTGCCTCTTGATAACACTGCAAAAAAAAATGGTCATTTTCTTGAAACTTTTTTTTTTCTTGATATGCCCATTTTATTCTATACTCTGAATGTACCTTGGATGCTGTAATGGCTGGCTGTGCCAAGTAAGCATGTGGTGACTAAGTGCGCACATAAGAATTAGCTTGCATAGCCATATAAAACCATTCTGTAGAAATGGGGGTGGGTGGCATTGCTTAATTACCTGTTCCTAGAAATTTTGCTCCTGCAAATTTCCACGAAAATCAGCAGGAGTCCTGCCTATAGAGAGCTCACCGCACTAATCCCAAACATAACTTATGAAAACTGCCGTTCCTTCACGTTCCCATTATATAACTTGGGGGCGTAAGTGTCTGGGCTACAAAACCCATGAATCTTTTAAAAAAGTCACTTATTTCATCACCCACTAAATAAAGATGACATTTTTTGTGAAATATTTCATATTCAGACTGTCTGTCCAGCCATGCTTTTGCACTCTCTCCTCTTTGCTGTGTCAATATTTGCATTACCAACCCTATTTTGGAGGGTTTCTAACTTGATCTTACATTTATTTTGGCGAAGAACGTGGAACACAACTTCTTACTCTGAGAGAGAATTTGTTTTAAGAGATGATGATGGGTTTTGACTTGGAGAGGGGGCTGGAGTCCTGGAGGAAAATGCAGCCCTCCTGGGCTGGGAGGGGTTGGCTGCCCCTGGGGAGTGTTTTCCTGAAGCCCAGTGTCACCGTGGTGGGAAAGAGATGTCAAGGTCTGGAAAAGGTGGTGTATATGCTTCTCTGTTTCCATGGGGCATCACCTCTCTGTTGAATCTGAAGGTCTGGTCAGTGAGGAATAGCTTATGTTAGGGGAGCAGTGTTTTTCTTAGCACCTTGTGGTACTGCAAGTCTTGGGTGCGTGTCCTACTGCCTCTTATTTCCAACATCTGCAATATCTGCAGGTCTTTCCATGCAGGAAGAGCAGGCCCGTTTCTGTTGCATGGTGCTCGAGGCTGCTTATGGGTCAGCAAGCAAGTGAAACCTAAAACTGCCTCGTTGCCCAGATCTCAATGTTTGAGGTTGAGAATTGCATCAGGGTTTAATTCTGTCAAGCTTCAGGTCAAAAATACTCCAAATAATTAGGAAAATTGACTTTTTGGGGTCCTGAATGCAATTATAACTCATGAGCCCTTTTGAGACTGCCTATAACTTTGCATTTTTGTCATTTATTTGCAGATACATCCTAAGAAATGTTGTGTGTCTATGCCCCCAAATATATTCCTCTGCATGTAGATGTTCATAATCACACACCTAGGTAGATATATTTCAGACTTGCATTTATAATGTGTGTGTATTAAGTACTTCCTTGCACAGACATATCTAAATAGCTCTCACACGAGGGAACTGTAGAGCTTGGATTGTTTCAGTCCTGCTGAAGTGCTGACACCGAATTGTATGAAAGGGGGAGCAGAGTCCAAAGTGAAAAATGTCCTGTAGCTAACAAGGACTGGTGCTGGGATTAAACTTAAATCAGTGTAGCATTACTGGAGAAGCCTCATTGGCTGAAACCGTAAGTGTTGTATGAAGTTGCAGTCTATTCTCTCATCGTAAGCCCAACAAGATGCTTCAATTAAACATATGTCACAGGCACTTATCCTGAGAGCATGAAGCTGTTGCTGTTGGGCAAGTTTGGTTTTTGTTTGTAACGGTGGCTCCAAGCAGAGGTCTTTGGGTGCATCACCCCCCCATCCCTTTTGGGTGCATTTATCCAGGTGTGAATTTTAAGGAGATGCTCAGGTTGTCCATGTCACCTACCAGAGGTGTTGGTCACAAGGCCGTGCTCTTGATGCACGAGAAAATAAAGCATCCTCTCCTAGCAGCCTGTTCATCACACCATGTATGGTGTGGGCTTGCATTTGAGTTCCCAGAGTAGCCCATTCATCTTGCCTGTAGCCCCAGGGGCTCCAGCACTGCCTGAGACCTCTGTGCCCACGCTGGCAAAGGTCTGCCCTGCATGGGAGCTGTAGCTGCATCGTTATCTTGGTAGTATGTGTTAAAAGCTCTAACAAACTATGTATTTCAAACACGGGCTTCAAGAGATGCAGGATTAAGTGGTTAAGTAGGTTTAGGGTAGTGTTTCAAGCAAGGCACATACTTGAAAAATAATATTTGTATTGGCTCTGTGCTAGCAAATATACAATCAAGATGCAAACCAGAAACTTTTTCTTTCAAGCTGTAATGCTGTTTTAGGAGGAAGGGATATTTCATTCCCCAGATAGAGGAAGAAGCTTCCCTTTTCCAGGCTCAGAGCTGTGAAACGCTGTTTCAAGCAGAGAAACACCCTCAAAAGCATAGAAATATTTTAAAATCGTAACATTGAGCTCTCCCTCCCCTGTAACCCCAGATGAGCAAAATTCCCAGGAAAGAGATGAAAAGCACAGCAATATCTGTGGAGAGTGCTGGAGTCTGGCACAACTTGCATTTTCCCCACCTGTTCTGGACCGAAGTCTTGCAGCCGTTCTCAGTCTGGGTTACACCTACACCATCAAAAACACAGAAAAAGTACTTTAGCCCAAAAGGCAATTTTATTGAATTGTGTAATGATTACCAAGTGGTATCTAAGACTGACCAATGAGGTTACAGCCTAGATTTCCTTCTGGACTTCTAAACGAGCTTGCCAGGGGTTGGGTAACAAAAAATTTAAGACGACCTCCATTCTAAAAAGGCAAAGCCATTTCAAAGCAAGAAATAATTCTGAAGAAAATTTGTATATGCTTGATTGATTATCTTATTTTAATCCATATTAAAGCTTTAAGTCTTTAGGTGTGGCTCTTTAGTTCTAACATCTCATAAATTATGGCTATAATGAAGCAGTCATTTATCCAGGGCTGATGATAAATGGCTTGCCCTAGGAGGAACTAAAGAATAGGCAAGTAGATCATTTTCATATTTGGTGAAAACAATATTAAGTACCCAGACCTCAGTGATTGCCCTAATAAATGAATAATCTGAGGTGAGGGGCTTGGCAGTCAGTGTAAAAAATAACCTGAGCTTTCTCTGTCATTTGTCAGGCTTTGCTATGACAGCATGCATTATGGGTAAATGAGCAATCAGCAAGAACTATGTTATGGCTGGGATGTTTTTGAGAAATTTATCATATGCATTGCTTGGTACCTTTAAGACCCTAAGGCTTAATGGCTATAGTGCATGACTGCAAGCGAACACAGTTCTTATTTACCATCCTATGCTTCATTTGCACTGGATCCCTACTTTTTCCATGTATTAGGGAAAGGAGCCTCTGTTAGTGTTGTTTCCCAGACTTGCTTTCGCTCATACAGGATATTCCAGCCTGCTCTGTGTTAGTTCCAAGGCACCGCTATATTTAAGGGATTTTGAGGATACTCTGCCCAGTATGGTAGAGATGTCAATTTATATTTAATGAGCTAAGTCAGTAACACATGGATAGGATGTGTAAGAACAAAACCCAGGGGAAGTGCAAGGAAGCACAATAAAGTGCTCCTCCAAACACTTGAAGTGTGGTGGGAAATTAGGTGCTGTTACCTCTTAATTAGCCATGAAACATCCAGGTACAGAGTGGGGACCACAGCGGAGGGTGTTAGCAGGTGTCTTGGCATGATACAAAGCTATTTTTCCAGACTGTTCCCCATGGGAGTGCAGTGTCAGTGGCGTGCTACGTGATGCAGTGCATGATGGCTGATGGGTTTTTGGTGATATTCAACTGTTCTGCTCAAAAATTTCCCAAATAGGTCCTTTCTGCACCGAAACTCGGTGCTTTATCTGACAACTCTTCTCCAGGTCATTTCAGGTGTACCTTAGTAGTGGAAGGGAAGACACGAAAGCAGTGAAACTCTTATATCTCCTGCATAATAATTTAATGGAAATATAAGAAAGCATCAAATGATGGAGCAGAAGGGGGGGGGGACACCCAGATATGCCGAGGCACTGGGAGGAGTGGACCAGTGGTGCTGAGTCTGCACACGTGGAAGGGGAGTCCCATGTAGGGGCCACTTCTGGAATTGTTGACATAAGTGATATCCTCAAGTGGGCACAGATGTTGAAATCCAGGGCCTGGATTTCTGTGAGACTCCTTAGTTGTGACCAAAATGGATAGGAATTTCTCTCTGCCTAAACAAACACAGATTAGCAGGAAAAGCAGTGAGGCGAACAAGCAATGAAATGTGCCCTTTCACTAGGCTGAGGCTTGTGAAACAAAGCTTGTGCTGGCATCGCCCCTGCCTCTTCATGGGGTGGACGTTAGATCAGATTGCTTTTCTCTTAAGGTTTTTGGAGGAAGAAGGGATGTACAGACATGAATATATATATTTTTTTTTTAATATCTGGAAAGCAAAACTGTACAAGCCAAATCATGATGTTTTCCACTGGCAGCAAAGACTGTGAAGATGTAGCTTTAAGGGGAGTTCTTATCTACAGCTTTCTGTTCTCTGCTCCTAAGGCCTCATCCTGTGAGGTGCTGAGGACACTGCCAACAGTGGTTTCCTGAATCAGGGTAGAACTACTCAGCATACTCCAGGATGAGACCCACAAAGTCTCCTCTTTGCCCCACTCAGTTTGCCTGCCCTTCTGTTGATGTGCCATCTTCCCAGCAGCCATAACTTTGGATTTTACTGGTTTTGTTGGGGTGTTGTGATGGGGTTTTTTGTTTGTTTGTTTACTTGTTGGGGTTTTTTGTTTGTTTGGTTTTTTTTTACTATCATAGAAGAAAGGAATGTTAGAAAATGCTCTGATCTAGCTTTTCTGGAAATTTAAATGCTAGTCTGCCACAGCTTTCAATATCTCTTTACCTGCTGCCACTTATACCTTTCACTTCTCATTAAGGAAACGAACCCAGAAGATTAAAGCACTCCCAATTTAGCTTTCTAAATAGGAAGTGAAAGTTGAAAGCAGACCAGCTGAGAATAAGCGCCACTGAGAACTGCAGCTGGGCTGATGCTATTAGAAAAAAGAGACCACTTCTTGCTTCTGATCTGTCATTTAAGGAAGCTTGTTTATGTATAGGTCTGACAACAGATGAACGTGTAGTGACCTTTCTCATTGAGATGAAAAGTTTTACTTTAGACTGATCAGATATCACATCACTAAATACAGAGTTTTATAAAAGTAAGGCAACAATCCTGTCTAAAAAAAAGTTCATCTTTGTGGAGCCCGTTAATATCCCAGAGATCCTCTGCTAGGCAGAGGATGATCCGAGCAGTCCTCCCAGGAGAAGTAGGAGGACTTTAGGGTGATGGGAAGGTCCAGAGGGAGCAACCATGTCCAGGACAGCAGCAGGCTCCTACATGGCCTTAACCCTGATTGTCTGACTTGACTTTGGTGAGGTTGAGCTCAGCAGTTGGGAATGAGCCAGCTCCCTCCTTAACTGCCATTCAGTTCCTTGGTGTGAAGCCTACTTGAAATGGTGGTGTGAGGGACCTGGCTGCCACTGCCTGCTGTCTTCTTGAGCAGCATCTTTCACCAAGAAGCAGCATGGTCCCTTTGCCTTAGGGATGGAGAAGCAAAGGGCCCTGGGGCTGTGGCATTTGCTGGGTCAGATAGAGAGGGATCCCTAGGAGAGCTGAGTGATTTCCTCTGGGGGCTCTGAGACAGGGGTGGCCTCCTTCCCCGGAGGAGGGATATGATACAAGTTCATGTGCTGATCTGTTCCTAAGTCTAAAACTTCCAATATACTTTGTTTAGTTTCAAAATGGTAGCCTTTCAATCATGAATGTGACTTCTCTTGCATAATCAAGTTCCAAATGTCTAACCCTTATTAGACATTTATATACTTTTTTTCCAGTGTCCTGATCTCTGTGTCTGTTATCGACAGACTCTGATATTCAAAGAAAGCAATTAAAAAAATATGAAGTAGCATTTCTAACGAGACTCTCGGCTACATCTACATGTATAGTTTTTGTATAGGTATCTTACTACCCACGAGATAAAAAGATGATGTTGTTATAGACATATCTCACTAACCCAGTGCCAATAAGAATAGCTTGTAACTGAGATACCTAAAGTGATTATGGGAAACACTGGGAATAGTTATTGTATTAATATACTTGGGTTTTGTGATTTAAGATTTGTGTCTGAACATCTGAGGCATCTTGCTGAATCTGAGTTAGCATCAGCAAATTGAAGCCTTTACTTTTTCTCGAATTTATTTACCAGTACAGTCTCAAATTGAAAACACAGAGATGGAGCTCACTGCCTGGTATTCTCCACATGGGATGTGGATGTTAAATCTTTAACCTGGACTATGTTGTGCACTAAGTAATCTCTGTTTATGCTACAGTGTGTTGAGAGTATCAGTTTGCTCTGAATATATTGCTTTTAAATAACTCCTGACAGAGAAAAGGAGGGTCTGAATACACCATGTATCTCTTAGTGCTTAATTGTTTGCGCTGATTTAAAATAATAATATTTAAACAGAAAACTGACTACAGAACCCTCCCTAGTAAAATCGAGGAGCATTGGTATGGCAGAATTTCTCAGTTTGATGTGACTCTATCTTTGACAGTTCTCCGAAGGTAGGTTATTTTGGAGAAAACATATGTTTCCATTTTCTCTCCCTCAGCTTCCCTTTTAGTCCCCAGGCTCCACTAGGGTCACAGCAACATTAAGGCTTTTGTCACTGTGATTAATAGCTCTTTAGATCATCTTTAATTCACTCACTAATGACTGAGGGTCTTTCTGCTCTCCAAGTAATCGCGTGATGTATGAGCCGATAGTACACCTTGTGGCAGAGGTGAAAATCATTCAGGCAATGCAAATATTGTCACGGGGACAAATGTTTTCCCTGTTAATAAAAATTAATGAATTCTACCCAGGAGCTAGTTAAAGAAGCTCTGGTGAGAGGGATCCAAATGTAAACAAGTTCTTGCTGCTTGGAACCAGTAATTCGGTCTTTCTAGATATGTGAGGATTATTATTAGCATTTCTGCATCTACATAATAGATGAGACAGTGGCAGGTTGATTTAATTATATAAATGCATCGCACTGCAGGTAGATCTCTTTCAGTTATGCCCACACGTTGGTCTTCACTTGAGAGCTCTTACTTCCTTTGCAGTGGTCATACCATGGGTTTTGACGCTTTGCAGTCTCTGAAGGAGTGAATTCCAGTTCCAGGCTGAATGCTGAATTCCAAGAACTGCCTTCGTCAGGAGATTGGAACTGTAAAGCGATGCAAAGATCTTTACGTTTTTTCCAAGTCCCCGTTGCACATCATAAAAGGTTGATGAAACAGGCTGTAAATTAATCGTCTGGAAGAGGAGGAAATGCTCCGAGTATCTTATTATATTTATTGCACACGTCTGAATAACAATAAAACCTCTCCGTTCCCTCAGCCAGGTCCCCTCACAGGGCGGTTGTTCCCATTCCATCCCTTCCCTCAGCTTCGGTGCCCGGAGCCCTTGGAAAGGTGCGTTTCTCGTTTAGCGATGGAGCACGCGCCATGGTTAATGCTGTTGTCTTTTTGTTTCATTTTGAGAGTCACCAATTCTTTCTTCTGATGACAAAAAGCTATTGTCTCAGTGGAATAAATATTTCTGAATTACTTCCCAGTCCCAACCCTATCATTTACATCTTAGAACAAGAAAACAGTAAACTTTTAAAAGACATAATTTTACCTCTTCACAGTGCTTATCTACAAAGGAACATATTACTGAGGGGGGAAAAGAGCTCTAGTTGTTACTATTATTTCTGGTAGACACCCAAGGAGAGTAGCTAATTTGTTCTTCATTAATGCCAAGGACAAATAAAAAAGCAAGGACTGAATTATGCATTTATTTCCATTGTGCCTCTAACATGGGCTTCCACTCCCCATCATCCTCCAAAAGAATTCCCAAACCTTTGCTGTGCATTTCATGTGATACCATAGGGTGCAATAATATGGTTTTAAAAGAAGATGAATTTAGTGGTGAATCTTAATCGAAGGCAGAAAATTGCATGCAGCCCCCCTGCTGAAGGGAGGATGGACAGTTGGCTACAATCAGAGGGGTTTTTTGCTGTAGCTTGGCAATAACCTTTTAGTATTAGTTCACAGAGGCCTAAGCAAAAACCTTACCGTCAAATTAATTTAAAATATGAACATTTTTTAAAACCTGAGTATGATGGCAGTTCTTTGAATTGCCCCAGTTGTCTTCATATTGTGATGAGCTGAGCCAGTTTTGGACATGAGCTTGAGTTGTGGGTAACTGGAGATGAAATTCCCAGCCTGTATGGCCCCTTGCAAAATGAAAGGTAGATGGAGCTGACCTTTGAATTATTAGCACATGAGTGTATGTACCCAGGTCCTCCTTTTGACAGCTAAATGCCACAGGGTCTGAGCTCATCCCCTTGGGGTTGAAGGGCAGTTTCAAGTGATTCACTGGGCTTTGGATGTGTCCCTTACAAAGGTTTCGCACTTGCATAAAACCCAAAGCACTTGGATTTAAATTTAATGGATATTTATGTGGCAAATTCTCTTTTAGAGAACATAGAGGTACTTAATGAAATTTTTCTGTCAGAAGAAATGTTTGACCCTTGTCTGAAAATGCTGTGATAAATTATATTTTCTTATATAATTATATAACATATTAAAATATTAAAAAACCTATACAAGACATGTTCTTACTAAAATGTTTAAAACGGCATTCAAAAATGTTATTGCCCTACTAGAGACAGAGCCAGTTTTGTTCTAGCAGAATAACTGCAAAATTAAGGATGATTCTCTGATGTGTTTCTGGAGAGATGTAACCATGACGTATTTGGGGAAATCAAAATCTGGATTTCACAGCTCGTGTCTAACTTCAGAAAAACAGGTTATATTGATTAAAGTTTGTTTAATGCACACACAAAAAATTGGGATGGATTTCTTACTGCTCCCCAATGATAAATTGCTGCAATGTTTTCTTTTATTATCACCCTGCTAGTCCTCTACTGCTCAGCCCCCAGTTAGGCATCTAAATAAGATCCAGATTTGCCAAAGTGCTCAGGAGTCAAGAGTTTCCACCGGGAGACTTTTTCCTGAACTTCCAGAAGAATTAGGTAACGGAGACTGCCCATTTGGTGTCACAGCGGGAACCAGTCTGTTTGGCAGCCTCGACCCTAAAAGGTTTCAATTTTCTGGGTGTTGTTGCTTCTGCAGTTTCAGGCGTGTCTACACAATAGCCATTTCTGTATCAGCTCTTGCTGGAGAGCTTGTGCTTCTGGTACTGGTTGGGGTGAGAAGGGACAATGTCCCTCCAGAAAGCGATGCTCTTTTACCACACTCTTTTAAAATACCTGAACCTCTCCTGTCGCTTCGGGTGGTTGAGTGTCAGTCGCTTTCCTTGACGCTAAATTATGATCAGGTAGAGCCATTGCTAGAAGAACATTACTGAAGTTTTACTGGAGCATAACCTGCCCTTTATTATTCTGGTGTAAAGTTGTAACTCTGTCAAAGGTTGGATATTAATGCATAAGTATATACACACACACTAATTATTAGTAAGGGAAGAGCGTGGCACTTTGTCCAGCCATGGAGCATTAAATCCCTGTGAAGAACCAAATTATCTGGAAGAGCCTCAGGGCACACTTGGCAGGTTTTCATTTTTTTGAGTTTCTTGCTAATTTTCATATCCTTGGGCTTTGTTTCTTCTTTTCAGTTTCTTCTAGTCCAGCTCTTTTCTGCGTGGAGAAGAAATGTCTCCATACTACAGAGAAAATGATAACAGAAACTAAACCACGCTCAGTGCAAAATAGCTTCACTTTCTTCCTAATCATTTTGAGGTGGGAAAAGCTGAGGAGAGACACCAGCAGGACTTTCCCAATATCTCCCTCTCTACATTTCCCCTTTGGGGCTGATGAGCTGAAGCCTAAATCCACACCTGGGGTTCTGTGGGATGAAAGCCACCCTACCACAAATGGAGCAGTTGTCTCTCCACATTTGGATCAATAGGTAGCAAACAGGTACAAAAGAAAGAGAGCTGAGAATTTCATCAAACTGATTTTGAAAAAGAAATTTAAACAATTGCATTAGAAACCAGGCACTATACGTTGTATAGGATGTGAAGGATTTATATTGGATGACTGTCTAATCTTCCGTGTAAGTGGAACTTCTTTGGCCTTATTTTGAACCTGAAGTAATAAAGAAGGAAATGAAAGCAAAGGTAAACTTAAAGTATTGTTTTACTCTAAATGCTTTCAGTAAAGGGCCTTGTTATCTAATGATTGGTACTAGATGGCTGGTATAAATCGTGGTGTTTGTTCTCTGCACTCATGGCGAAGGAAAGCAGAGGCAAAAGGAAATCAATTGGAACTAGCAGGTAACAAATGACCAGTCTTAGGCAAGCATAGCAGATGGGGGAAATAGAGTTGTGGGCATACATTATTAGGAAATGCAGTGGAGACTTCTCCCTGTTATTTAGGAAATGAGCAAATAACGAATATTTTTGATGGAGGGGGCAGTTCAGACAATTAAGAATAATGTCCAGATGTTTCAGTATTGAATCGTGTTTTCAATGTTACCTTGGAAGGGGTTTCTGCCCTACTCAATTATCACTATCAAAAGGATGATGGCAGCTCTTGTTGGAGACAAGAGAACCCACTTCATGCCAGCTCCCCGGGGGGAGCGCTGATGGAGCCAGCCCAGCCATGCACAGTTCAGAGGCAGCTCCAGAGTCGCCCAACGTCTGGGGAAAAGCTCTGGCAATTTTGTGCCAGACTGGTCCCTGCAGAATGGCTACGGTCTTGTCGGATCTGAATTCAGACGACGATAAGTTCCAGTAACTTTCTGCTTGTGGTTCTCTATTGATAGATCTTTATGGTTATTCAAAAAGATACATTTTTGTGGAGCATGAAAACTCCATAAAATAGCTCAAGAACAAGCTCTGCTACAGCGGAGGAATAGGGGTTTTCTGGAGATACAAGCAGAGAAAGGACCAACTGGGCAGTAATTCTTTCACAAGGACATGGTGGGCACCTTGGTACCAAAGGGGTGCCAGGGCTGGATCAACCAGAGCTCGGCCCAGTAGTGAGTTATCATCTGTCTTTAATGATGGCATCATTTACTTGCCATCTGGACCCAAAATACCAGTTTTGTACCCCTGATGCAAATGAGATTTTTTTTTGGAAAGCTGGAGCTGTAAGAGAGAAAAGTGTCCCGTGGGATAAATAAGCACTGGGATGCAGCAAGGTGAGGAATTGCCATCCTTGCTGGCTTTGAAGACTATCCAGACCATGCTGTAAGCAGCCTGGCTTGGACTCTGTGTTTGTCCTGCCTGGAGGCTGATGACTGAAGTCCCCTTGGGTGGATCTGATCCTGGGTTTGCCCTTCCACTGTGCTTGCTAGGCTTCTCGGAGAGCTTAATGGCCACTCGGAGTTATTAGTCCTTTAGTTGTGAGCATGTGTGTGTCAGTAATGGGGAAAGCTTACTTTTTTATTTTTTTTTATATTTTTCTCAAAGCATCTGAACAATATTCTCTGTATGTTGCCACAATGTATTAGTTCTGCAAGCAAATCCAAAAGTGCTATAGAGGGGACACCCTAACACCTTGAAAAGTATCAGTAAAAACTGCTGAAAGCATTAAAAATAAATGAATCATAGGGTGAGAACTAGCATGACAGGTAAATAGGCAAGACATAAAATGCCTCTGGAATCTGTGGGATATTTGCAGGTACAAGGGGGCTTCTAAGCCACGGTTCATTTACAATGTCTGGTTCCTCTCTCCAGGAAGGATTTCTAATAGATTCAAGGAGACTCCAAGCTTTTAGTAGGTCTTGGGAGAAGAAAGGCGGCTCTGTAAGGGAGAGAGCTTTGGTTTGTTTATGGAGAAAACGCACCAGTCACGTTTCATATTGTGTCCTTTTGGAAGAACAACCAAAGGCTTTCACACCGCAGAGGGGATGGTGTTTCCATACAATAGCTGTGGCCATTGTACGGGAAAGCCATCTCCTCCACGTCCTGAAAGCCTACACAGAGATGGTCGTGCAGCCTCCTAGAAAGCCCCTGCTCCATCAGGAAAACATTTGTGTTTTACAATTAGATTCTGTGCTGGGGTTTTTTTTTGGGTTTTTTTTTTTTTGTTGTTGTTTTTTTTTTACTGCCCCGGATCTGTTCCAGCCTGTGGCTGCAGCAGTGTCTGAATGGTGGAGTTTTGCCAAAAGCAAACAGCATTGAATGCTCTGTTTTACCATAACAAGTGCAGAGGTGAATGAGCGCTGTCAAGAAAGCACCATGAATACTCTTTTCTGTTATTAACTGAATTTATTATTTTGCTGGTAAAAGTTAACAGCAGAAGGCGAACATTAATTTCACATCTGTGTGAACTTGTGCTGGAAATGTTTGGGGGCTCATCGGATTGGGGGGGGTAGAAGCAAGCTTTGACTGCTCGTTTCTAAACAAAACAGCTAAAATCTCAAATATTACCAGTCAGTCGTGACTTTAAAAATATCCAGAAGCCTGTTTGAATAGGGGACACGTAAAAGAATATCATAATCTGCTCAGGCTATTATGTGAAACAGAAACACGCTGAATAAATCATTACCTGTATTTACTCACCCAGCTCCTGCTGGTCTAACACCATGGGCTTGTGACCCCTCGGTGGTGTGAGGCAATCTGCTCGGCCCCTTCTAGTTGCACGTCAGCCCCAGCGGTAGCTGGCTTGTTGGATAAATTAATGTATTTTTATTTGTACTTCATCGACAGCTCTGAGCATCTTGTTTGGTTTATAGTAGCCAAAGAAATTGCTTCACTGCTTGGATTTTTCAGCCAAAGCTTTAAGAAAATCACTACCGTGGCATGCTCTATATACAAAGAAATATTTCACTTTTCTTATCAGGAAGAATATTCCTTACTCATCCCAGAAGGATTCAATGGAGATATCCTCCAAGAATGGTGCAAGAAGATAAAAACTATCCAGTTAATCTATTCAAATCTCCAAACTTTGAGGGTTGAAGAGGTTTGAAGGAGTTCTTCGGCAGCTTAGAATTAAAATAACTAAAACCAGCTTTAAAACAGCTCGAGACCAGATTCTGCATGAGTCCTTCACCCTCCTCAGAAATTGTCACATGCTGCTTTCAATGAGGCCTTATTGTGAACCCACTGCCGGGCATGATAAAGGAAATATAATGGTGTGACTTGGGCAGAGAGAGATGCCAAATGCAGATTGACCTATTTGATGATGAAAGGCAAAGTGAGCAGATGCAATTATTTCATTAAAATTTCTAAGGTGGGGTTATTAGTGCTAGTAAGCAACTTCTTTTGAGGTGTTGAAAGTTTGATGTATGTCCTCTCAACTCTGCCTCTGGGAAAGGGTACTCTTCCCTTTTTGATTTCTGGAGAGCATTGCCTGGGGGATGTTCAGCCATCAGATGACCTCTTTTTTAACAGAGAAACAGGTTTCAGTGCTGGTTGTCTTCATTTATGGACTAGATTTTCAAAACGTGGAATTGATTTCATTGAGGTTTGTGGTGGTAGTGTTGTGTTTTTTTTTTTTATAAATTACAGAAGCAAATAAATATTCAAATCAGATCATGCTAATTAGTGAAACTAATTATGTTTTCCCACGCATCTCTCTTCTTACCTACTCTGTAATGAAAAATCATTTGCTCAGGATGTAAAACAGGAGAAAGGAGATTGCTGTGACAATTAGCAGTAATTAATGAGAAGCTTTGAATTGCTTGGTGTTAACCTCAACATCTATTAGCAGGAAAGGCTTGGATTTGCCTGCTGAGGGCTGTGGGTACACACAAACTTCTTCCCTCTTGAAGGGGAGCAAAGAGATGTGGGAACATAGCAAAAAATTAAAATGCTTTCACTTATTCTTTACTGAATGTTAGAAATAGTCATGTGCATCTGCTGCAGATTCACATCTATCACCATACTTGCAACAAGTACAATGATACCAATTGTGCTTTAATTAAAAGGAATTTTTAACTCTTTAGGGCATATTTAGCTTGACTTGACTAAATGCGTGATCACTGCAGCTGCCCGTAAGGTGTTACTTATTTTTTACAGAAGGCTGTTATGTTTCAGAATTTATTCTTATTTCACACTGGAATTAAAGTAAATCTTTGGAAACTTTTATGGAAGGGAGCTGTGTTAAAATAACAGCAACTTTTAGATAACTAAGATCAAGTTTCTTTGAAGACAGGCCTTTGTATAGAAAGGCTTTTCTTTGAAAGAGAAGACACACAGGCACATATACACATATATATTTATATAATGGAGTTCACCTGTATTCAGAACTAAAAAAAAAGAAATTTGGCTGAGAATATCTTCAGCAATGATGCATTTCAGAAGATGTTCCCATTTAGGTTAAATAGCAATGATTGAAAACACTAGGAGAAGCTCACACAATTGCTTTTTTGCAGCTTCTCCCCACGCTGCTTGTCACCCACATCCGTGGCACGTGTGAAACTTGCATGACAGAGCCTGATAATAGTGCAACAGAGAGCACGGGTGACATCTTGCCCCACGCCATCAATCAGTAGTTTGCCTTTAACAGCAGGGAGATCAGAATTTAATGGATGTATTTTGGATTGGTCCATAAAATGCTTCAAAGTGATTTATGCAATTTCAAATCCTGTGTGGCCAGTTGATAATATTTAAATTTAGGGATGTTTTCCTTTGGAGACGTTCAGATTTGAAGTTGTGAGCCACGTGACCGGCTCCTTCCTTAGAAGTGACATGTGGAAGAGCTGAGAAACAGATCTATCTTCTGCACTGCTGCTTCCCTGTAATTGCTTCCTAAGAGTAACTTGTCCTGGACGTGATTTCTGCAGCAACGTGGGAGGAAGTCACATTTAACCTACTGAAAGGGGAGATGCTGCTTTCAATTCTCCTCTTGCCCTTGCTTTCTCTCGTGATTTACGGATTAATTGTATATTTGCTCCCGACACTACTTTGGGTTGTCTCTGTCATGGTGGCTAGGATGATATCTCCCATCCTGAGGCTGCTTGGTGTTAGAGTTGCACCATCTCTAATTGAACACTTGATGATTGATAATTGAATAGAAGAACATGCTAAAAAGCTTTGCTTGTTTAGCTGAGGGAAATGGAGGCTGATAGAGGTCATGACTGATTCCAAAGGTGATAAACACACCCAGCAAAACATTTAAGCTAAATGACAGTGCTGGAACAAGTACAAATCAGCAATAAAGTGTCCATGAATATTCTCAGACCAGAAATGAGCTTTCTAGCAATAAGAGGGGTATAAGAGAGGACTACCTCCTCCATAGGAGTGATGGACTGAAGACAATCTGCTGTCAGAGCTGTGTGAGAGGTGCCTCCAATCACCATGTTGGTGCTCTGGCATCCTGGTGGACCAAGCCACCATGAGATCAATACTCTTGGTGGATGTAAAATAGCTGACATGGATTCCTTGGTGTTGCACCCGTATTTGTAACACCTTTTGCTGTGAATCAGAGGAATTGGTCTCTTTTGGTTTTCATGTGTTTCAAAGGGAACACAAAGGATGAAAATATCTTGAGGCAAAAGAAACTCATTGTAGCATCTTCCCTCTCCTTTCTGTCATTGTCACACTCTTTGGATCCCAGGTTGAACGTGACAAAACCAGGGGTAGGAGCCCTTATAAGATTGAGATATTTGACATTGAGAGCTGGTGGGGTAGAATAAATGTGGAGGCCCTTTGTCTCAAGGAATTTAATTCCTGAGCATCATTTTGTTTTACTCCTGTGATGTATGATCTATTTCACTATATTCTCTGCCGAGTTGAGGAAATAATCTTAGAGAGGTGCTTTGTGTGAGGGGTTGGCATTTTGTCTCAAGCTGCGATGCTGGAGTTTTGTGCTTGATGGTGCTCAGTCCTCAGTGTAATAATTTTGCTTTCAAGAACTGGCATTTTCAAAAACATTTGTTAGCCTCATTTTTCTTCCACTGACCTGAGCAGTAAACCCAGAGAGTGGATTTAGCCAAGGTGGCTGGCTTTTGAGAAGCCTTTTCCATGCTCAAGGGCTCTGCGTCACATCAGGTCTTGCTTTGCCTCTGTGTCCCCCTGAATTGCTCTGTGTGTCCTGAATTGCTTTCTGTCACTGCTTTTAAAGCAAAGTAGTTTGTTACTGGAGTTTGAAAGTGCTTCACAGTATTTAATCTAATCAGTGAAAACTTCCTCATCCCATTATTTGGGCAATTTTGGGGGAGGAGTGGTTGTTTTCATTTGGGTTTTATGATTTACACTTTAATTTTACGGCATGTTTGTTCAGGAGGAGGATTTTTCATTACTTTCCTTTGTAGTGATTGTTTTGTACTTTCTTTGGACAAAATGGGCTCTTTTGAAGGTCCTCATGCTTACGTGCAAAATATTGGCAGATCTCGGAGTCTGAGGAATGCAGTGGAAACCATAGTGCATCCTGTGCTTTGATTTCTGCAGATCTCTGTATTGGTCATGGTTATGAAGCAGTTTCTCACTTCTCACTCGTACCCAACGTTAGCTTCTACGATTGATTTTTTTATTCATATTAAGCTTATTGATACCCACTATAAGGTAATTCATTTCTATTCTGGAATTAGCCCTGAACTGGGGATTTAAAATATTATGAGCAACGTTATTGACAGTACCTAATGAAAAAAATAGTAAAACTTGAAAGCAACTGAAAGTTTTCTGGCTTGGTGGTTGAGCTTTGAGGCAGCTGCGTGGTATTTTGGACTCCTGCCATGAGCAGGATAGATCCTCAGCACCTTAAGGAGCCAGGCCACTGGTGAAAAGATAAATAAAAGATTTCCATGTGTATATATATATATAATAAAACCTTGATTTAGTTTCTTCAGTGAACAGTAGGATAAGAGTTATCTTTGCTCTATTTGGTTCTTTGCCCTGGTGTGTTTAACTCGCTAAGAATAAAATTGCTTTATTTGCTCGACTAAAATTGGATTTAAGTGACAAATTGCTCAGCAACAAGCATGAAAATTTTACAGTCTGATCTTTGGTTTCCCTGTAAGATCTGAAATCCACTACCAGTGATAATCTGCATCGCCCTCCTTGATACTTTTCTCAGCAGAGTTCATGCTGCAGTTCAACTAGTCGGGGATCATATTTTCTGTGTAACTTGTAGGTTGGAATTAGAGAGAAAGAGGACAGTAATATTCAGGAATTGCATGGTTGACAGCTGATTTGGAAACAGCCA
Source organism: Scolopax mira (assembly GCA_004320125.1). Lineage (NCBI taxonomy): Eukaryota > Metazoa > Chordata > Aves > Charadriiformes > Scolopacidae > Scolopax > Scolopax mira. The sequence continues at coordinate 65,972 of BJBW01003211.1, read as the reverse complement.
AACTGTTAAAATCAAAGAAAATTTAATAAATCCTTTTTCAGTTTTTTTTTGTTTGTTTCTTCACACACACATGGATTTCATGGGGGTTTACCATTGTGTTTTGTTGTTGTTTTGTTGTTGTTGTTCTGGGTAGTCCAGGTTAATTTGTCAAAGCTCCTTTCCCTATTTATTTTTATGGCTGCTTCTCTTCTGAGTGTTAATTTGCAAGATTACATCTTGTTTAAATTTCCCCATTGTATGCGCGTCTTCAGCTTGTTTTTCTGCGTGCTGTTTTCAGGGGAAGTGGAAGGGGAAAAGAGGAAAAAATAATCCTGTGTCATTGAAAATAATATGAGCTCTGAGCCTTGTGATGGCCACTCTGTATCATCAGGTGGCTCTTTTGTGCTGGGAGAAACATGGCTTTCCAAAGCTGCTATCCCCTCACGGGGTTAATACTTCTCATTTTCCTGGGGTTTGTCCCTCCTTTCCCGTGTTTTTCTTCCCCAGAAATATGTCACTGAAAGTCTGATTATGCACTTGGAACCTGTTAGTTGAACTCCTCCCAAATGGAGACTTTTTAAAGAAATCTCATGGTATTCAACACTCTGTGGTGTTTTTTTTTGTACCACAAACTGGGTGCACCAGGCTGGCAAAGCACTGCTTAGGGGATTTATTTTTTTTTTTATTTTGTAATCCCTGTCCCTGTGAGACTCTTGCACTTTGGGGCCCATCTTCTTAGTTTTATTCATCTCATGGCATCCATCCCTGGTGATGAGAACAGGACACTGGGGTTTCTCAATTTAAACATGGGCAGCTTGTCCTCCTCTTCTTCAATGAGAGGCTAGAAAACAACATTTACCTCTTACTTCTGGTGCAGTGTAGCTGGTTTTGGCTTTCTCAGGAAGCCTCCAGGTTGGGTGCTAGTTGTTTAGGGCTGTCAGAACACCTACAACCCACTTTTTTGGTGTTTTGTTTGGTTGGTTTTTTTTTTCCCAGGAAATAAGTTATGACATACATATAAGCATCTATTGTTTCTGTCACCATCGCACATTGCTCTGATTGTTGTGTAAACATGGCTTCTCAGGATGCACCAGCATCACAGGCTTCCTAATTTTTTGCATTTGGGGATTTTTTGTAAGTATTCTTTATGTCGATGTTAAATAGTAAGCAGATGTCCATCAGAAAACATGCTTTATAGGCACTCTTTTGTTTGACAGAGCTTTGAAGAGTGGATACGTATTTCTTAGTAGCTTTTATTTTTTGAATCTATTTACTTTAACCAATCATAAGGAAAAAAAACCGAAAAGGCTCTCCCCCAAAATATAATTTATATTGCAAGAGAAATGAGGTGATTGTTCCTAATCACTTCTTCAGCTTAGAGTAATATAGATGCACAATCACCCCCCCAACACACATATGTATGTGCACAGATGTGTAAATATTCACTGGGTGAACAGCAAGTTTGCCACTGCTCCTGGGCTCCTTAAAACGGTGGAGCTGTTACCCTAAATAAAATCCTGGCTTTTTCACCTCACCAGGTGGGCTTTTGGCCACTGATTTCAGTGGAAGGACCATGTCCTTTTGAGTTTGGCTTAAGTCCGCTGGGAGCAGGGAGCGCTGCCGTTGTCTGAACTGAAGCCTCCTTTACCCAGGCACCTGATTCTGGCTGAAACTTCATGTGTGTTTTAATGAACTGTAAAGTAAATTTGCCAAACGACTTTCTAACCTTGAAAACTATTTTTGCCATTTCTACTTTTAGTAAGTAACACGGTAGAAAGGCTGCTCTAAAGCAGGGAGGAATTGCAGAGGGGACCTCTTATCAATATATTTCCTCAGTGAAAGCTTTATGTGGCACCTCCTGGAATCAATAGGAGATTTGTCATTGATTTCAGGAAGAATACCTTGCTTTAAAAGAAGAATCAGGCAAATCCCCTCCTCTCCGGGATATTTGATATATGGCACAGGATGCACAGTTTTCTCTGGCGCTTCCCAAGTTCGTAATTTGTATTTCACCTTAATGCCACTTTGTGAATTTATTGGCAGCCAGAAGCACTCCATCAGGGTTATAGAGTTTTGCCTACCTTTTGGTGGTTATAACACTCTTTTAAAGGGGTGTTTAGTTATTTTCACTTAGGTGGGTCGGTACCAGCCTGCCACCAGAGGAAAGGCATATTTTTAAGAGACTAGGAGAGTACATCAAAACTCTGCTAGCACTTTCATGGATGGGGGGATGTTTGGTTAAATAGATGTTTATCTGGGAAAGTCATCATCTGGCTAGCAGCATACTGAATGTTTCTAAGCAGCTAACTTATGTATACTAAACAAATTTGGTTTGGCTGCAGCTAGAGCTACCCTGTGGAAATTCTCAACATACATTTGTTTGATTGAGCTGTCATTTTCAGTTGATCTGCTGATGATCTGTGTCACTTTGTTTAAATGTCCTGGTGTGGTTTTTTTTTTTTATATACAGTGCAAAACCAGTCCGCTTTCTGTGATGGATTAAATTGAGGTGAAATTCGAGAGTTACTCCTGTTTTCGATTTCTGTGCTCTGAGACAGGTGGGCTGGAATGACAAAGAACTTCACACACAAACACATTAAAACCAAAATGGAGTGGATGCCCTTATGATTTAAAACATCCGTAGATGTGTCAACTACCAAATGCTCCCGTTCAAAGCAGTTGCTTGGATTTGCACTTTAAACAACAAATGGTATTTATTTGGTCTGTCCCGTTCAGCAAAAATACCTGGATAAAAAACGATGTCGAGCTCTTTTTCTCCCACAAAATTCCCTGTGGGTGTATAAGTGCTGGGGGTTTGGCCTCCGGTGAGAGAAGACAAGGTTAACCCTGAGATGAAGTCCCTGGTGAGCAGCAGGGAATGGAAACGAGTTCTCCTGCACGGTGGGGAGTCTCTCTGCCCAGTCTGGAAACTGGGCAGCATCTCTGGTGGTCTCAGCCCTGGAGACATGCATTTTGCAGGCACTTTCTAATAGACCAAATCTCCTTCCAGCCAACAGCACTTGGTTCAGATTTGGGTGGTTTTTTTTTTTATTGTGGGAAGTATAGCTTAAGCTTTTGTCTATGAATTGTGCTCCCTTGAGGCTGGTACGTGTGAGATCCTGCTGATCTTGGAGAGGAGTCGTGATAGCTCCATTGGGGAAAATGGGATGGGGTGGTATAAGGAGGTGCACAGCCAGCTCTGAGCATGGTACCTGGGAGAGGAATCCCATAGCCAAGCTCAGTACCTAACCTCTCTTCCTCCATCTAACATTTCCTTAGCCCCCGTCCAGAATTCTTGCTAAATTGCACGATTCACCAGATTTCAGTCTGCGCTTTAGAGCTCTTTGGATGCTCACTTTGTTGATCTCCAGCTTTTCCCACATGGACTGGAGTCCCTACACAAACCATGAACAGACACTCTGTAGAGCAGCCAGACTGTGACTCTGTGGTGAAGCAATGAGGGATTCCGAGTCCAGACAACTTGGCCATTTTCTATCTTTGCCACCAATTTAGCTTGTGACCATGGGTCAGTTGTGTTCATCCATGTGGCTGCAGTCTGCCCGCGGGTGAGGCGGAGGAATGCTTGAGGACTGAACCCCTCTTTCAACATGTCCTCATGATAATACTTTATTTATATATATATATATTTATTTATTATTATTTTTTTCCTTTGACATGCCCGGAGTTATGCATGGCCTTACCTAACTTGCTGAATTAAGGTTCACGGGAGTATGGAGAAGGTCAGCTACAAACCAGTTTGATGTCTGCTTTGGAAAGTGCTCTGGGAAGAGTTGCTTTTATTTGACTTCAGCTTCTAATGAGCTTCTTAGGGAAAGTCTAAAATGCAACTTGTTGCTTCCACTTCCTCACTCGGAAAATCTCTTCCATGAGCAGCAATTGCATCGCTGTTGCTTGGGCAAGTGCATCCCATGCTGCTTCTGCCTTGCTCTGCTCTCCTGGTACAGACACTGGTGCTACGGTGAAGGGTATCTGAGAAAAGGGCTCTTTCGTGACCACTTCTGGCCTTGTAAAACATTAACAGTCTAGCTTGAAAATTTCTGAGCGTTTTTGGCTTTATTTTGGAAAAAAAGGAATTCAAGTCATTCTCAGAACAACGTTGGGAAAAGCTACATTGTTTTTCTCATTAAAAAAAAAACAACAAACTTCTCAAGCTGGTTTTGCTCAAGTACTCCATTGCTTCCATGATTTAGGATGTGTCTCGGTGTATGTATAAAATATTATATTACATATACATTTTGTATATATACATTCTTGTCATTATAAACAGTACTTAAATCCATTTCCGTAAACACAAATAGATATATAGTTAAGGACCCTGTAACAGAAGATTAGTCTGTAGTGGCATAATAGTAAAATTAAAGTATATAACAATTGCATGTTAGTTTGAGCTTGTAGGGTCCTCCCTGATCCTTTGGGACAGAGAGTGCAGCCTGGGCCAAGGTCTTTAATGGCATGGCATCCAATTACACTAAGGCTGAATTTGCTCCATTAAGTGCTATGTATTTATTTAAGCTGTCATATATCAGCCTGCACATGAAAACAATAGAACTCGTGAAGATTGCCAGTTTGGGGAGAAGAAAAAAAAAAAAGATTATTTTTCAAATTTGCTTCCAAGTTATTGGGATGAACCAGAAGCTTTCAGAGTGCTGATTTATTGCTCTCTGCTAGCGGCTCACCAGGACCCCTCTGCTTCTCCAAGATCAACAGCTTCATAGAAAGCGATACAAGGTGTATGGAACAAAGGGTGGAATAAATTACATTAGCAGTTAACTTTCTTTACAGTTAATATATATCAATAAATATCTACAAAACGTTTGAGGCTTTGACCAGGAAGCCATGTAAAATAAACTGTAGTTCTACTCTTTTTCTTTCTTTCTTTCTTTCTTTCTTTTTTCTTTTTTCTTTTTTTTTTTTTAAAGTCAAAAGAGATCTAACTGATGTTAACTGTTTCACAGCAGGGGGCTCGTTCTGGTTTCACACTGGTGTCACTGTTGATTTTGGAGGGGGGATGTGATCAGAATAAGGACTGTCACTCCTCCCGCCTTACAACAGGCTACTGGTGCTAGGAGAACACTTAGCATTTCCATACTGTCCTGCTTTGCATTTTCAAAGCACTGGGGAGAGATGAGCTATTCGCCATGGGGCTCATCTGAGGCAAATGAGATAATATGATCCCGTGGAAGAAATGGGAAACTCTGGGGGGAATGGGAGAATTTGTTACTGGATATTTTTGCGAAAGCAACTGAGTGTGTGCAGTGTCAGAGCTCCTCGTTCCGAGAATAAGCAAAGGTTCCAAGGTTTGATAGACCAGGGTGATGAGAACCCAGGAGGTCTTTCCTTTTAGTCCTGTGTGTGCTGAAATATCTTCTTGGTATTTTTTTTAACTAGCTAGTCTTGAAAAATCTCTGGTCTCTGCTGGTCAAAAACTTCTCAATGGTTTCTGTGTCTGTAATATCTCTGTCCATGAAGCTGTGGCTTTCGTGGAGGTCTCCAAGCACATGGGACAGGGGCACCATTGGCAGTGGGGCTCCTGGTCCTCAGGGGCAGCAGGGGAAAGGTTTTCCCTGTGAGAACAGCAATGCAGATGAATGAAAACTATTTTACTCATTTTCCTCCAAAGAAAGAGGAAAAGGGGGTGATTGGAGTGAGGTGTTACTCTGCGTCCAAGTGAAGGGTATTTTTTGGCCGAGGTTGCAAATACTTGTTAAAGAGGGAGCAGGCACCTCCCGGTGTCGGCTGTGGACCAGCAGCAGGGGAGAGAAGCAAGAGTGGAAAACTCTCAGATAGTGTTGAAAACCTCAAAGCAGTCAACCCACAGAGAGCTTACCCTTCAGAGACGTGCTGGGTGAAAATACAGCCAGACAAACACTCCCGGAGAAGTTTCTAAATTGCAGGAGGAACAATTTTATAGCAAAGAGGTGACAACATCCTGGATTTGCCTAATTTCTGCAAACACTTTTCCTTTAAAAACAAATCTCCTGACTGCTCAGCAAAACTCTCAAAGCTGTAATATTTGGCGGTTGGATTTCTTTTTTTTTAACCTCTCTGAATGTTTTCCCTTTTGTGATTTTTTTTCGGTAACAACATGGAAAAGAAAATGAAGCTGTTCTGAGAAAAAGCGGGAAGAGAAAGAAATGGGGAGAGAGGGTGGGGAGAAAATGAAGGGTTTTCAGGAGAAAAGCTAATCTCTGTACTTCAAACACTTTCCCACAGCAGAGGATGCAGACAGGGCACGGGGAGGGAGCTGTGGTCGCTGGCAGGGGGGCAGTGCAGCATCCTTCAACCGGGCTGAAGGAGCGCACAAACCACTGGTGATGGAAGTGATGGACCCTCCTTTGGGTGCCAAAATCCTAGCGCTTCCCCCCATCCTCTTATGCAAAGGCCAAGGAAAATAATTGCTACAAATCGTCGTAGCTCATCACGCTTTCATGTCTGCTAGAAATAATCATGCTTTCTAGAAAAAATAAACTGTCTCAGAAAGGCAATGGAGAATTGAAAGTGTACTTAAGGGGTGTTGTTTTCTTTTGCCTCTGTCCTTGTTTAAAATCATACTGCCATGGGCTCCGGGGCTTCCTGTAGGGTAGCAAGTAGCTTTTTCCTGTGCTTGGATGCCTGCAGTAAATTCTCTCAGTTTCACTGACAAACCTTACCCACATCACCACTGAAATTATCATTTCATTAAAGTCACTGGCAAAAGTCCCAATGACTTCAAGACACCCCATAAATCCCAAGTTTGCTGGGACAGCCCCACCTTCTGAAATGTGCCGGGAAACACAAATATATTTTATTGATCATAAATATTTTGTTGATATTAAAAAGTAATAAGTGATTATCTAGAAAGTACAGCTGGAACAGGTGGAATTTAGTTTGTCAGAAAAAGCTGCAGAAGTGGTTGGAGAAACAGGCAGTGTCTGGAGCAAAGGGTAAGTGGGATCAGTGGAGAATAACGTAGATAAATGAGAATGTTTTCTTGCTGGTAAAATGAAGCAAAAAAAGATTCTTGCACTCTTAAATCTTTTATGTTGTGTTGAGTAAGATACTGATGAGAAGACCTTGGCAAAGCTCTGAGTGCCATCCAAGGACCTAGTTTTCATGGAAACAAATGGAGATAAATTGTCGTCCTTATCTTGGAGTAATCCCACCCAAAAAATGCTGTCATGCAGGAATAAAAGTTCCTCCATATGATCAAATAGAATTCTCCCAAATGTTTTTTTTTGGTAAAAAACATGATGACTTTACTCATCCAAACGGGTTGGATAGAAACATACGCTGATGTCTTACAGAATGTTGCAGAATACACCCTCACACATCAGATGAAGTATAGTTGCTCTTAAGATTCATGATTTTCCAATCAGCTAAGTACGTCCTGCTTGTTACTGGGTGACCTTGTGGAGATATAGCTACAGCACATGGTGCTGAGAAGTCACTTGCAGGAAAAATTGTGGCCTTGTATCTCCTCGGAAACAAATGCTGGAAACCAGTCTTGCCAGACCTTGAGTTTTTGAAGTGGACAGTATTGTAGGATTAATTATTTGATACTTTTCCTGATTAGTATATTTGTTATGAGTACTTCTGTTAGTGTTTCAAGGACTTAACTACAGTGTATCACAGTGTCACTCAAATATAATTAAGGTTCTCTCTCTGTAATTGCATAATTAAAAAGCTGTCTGGCTGCTGGTACAAAACCTTCTGTCTCTGCCCTGTGGCAGCTCAGTTTTCCAGAGGCAGCACCACAAAACTCCAGCCCTCCCTGAAATACTTGGGTATATCATGTGAATGAGTATGTCATTGAGACCTGCTGTGTCCATTGGGCCTTGATTTTTCATCCCCAGCTGCCTCCTCCCCCCCAGCCCATGTCCCGTACGCTCCCAAGGTGGAGCACAGGCAGGGCATCCCTCTGGGATTCAGGCAGAGCCTTATTGCTGTGATGGTGTGACTGCACAGGAGAGGGAAGGGATTGAGTAGCTGAGCCTTCATCAATTTTTTTTTTTTTTTGACCTTTTAGTGCTTAGAGTGAGAATTGCTCAGCTTCCCAAAGCAGACATATGGCTGTTTGAAGGCTGGTGCTGAAGTGGCTTCTGGCAGGAAGGGGTTAAATTCCTTTTTATTTGTAGTGTGCTTTTGGAACAAAACTTCATGACCTGGCTTTTTTTTTCCTTTTTTTTTTTCTTCTTTTTTTTTTTTTCTTCCCCAAGTGATTACACTTTGCTGCATTATAAGGGAGCGAAGGCATTTGTGTCTCGGGACCGTGCTCTACCAGCTACTGACATGTTCAATGTCTCCTGTGGCTTACCAAACACATCAGGGATGTGGACCTCCCTCTGTTTTCTCATTATGCCAAATAATGAAATGTGGAAATAATTCTAATCCTTTCTTCTGGTTGTGCTGTACCTCTGAAAATATGATAAACTCAATCCAATTAAAAGTCATTACCTCTACAAGGCTCAGTCTCTATCTATAACCTTTGTTTTATAATTCACTCTGTTATCTGTCTTCATTATAATTTGGTAGAATAGTCATCTTTTATTACTGCTTTCTGTTAGAAAGAGGCATGTGATTTCCAGGCTACTTTGTGACACATCTCAGTTTAAAACAGTAAAGGTCTACTAATGAGTAAAAAGAAGTTCAGTTACACTGATTTATTACATCAAGATAAAGTTTCATTTGCCTTGATTATAATGCTGGAGGTTTGAGTAATTGTTTTGATTTTAAAATGTTTTTTTTCAGCGTGTCAGGGACTGTTAAAATGCATTACTTTTTCTATCTTGCTCCAGCTGATAGAGACTTAGTTAAATTTTGTTCCCCGTTAGTATTTTCTATATGTAAGTGGCTGATCTCAGTAATTCATACTTAGCCTTCCCGTCCTTAGTTTTCTCTGAAGCAGGTTGGCTTCTTGTGCCATGTCAGGGTGAGAATATATGTCATGTTTATCATTGTGGCATCGAACAATGAACAGAAGCTGGTTCTTCTAACCCATTTTCCTCCCCCAGCAGTGACCAGTACTTATGGCTCAAAATTTCGAGGCAGGTTATTTTTTTCCCTTGGGTTATCCATGTGGAGAGTCACGAAGGATGTTAGTGAGTGTGTGTGAGGTGCTGCAGCTCTGCGTGGCTGAAACATTTTACTAAGATACAATTAAAGCCATTAGTTAAGAGTTTCAGCATCCTTTAGTCTGCCTCCCAGCCAGCGTGGATCTCCACCAGCACTTTGCTAGCAGCAAATCTGGCCCTCAGTTTATCAACCCTACAGCTGGCATTTCCCTCTTCTCTTACCCCCCGTTCTGTGTAACCCAGAAAAGATTTTGAAAGTCAAATATGTATTTATTCCATTGAGGAAACTTTATCAACCAGCACCAAAGTTTATTGGCACTAGCTAGTGATATAATAGGTAGTTTAAACCCTGCTAACTGCGAATAATTTTTCAGCGGTGTTTATGATTGCAGTAGACTCTTAACAGACCAGAAGTACAGATAACATAAATATTTCTACCAGAGATGATTGTGCTGGAACTATAAATAAAATTAGACTTAACTTGTAAATAAATTCAGTGTGTGTCAGCCAACATTTATAATTCTCTGTTGCTGCATGTAATACAGTAATTTATATGGAAAGTGCACAGGAACACGGGCAGCCAAATTTTTGCTTTTCAGTTACGCAGGTGCAACTTCCCCTGACATCAAGGAGAGTGGCTCCTGTGCAAATGAAAGTAGAATTTGACCCGTAGTCTCTCAGTGCTGGACCCTAATTAAAAGCCAGCGTCTGGTCCACATCAGGTGCTTTTGACTGTGTTACTCAATTAGACATGAATGACATTAGACAGAGCACCAAACGCTACTAGTTATTGTAGGGGCTGATAGTGAGAATTGCCAGAGCCCACGGGCAGGTCCCTATGCAGTTACTATATTATGGTTTTGCTGGTTAGTACCAACGTTTGGCAATGCTGAAATTATCCTGTCTCAAAGGCCTTGATGTTCTATAAGTGTATGTAACTTTCCTTCTTGCTTGCTTGTTTCTCCCAGACACTCCGTGCTTGGTGCCCACCCTACCCTCAGGAGCTCACTTCTGCTCCCAGTGTGAGCCTTTTGTTTCAGGGATATTTTTTAATCCAGGCACAAAAATTTAAGAAGCAAAAGCTGCTTCCCATGGAAGGGAGGTTTTTCATTTGTCCTGTAAATTATCCTCACTGCTGTTAGCATTGTGCATCTTCAACCGAGGCACAGACAGAGGTACCAGCAGCACTGAGCCCTTTGCACGGGGTGGCCCACGCCGAGCTCCCTTTCCACAAGGACACTGCAGCCAATGGTGCAGCACCGTGAAAAGTTGGTGATTTCTGTACTTCAGCCCCAAAGCATGCTGTGCTCGGGCTGCTTTTTTCGCTTGCCTTTGTCTGCGCAGCTTTTCCTACAACTCCCTCTTCTGCCGGCGCCGCAAAAGGGTTTGCTTGGTTCAAGGAGGCTTTGCCCTCTGCAATCCACAGCCTCACCAGCACGGAGGGAAAGCTGAAATCTGGGCACCACATTTCCCCTCTCATTTCCTTACATTAGCATCAGCCTGAAAAAATTCCAGTGACTTTAGCTAACTCCAGGACAGACACTGATCTTATTTATTCCTTGGTGGAAGCCTAAGGTAATTACTTTGGATTTAGCTATTGTGTAAGAGAAATCAGAGTTTGGCCCTCAGGGGTGCCCATGGGTGCTTTGGTCCCCCTTGCTCCTGTTGCGTGGTCCGTGAGTGTGTTTTTCAGAACTGGACCTTTTGAGTGCGTTTGGGACAGCTTTGGTCTCCCCTATTTGTGTTAGGCTCAAGTACTATGATATACAAAATATTCATGAATCTGGAGGGTAATGTTGGTGAAAGTATTTTCCCCGGTAATTGAAGCAATGATTCAAGCGCCGTGTTTATCTCTACACTTGCTTGTAATCTCTTTTGTTGTACAACCAAACTCTCTAAGTGCAAACCAGTTTTTCTCTCCCCTGTTAGTTTTATGATTTTCACCTAACAGGGAATTAATAGCTCTATTCTGTTTAGAGTCTTATCTCGTTTGATTAGGTCTGTCTGATGCTTTTCACAATGGGGTCCTGCCTGGGGTCCCCAGACTGTGTTACAGTACAAAAAATAATAAATAATTGTCATTAAGTCCTGTTCTGCAGAACAGTTCTGTGAACAGGGAGCAGCACAAACCAGTTTCAGGTAGGTTGATATTCAAGTAGCTGATAAAATATTCAAGTAGCTCTTGGCTGGAGTCCCTTCTGAGCCTGGAGATAGTAACCCAATCTCTACGTGTTTCTAAAGCTCAGGATCCTTCTCTGCTTCTCCTCTAGAGGACGTTAAAGCAACTCCCTCTGAGCCGTGACTACCTGGTGTGGGACTTTCAGGTGGCTCCCATTTTAGTTCACCACTGGCTATATGCTCCTTTTGAAGCTAATGGGTTTTCTTCTCTTAATTTTCTGCCTTTCCTGACCTCCTGTGTTCTAGACTGATGTGGATGTATTTTGTAATCAATCAGTCCCTGCCTGTAACAGTTTTGTTTTTTTTTTTCTTTAATACTTGTTCAAACAGAAATTCAGATAAAGGTGTCCCATTTGTATGCAACAGGAAATGCCTGTCTCCTTTTCAGATATCCCTGCAAATATTCTGGGCTGATTTCCTCAGTGTTGAATAGGAATACGAAGTCAAACAGATATAAATGCTCTCTGGGCTCTCTCAAGGATCTGATTCAGGGCTTTGTGGTACATTCAAGTCCACCCTCGCCTTATGCAGGATCACCCGATCCTACTATGTTCCCTCAAAGCCTTCATTATTGTATCCTTGCCAAAAGCTCGGAGCAGGTATGGTCAACAGAGCTAGTGGACACGTGATAGACTTCTCCTGTCAAACCAAGCAAGGTCTTTCTGATGTCTAGCCTTTGGGCCTAAGGGTCATCTTTCTCACCTTTGAGAAGTCAAGCAGGCATGAACCTGTGTGTATCTTTTCATTGCAAAGAGCCACTTCCTCATTTATCTCAGTCCTTAGTTATCCTGCTCAGAAGGTGATGGCATTAGAAACAATTCTGAAGTAGTCTCTCTAGATGCTTTTGCTTCCAGCCTGTCTCTTTCATCCAGAGTTATCAGCCATCCAGTTTATGATTAAGTCGCTGATGTCCACATGCACAACTGCAAGTACAGAGAAACAGATTTATGTGCAAGAGTTTATCAGTCAGTCACTTTGGGAATATATATCCTCAGGCACAAACTGCCTGGAGGAAGGGAGAATGGGTACGTTTCTGTTCGTTAGGGGTGGATTTGGGTCTGGAGATGTGGATGCAGGCTTGATCCTTGGAGGACTTTGTGTGAACTTTGAATTGAAGAACACCCTGAGATGCTAGCATGTCCCCTTGATGTGAGATGCCGTTGTGTGCCATTTTGGCTGCAGAAAGGCCCAGTTTCATTGACTGTGTGGCCCAGGGTGCTTTTGAAAGCAACACGCCTTGGCCTCACTAGCAGTTGCAGCCAGTGGAAATCGGTTTGGGCTGCGTTCAGCAACCTCTCCCTCTCTCAGTCATTAGTGCCTCCCACCTAATTGCTCTTGGAGAGGAAGAGTGCTCTGAACTGCTAAGAATCATCCGGATGGAAGGAAGTCCTCTTCTCCTCCCAGCCCTGCACAGAAGCCCTCTCCATCTCGAAATGACCCCAGGCCCCCGGAGTTACAGCGGTAGCTTTGGCACATGGCTCTCCCGTCCCCATCAGGCACATCCCCAGCACACAGCCACGTGGACTCTTTCCTGCTGGCATGCAAAGCTGTGTCAAAAGTGCAAACGCAGGTGTCCACCCTGGTCTTATAGTAGCAATTAACCTTTCCCCCTGGGTTTCCTTTGAAGCTTGCTCATGTTTTTATTGTAAAATAGTGGTGAGGAATTTTATGGAGGCTAATATCTAACTTCCACACTACCTAATCTCATCTGTTCCCTTATCAGGGGCCTTGATTTTATTTCATCCCATTTCTAGCGGGGATAATTACTGGACTTTAAAGAAGCCATCTTGAATTTCAGAACTGCAGTGCTGTCTGTGTGAATGATTTGCAGCTCATGGGGAAAATGATGCTTAACAACATAGTCCCTGGGTCTAATTCTAACCATGCAAAGATTTTTCTACCAGTTGATATCCCATGGTTTTGCTAGAAGTCCTTCTGATCCACATGGGTGTAAATTTTAAATTTAAAGGGAATAGTCCCACACCCTTTGAAAATGAAGACCAGATCCTGGTTCACAAACGTTGATTTTAATGTAGCTCCTTCTATTATTAATTTCACAAATATGTCTTAATGGTCTTCCTGTCTCTTGGTCAGTCGTAATTCAACTTTGTGTTTATTTTGAGGTTTTAAAATATATTTTTGCTAGAATCCGTTGCTATTTCAGGCAGAGTAATATTTCAGTAATCCATTTTACCCACACTGTTAGGGCTTTGGGGCATATAGGCGTATTATATTTTTCCAGAGCTTTCAAACCGAAAGCCCGTGTTTAACGACGACATGGGGTGTGGCTGCTGGAAATCAAAGGAGGCACAATAGACCCAGCAAATGGACTTGTCTCCCTGCCAGCCTTCCAGAGGCCAGTTTATCAGCTGCAGGTTTGACCCTATATGGCTAAAAATGAGTTTAGCCAGAATGACTGAGATAAGTATAACCGAGGCCTTTTGAGTCTGCGAGAGAGAAATCAAACTGGACTGTCCCTGGGGGGAGGAGAAACATCTGCAAAGCTGTGCTTGCTCCGTGTTTAAGGCTCAGCTTGTGCAGGCTCTCGTGGGCTGGTGCTGCTGGGGAGAGGGGCTGAGGAAGGTGCCCTTTGGGGAAAGGCACAGAGCAGGTCGTCGCTTGCTGTGACTTAAACATTTGGCTGAGCTGCTTTGTTGTATGGAGGAGAGTCGAGCGTGGCTGTTGGTTTCATGGAGCAGAGCTTGGTGGGATGGGGACAACAGCACCGAGTGTGTGAGATGGGCTTTTTAAGGAGTTTGAGTGTCAGTCACCCAGCTGCCATGGTAAATCCATAGGATTGAGGTGCCTGAAGTATTTTAAAGAACCCTTCCAGTGAGCCATGTGCTTATCATCATCCAGATCACTTTCTTTGTGTGATTTCTCTTCCTGCACCCCATGTGTATACATGGGTTAGGGCTGGGATTTTTATTTTATTTTTCTCTTTTAAAACCAGCTGAAGTCTTTTAGGCAGGGCTGCAATCTAAACAGCTGGGGCAAAACATCTGTATGGGGTGAGCCTGCCCGGGGTGGACACGGATTGGAGTCTGGGGGATGCTCAGGAGGTGTGGACCAACTTCTCTTGCCTGTTCCCCCCGCTCTGGGAGCAAAGCTGTGTTTGGGGACAGCAGCGATGCCACGGTGTAGCAGAAGTGGCTGCTAACATGGTTGTTTCAGTGCAGGGTGAAATGAATGGTGACATCCAGGTGGAGCTGTGTCTCCACCCTTTTCATGTTGTCTTTCCTGTCCCCTGGAGTCCACGTTGAGTTTTGCTATGGGCAGGAAAATACGGGCATGGTGCTTCGTGCCAGCGCTGCCACAGGCTCTTGAACATCTTTGCTGAACCCAGCCCTGCTGAGCTATCACAGGGAGGATTTCTGAGGCACAAGCGATGGCAAATCCCTCTGTGTGTCCTTCTCAACTAAACCTTGTAGAGTCAGTTGAGATTTTCTACTTCTCATAGCGACAGGTATTAGAAAAGTGACAAACTAATCAATATTGGGATTAATCGTTAAAGTGTGGGGAGGACCTGCCAAACCAGAGGCCGAGGGAAAAGGGTAGCTGAACTTTCTTGTGACATGTATGAGGTCATAGCCAGTGCCACATAAAAGAAAGAAAAACAGTTCATGGCTGTGAATAAATTGCTCACAGATGAAGAATCCAGTTTGCCAGTCATGTGATGGGAGCAATCTATTCAAATGATTTGTTATGTCCCAGTGTTTGTCTTAGGCAGGACCAGAAGCATGAAAGTACAGATATAAAACTGTGAGATAATATGTAACAAAGATGTGAGAGATAATGGGCTATGACCAGTTTCCAGTGGAAAAGGCATACGGTGCTAATCTACCATGGATAGTTTCTTAAATGAGCAAGAAATTGAAAGAACATTTTAAAGTTTCCTGTTTCTTCACTGAAACGGAGTCATTCTGAACGCCAAGCCCAGTGTAACACTTTAATTTTTGGGCCAACCGTATTATGCAAATGTCCTCGTGCTCTGATCTTAAGTACCCGATTTCTCAGCTTCATTCCTGGGAGAATAGCATTTTTGCCACTTACTTAGGTTAGAATTAAGTGGAACGAGTTGCAGTGTGTAGGAAAAGTATGGTAACACTAATAAAGTTAAATGCATGTAAATAATTAAGAAGTTTTTTTGGTCAGTTTGTCTTTTTGCTCCTTTTGCACATATTCCTGGGTTGAGTACTGTATTGCTAGTGCAGCTAAAGCTCCTGCTGAAGGCGCTCAAAGTTTTTTAACTAAAAGGAATTTACAATCAGCCTTACATTTTGAGCTGTCAAAAATAGTGAGTTTTTCTTTTTTCTTTTTTTTTTTTTCCCCTTTTTGTTTGCTGGCGAAGCCCTGGAGATGAAGGTTGTTTTTTTTTTTTTTAATGTGTTTTGGATCTGCCCCAGTTTTTTTTTTTTGTGGGGGTGGGTGATTTTTTTTTTTTTTTTTTTCAACTGTAAGAGGAGAACAGCACTCTATAAGGTGCTGCTTGGATCCTGAACTTACTTTAGACTGTTGCATTTCTTGGAGGTCAATGGTAAGACACTGATTTACATCAGCTGAAGTTCTTGCCAAGAGTTGTGTGGTAGGCTGGATCCTTTCCTCCAAAGACTAATTGGAGGCCATCAAACTTAATTTTGGCTACTTTAGGTTCAATCTGTCTCTCTGAAAGACCAGTAAAGCTTTCCTGCTTTTCACTTCACTTAGATTTCAGTTGTAACATATAATGCTGGCTTTCAATTGTAATTTCAAAGAGTATGCAATGCAAAGCGCTATATCCGGAGCAGATTGGACAATAGGGTGTGCCTGCATATACATCTGTATGTAATTCCCTCGCTTGTGTTCCGTGATGTAAACCACTTTTGATGTCAGGAATATTAAGAAACACTGTGTACCCCCAGGCCTACGATAGGGGAAAGGCTCAGCTCCTTCCAGGGTGAGGCTCTGCTGCTGGGCCAGTGATTGATGAAGGTGCTACCCGCCTACCAAACTGTCCTCTCCATTTCATGTGCAGCCTGAAAGGGTTTCATATGCAAAATCCGTCAGGATATTTTAAATCCTACTGTTTGGCTTTATTTTCCAGGTGATGAATGTTTGTATGAAAGCTTTCCTGAACTTCCTTTGGAGGAAGTGCCAGAAGCTGATGGAGAGGCTGCAAACGTCCAGTGTCCAACGTCCGTCAGCGTTCAAGAGCCGTCTTCTCCAGCAACCTCCAACGAAGCTTTCACACCCAAGGAGAGCTCTCCTTACAAGGCTCCAATATACATCCCCGATGACATTCCCATTCCTTCAGAGTTTGAGCTCCGAGAATCCAACATACCTGGAGCAGGATTAGGGATATGGACCAAAAGGAAGATTGAAGCAGGGGAAAAGTTTGGCCCTTTTGTAGGAGAGCAGCGGCCACACCTTAAAGATCCCAGTTACGGTTGGGAGGTAAGGCACTTTACATTCTTTCGCTCTGTTGAACTCTCTTGTGTATCTATAAACACAGAAATATTTGCAGAATTTGAGTCCTATCCTGCAGCAGCCAGGGGTTATTTTTGTGCGCCGAGACTGCTTCATGGCCTTTCGGGGCTTTCTGGAGAGGAAAAAAGTGTAAATTACAGAAGAGAAAAGAGGCAGGAATTATTGTTGCTTTTTGTGCATGAAATCTGAGTGGATATTGGCAGGTGGTGCCTCTTTTAGAGAAGGCAAGGCAGAAGTTGCAATGTTGGAGCACTTCTGTACCATTTTTAATTTGCTCTTGTGCAGCCCTGGGGTATGTCTGTGGGTGAAGGATTTGCAAATGGTATCGCACTATCGATTTGAAAAGAAACTGGGTGCTGCTTTCAGGGGTTTGCATCGCCACTTACTGTCAACAATGGTTAGGACAGCCCTTCAAATCTAGTCTTGTGTGGCTAAAATTGCTGTTGCAGAACCTTGTTGCTACTCAGGGACGTCAAAAGCTGGGGGTTTGATCCTTCCTTTTAACTTAACGGGAATTTTGCCTTTCGGTGAAAGTCTCTTGGGATGCTGGTGTCAAACCCCAGCACACATGGGGATGATGTAGCTCATGTTACTTCTGCAGACACTCTGAGAAATGTCACTTTTCTTGAAGAAGAGGTCAAGGCCTCCTCTGGCGAGTACCGCAGTTGCCTCTTGCTTTCCCTGCCTTTGGGGGCACCGTGTTTTCCTCGCTGTGGTATCGCCATGGAGCTGGTTGAGTTGCAGGTCCACGGTCAGGTCAGGGTTTTAGACCTCAAGTGGTGCACGTTGCCAGTTGTGTTATGGTGTAACAAACGTTCTCACATGGTTTTATTCATAGTTTTAACAATGTGCTGTAGAAACAGAGTACAATCTCAGCTTTCCATCTGCACGTTTCCTTTGGTTTCTGATAAGGGGAGAAGTGCAGAGTTTGCACGACTGACCTCTGGAGAGTTGGGAGGTTCATTTTCCCAGGAAAAATGGAGTTTTGCTGTGGAGCAGAGCCTCGCAGATATGGTGGAAAATAGAGGTTAGATTTGATTCGCTCTTAACTGACCATAAATACTCTCCGAGTTCACTCCAAACTCTCTGTCAGTTGTTTAAACTTTGGTGGGACCTGTGACAATATGACAGAATAGTGTCAGGAGAAATGATAGGCTTGGCAGCCCTTTATCCAGTTAACAGACCCTGATGCAATATAATTAGTGGTGAGAAAATTTTATTATTTGAAAAAGGCACCAGGAAGCCATAAAATTCTGACTTTTAACCACACCACAATTAAGCTCAGCTATTGATAACAGAAATTGGAGCAAAACTGCTGAGACATGGCTGTACTTGCAAGTTTAACATATACCAAAATCAGGGTATTTTAGACCAGATCCTCAGGTGGTGTAGTGCACGATAGCCCCACGAAAATGAAGGGAAACTTATCTTGATTTTCACACCCTTAGATGACGATAATATTCCGCCACTATGAGAGACTAGTTTTCCTGGTTCAAATACTTAGGCTTTGGGAGTTCACGAAATCCAGACAAGAAATGCATGTCTTGATAATGCTGGAAGCCCAGCTGGTGGACTGAATCCCTTTCAAGTTGCAGGATTCATGCCATTTGAATAGTATTACGTATTTGGGACAGCTGGGGAGAAGCTATTGAAAAGTGTTGGAGCAAAATCACACAAAATCAACAGTTGAGTCCCTCTGCAATTTGGCCACTAATCCAGAGAAGTACTCTGTGGTGCTCAGGGGAGCTTGAAGCAGAGTATTTTTCCAACGAGTAGGTTGAGCACATTGTGATTGAAGGGGGACAAAGAAATGCTGAGTTTACACAGCAGAGCAAACTGGCATGTAGTGAAGATTAAGGCTAAAGAACAGATGTGGGGGACCTGGCAGTGCTGGAAAAGACCTTCCCAGTGCCTGGTCCAGATGCGTATCGTCACACTGCTCTGGAAACCATCCCAACCTTGGACCTGTGGTTTGGGATAAAAAAAAGGAAAAAAGAAGTTGCTACTGGTGTGAGGGCTTAGGCAGTGTCAAAGTTAGCATGGGAAGGTGAGGGAAAGCTGTCATTTATTGAGGTTTGAGTACAGTCTTGGGAATTCAAGCTTTTCTGGTGTCAGTATTTCTACCTGAATAGGCACTTTTGTGAAACAGGGCTTTTGTCCTGGCAGGTGCCAATAAGTCAGTTAACAAATGAGGAATTCAGTCTGCTCTTGCTGATATCAAGGTGAAATTTCATTATTATCTTTTAAATGGAGGAAGGATGGAACCAAAGATTCTGTACAGTACCGTGGATTTCAGTGACTTTGTAGTACGAGAGGCTTTAAAATCTTTCCACAATGGTACTTGCTTGAATTGCACTGATGTAGATACTGTCGTAATATTCACTTATGGTTGATTACATATAATTCCTACATGGTGCTAGAGAGGCCAGTTGTGTCTCGTGGCTTCAAAAGGCAAGATGTCTCGACCTGCTCAAACTGCTTGTTGGTCCCACAGGCCAACGAAAGTGTTTTGCTGTGTCCTGGCTTGCTCATTTCTTCATCTCACATGGGCATTGCTCAGGCAGACACACAGTGGGGTTGTGGCTTGTGTATTTATTTAATTCTCTTCAATAGGTTCCCCAGTGGCTACAGAGAGAATGATCAAGTTATTGTAAAATTCAATCTTTCCATTTTATCTGCATTTTTCTCAGTTTAGGATGAAAACACTGAATGTACAATGGTGTTTAATTTTCAAAGATGATGAAGGAAGAATCTCTTTTCAAAAAAAATATTTGCATAAACATATTAAAATATTTTTTTAGAAGGAAAGCTGAGCATAATTTTCAGCCATTTTCTGATGAGGGATACATCACTGATTTTGCTATGAAAGATTTCCTCCTTCTTTGCAGTTGTTAAGGATTGCTAGATAGCCTAGAGTCTTTAAGTAGAAAATTAAAAAAACAAACAAACAAAACAAAAACAAAAGCCAAACCAAAAGCTCCTCTATGCCCATTGCAAGGAAGAGTTTATAGCTACACACAAATTTGGACTGTAGCTACACTTCTGGAAAGGACATTTTTATTCCCTTGCAAAAGGTTGTCATAGTTTTGGCAATTTACAGCTGTGGGATACTTCTGACTTCCAGTTTTTGTGACTGATGTCCATCTGAGTTGATACTAGGATTAGCCTGTTGTGGTCTGCAGAGAAGTAGAAGCTGGAGGAACTGCTGCTGTTAAGTTTTGCAGTTGATGATAAAGAAAAATTTGCTGCAGAAAGCTGAGGAATTTAATGGGGCCTGTTTCTACATTCCCCTATAGCAAGACTCCCTATAGCATCGACGCAGTTTTGTCAGGGCAAGTACCACAAAACAATGTCTATTGTGTCCATTTATATACCTCAGCCATAAAACACACTCCGGGACAAAGAGAATTTGTTGTGATATAGTTGTGCTTGGGTCGTGATTAGAGTGCTGTAGACCAGTATAAATGAAAAGCCATAAATTTGAATTTTACCTCATTTTGTGGGTCTGGAGCCGAGCATTATCTAATCAGGTATTGGTTAGCTAAAGTACAAATCGAACAGGGGGTCGCTGGACAAGGGGAAAGGTCGAGCTTTTTTGCAGTTTGTCACCGAGGTTTTAGTATTTGCCGGCAGCCCGAATATCCGAGGGGGTCGGGAGGCTGTTGCCCAGTGGTTGTTTGAAAAGGGAAAATTGACTGCTGCTTAATCAACAAAGAAAACAAGCTTTTAAGGGATGGCAGTAATTTTTTTTTTCTTTCCTTTTTAAACAAAAGCAAGGGAACACAAATTTAGTGACTTCATCGTGGTTCATGCCCTGCTACGAAAAACAACTGGGAGAGTATTTCAAAGAAAGTCTTGGAGTAGGTCACCAAAGTACACGCACCTATCTTCGGCCAGCTTCCTCTGGAGTACCTTGAATAGTCAAATTCAGGCCTTTTACTGCTGTAGCAAACTCAGTCTCATTCGTAGGTGCAATTTCTTCACAACTCTTCTTTTACTATTTTTTATTATTTTATCAGGAAGGTAAAAACAGGAGCAATAAGCTCTAATAAATGAAACTTGTCACGGAAGTTAAAAAGTATTTTAGAGCTATATAAAGCAGCATATGATCTGTTTATAGAGCAGAGTATATTTTCTTTTTTTTTTTGCAGTTTTTTAAATCTAAATTTCAGTTTATTTCAGATTCTGGGTTCTAGGTCTGACATCTACCTTTATGAAAATTAAAGAATAAGTTTCAATATGTAAAGTTGTGGGCTTTTAGAGTTGGAATCCAATGCATCTGTTTCCAAATCCCACCAATAGGTTGATTTTCTTGCTCTTAGCATCCAAAAACTTCCTCTTTAACCAATGACTGATTCTGCTCTATGTACCGATATTATCTCATGTTTTTGGACCCTGCTTTGGAAAACTTGTGTCAGAATGTTGAAGGCAGGACCTGTCTCCTTTTATAAAAACAGAGCAAATAGTCGGATATTTTAAATAACTGGGTTGAGATTCACACACCTTAAGACTTGTGTTAAGATGTTCTTAAATAAACAACACAGGTGCTGAGGGAAGTAACTCCTTGCAGTCAGTGAAATCACACTGGGAGAGAGCAGTAGAGTGTCCTTTGAAAAAAGAAAAAAATGAAAGGAATGAAGGCTTCATCACTTCTGAATATTTTTGTGATATTGAGTTATTATTGAAGAAAAACCAGGAATAGGAACATGGGTTATTCTGTTATTTGTAACGAAAAAGCAGTAATTTGAACAGGGATGAGGATGCTTTTTTGATCAGTACAAGACCAAACCTGGTTTGGCAGATACCATGTTCTTCCTCAGGTCAAAAAGATCATCCACTTCTGACAGCTGCGGGTGGGGGTGACATCCTTACCTTTCCTTCAAGACATAGGTGATGTTTCATCCCATTTGGAGCTCAGCTTTGGAAGGCAGAGAGAGCTCTGGCTGAGATCCAACAAAGCACTTAGGCACGGGCTTATCATCAACAGGATTACCCAGGTGTTTGAGTTAAGCATGTGCTTAGCTGCTGTGTTGGGCTCTCCGTTAGGGACAGAGTGTTCAGTGCCACGTAGCATGGAGGGTGCTTAAGAGAACCCCTTGAAAGTTGCCTCTGCAAAAGACACTCCTTACGGTGCTGCTGATGGTACCCGTCTGAATTCTTCTGTTGTTTGCAGCTGTGTCGTGTGGTTGTGGAGGCTGTGACTAAGTCATCAGCAACAGGAGTCTTACAGCAAGGTAGGCAGATGCTTCACGAGCCAAGTGTGGCTCTCAGAGGTGATGGCAGTCGTATACCCCAACCAGCTGTTAACCTGGCTGTTAACACCAGCTTTCTCCCTGCTCAGAGGACAGACAGTTTATAATTACAAATGAGCAAACATCAGGTCCTTGAATAGCAAGATATGAGCAGGTGGACTTGTCATTCAGTTTGGATTCAATATATTCGACAACGAAAGGCAGCTGTTGGTCCTTTGGGTTGTTTCATGTGGATGGAAGAGGGATGGGATGTGCAGGCAACACACACAGTAGTCCACTCTTTTCTTTCTCTACTGTTCCTTACTTCCACTCTTCAGTTCTCCCAATTCTTTGATCAACATGATTAATCAGAGTCTCACATTATGAGGTCAGTGGGACACGATGCCCTGTATTTTGGACAAAGACCATGAACTTCCCTTTCTCAGGCAAAGCTGCTGCTCACTGGAAGGGGAGCTGGAACAAGATCTGAAAAGCTCCCTCTTTGGCTCTACAATGGAGCTGTTCCCAAAAAACATTCTAAACCACATTGCTAAGGTAGCTGAGAGGCTTTAGCAGGTGCTAGAAGGGAGGTGCTGCTCTCCCCTGTCCTGAGCCAGCTCTGGCACCAGGGCTGCTGTTCCTGGGGCTGGTAAGTACCTAAACCAACCCAAAGCCACTGTGCCAACAGTGTCAGCTGTTGCAGGTGGCTGAGTGGGTGCTGGTGTGGCACGGCTGTGAAATCTCACATAAAAAAGGCGATGCAGCACCTTTGTCTCAATTAAATCTGAAATGGTTTCTCTAGAATTGACTGTTTCTCCACCCGTGGTGGATGCTCCACCCTGTCCTTGATCTTGAGGGCAGGAAATCACCTGTTTCATGGCACTGTCTAAAGTCACAGAAACCTCTCTGTAGGTCTGCATATGTATTACCTACAAAGCCATTCAGGGTTTAATTTAATCAGGAGGAGCACTAACTCCTGAGGGAAGCAGAGTGAAATCATAAGGGTCGAGTGGATTCAGAAGTAGGAGAGGGAGAAGGAAGTTTTGTTACGTTCTCTAGAGCAGAACAGGGGGGATGTTTCGGGCATTTGTATTCCCCTGCTAAATAAGGTGGCTATTATTTATTCAAACATGACCTCGGTAGGTTTTGAGTTCAGGTAACAGCACTGAATAAACTGAGAGAAAAGCTGATGTTGGAGTGGGAGATTATAAAAATCTGAAGAAAATGAATTGAGATATGCCAGGTTTCCCTTTAAAAGACAAAAATTGTAAATTGAATTTAACCATAAGAAACACAAACAACAATAAGAAAAATAAAGAAGATAGCAGTGAAGAGAATAATAATTGTATTTAATAGAATTGACAATCATAATTCTTCCCATTAAATAAATATGTTATAAAAAAATTTATTATGAAATGCCACATTATGCAAGTCAGGATTCAAAGATGAGTTCTTTGCATTAAGTACAGTAGATGCCATTAAGGAAAACAGTCAATATGTCACTAAGCCACGGCCTGTAAAATTAAATTGATTTGGTAAATGTAAGTAAGATAGATCTGTTTGCTTTCATCATCAATTTTGAGTGGGTGAACAGGTGATGTCACCAACCTGGGAGCGATAAAGATGCAGGACCATCTGGAAAGCTTTGTGATGGATGGGCAACTGCTTTTGGATAGTGACAGTGCTGTGGTACTTTGTCACTTGGGATGCAGTACTTAATAACTTTTCAATACCATCATAATAAATTTCACTGCCTTATTAATATAGAAATGGTGAGTTATTACCGTGATGGCTATTGTAAATAACAAGAGATGCAGCTGTCAAAAGCTGATTGTTTGGGCATGTTTCTTTAAGCAACACAGTTGACTTGGGATAATCAACGTATGTCTATACCAGCAGAGTTTATTGCTCTTGTCAAGAGAAAAAGCTGCATTATTCAAAAATTATATGAAGTCCATAATAAACAAGTTTAATATATTATCAGACTTTTCCTATAACTTTCCTAACACAGAACAATAAATCACTTTTAATAATGCCTTTCCGTGTACAATAATATCCTTATGCTGTAATAATGTTCTTTCCTAACTATTCACCAAACAGAGAACTTCTGAAAAAACAGAAAGGTATCTCTCACTCATCAGAACACTTACAAAATTAAATCTCCCTATTTCATTAGAAGGCTACTTTTGATATAAAGCTGATGGGCTCTAGCTGTGTCTTTCTTTTTTTATTTTAATTGAACAGATGTAGTTAAAAGTAATCTATGACAAAGAAATACAGACAAAATTATAACCATGTGTCCCTAATACTGGCAGGAAAGAGCATCTGTGGGTGTTTTATGAAAGCCCAGGACTGCTCCGTGACATTGCTGCTAATGTCATCGGGCTGAGGGATGGAGAGAAACAAAATGCATAGATAGTTGTTAGCAGAAGATGAATTACCAGATCAATCATTTAGCACCATTCAGAGTATTATACCATTGTTCCCTGGGAAGATAATTAAATCAATGATGTCTTTCTTATTTGTGTAAAGAGGCGCAAACTTGTAAAGAATATCCAAAGCTCCTCAAACATATTATTTCTGGATTATGGTTTTTTTAAAGCCTACTGACTTTGCCTTTCAGGCTCTAGCTTTGTCCCTCTTTTCAATTAAATGTCTCTCCACCATTTCTATGACTGCTGAAAAGAGAGCCAGCAGTCTATTAACAGGCAATAAAGTTCAGGAAGCCTAAGACTAGTTTCTTGGGTCAGAGGTGAAAATTGCATACTAAATGAAACAAAGGTGTGTCTTGATGGCTCAACAAGCAGCGGAGAGACGAGCGTACATGTGGGCAGGAGGAGACTGTCATCATTAAACAGAAGCAAACGAAGACAGGAGTTAGTGTATGGCAAAACGCTTATTAACCCAAATGAACACATGCACTTCAGAGGATGTATCACCGAGGTTTGGCATTTAAACCACCACATGATTTAATGGGACCATTGAAATCGGGGCATTTGGTCTACTAAAGGCATCGCAAAACTTTAAAAGCAGAACAAAAAGCCTGCTTGCTAGAGCCTGCCGATTGCAACGCGTTCATCTGAATGGTATAAAAATATACCTATTTGGAAGTAAAGAATAGAAAAACAATAATTGGCTAATAGGGTATTTCCACCCCAGAGAGTATTAACATGGCGTTTCATTGACGTGACAGCCCTCATGTTTCCTGGCTGAACGGTAGGTGGCACCTGCAGGAGTGAAGACATCAGTTGTCAAAATCCAGCCCGATTTTATGTGATCGCCTCAACTTTGGCGCATACAATAAGCATTAATTTGGGAAAAAAAAATAAAAATGTTAAGTAGCCCTTCCTTTTAAAGTGCAGTCCTAGCATTTAGTGTGGAAAGATGTAAAAGATCCCACAAAAGGCATAACATTTCATCAGGTGAAGCCTACAGTGTAAAGGGGCTCTTGTGTATAGTGGGTTTCCCAAAGTGTTGTTCTTAGTCTTAACTTGATGAAGTGTATTGGCAACACGCACGGGGCGGGCTTGGGTTCACTCCGAGAGTTTTCACATGCCTTTTTGGAGACCTGGTGCGTAGCTGTTCAGGGCTTCTGAGAGGAACTTTCAATGCCTTTCTATCTTCTTGAAATGGTATCAAGTGGTAAATGGGCTTTTTAAAAGCGTAACGATGACTATATATGTATTTTAGTCAAGACCAAGTCTGAATATTCATGTTTTCTAAGAGATTTGCAGTCACGCTATTTCTGTTGGTTGCAGCAGTAGGTATTTCAAAACCGTGGCAGTAATGTTGATTTCGTGCAGAAATGTAAATCTCTCCAGGATAGGAAAATAGAGGTTTAGGTATGGAAAAGCTTCTGTATTACTGCATGTGCAGAAAACATTCTTTAAAGTCGAATTTTTAGTAGTCATCTAGTTATAACCTCTGCCAAAATAAGCCAAAATTTGCATGTAAGCATGGAAAAAAGTAATTTTTACTGTTACCTGGACATCTGCCTATTTGGAATACCCACACAGGTAAATGAGCAGTTAACAAGGAGGAGAGAAACCAGTTTTCCTGTCTTCCT
This sequence comes from Scolopax mira, assembly GCA_004320125.1. NCBI lineage: Eukaryota > Metazoa > Chordata > Aves > Charadriiformes > Scolopacidae > Scolopax > Scolopax mira. Next base: position 39,981 of record BJBW01003211.1, on the reverse strand, counting down.
TGAATGCTAAACCCAGAAATGATCCTACCAAACCTTCTGTACCTGCAGAGGAAGATGGTGGTGATATCCAGTACAGAAAGGGAGAGCTGATGTGCCCTTGGCATGCATTCTGTTTTGCACAGAGAACAACAACTTAGAGTTTCCCCCCAGTTAAGAATATGAGAAGAGGACTTTATTTGTCTGAAGGTCTGTGGTCTCAAAGTGCATTTCGCCCCCCAGCTAGCCCCAGGCAGTAAAACTTCCTTTCTTCCTTCCTCACTCTTCTCTTCCTTCCATAGCCAGTGCTACTGTCCTCTGTGTCATCCCAAAACCTTGCAGCCAGATGGGATCCTCAAGAAAAGCCTCAAGTTCAACCTCAAGAAAAACCTTGTAATTTCCTCGTGCCCAACCTCTTCCTCATCCTTTGCCAATCCTGTCCATCTCTGCCCCTTGTATCTCATGTTCCTCACTTTATTTTTCAGCTGGTCACTGCTATGATGATCATCTTTACCTCCAGCATTGACCAGGTACACAGTCTGCCAACCAGGCTCTGATTTCCTTTTACTGCCTGCATATATTTTTAATTTTCTTCTTCAATCCTTCCTATCTCTGGTCTCCTCACGTCAGTATTTCAGTGTCCCTTGGTCCGTCCAAACTGGGTGCTTCACTGCTCTCAGGGACACAATCTGCCCGTAGCCTCCTCCATACTCTTTCCTCTGCTTGAATGTCACCACTCCTGCCCTTGGCAAAGCAGTTCAACCCCTACCAGTAAGGAAACTCCTCTATTTACACTCAAAAGTTTATTTATCTTAAATCATCTCCCAAATTTGATGGGTAATGTTGTTGTGAAAAAGGCAACATCTCAGTTTCTGTCCTCAAAGCCTGTTCCCTCCCACTCATGGAGGCGAAGCTGAATAAAACATGTGTTTTAGGCAGAAATAATGATGCCCTGTTTTCACACTAGTTTAAATAATTATTTGAAAATTGCAAGTTTAACAGAAGCTGTTGTGTGTGTAAAGAAACCCTCGTGGCAGGGATTCGGCTCTGTATGTGTGACTTCTTTGGCATTTGCATTTAAATACTTTTTAAGACTTGACTATCTTCTCCCACCACCCGTGTGTGACAACAAAGCACGAGTAGAAGATGAAAATTCCAGCTTTCAGCCCCAGCATCCCCAAATAAAATTTATCCGATTGCGACAGTATCATTTCAGGTGTGATTTTTAGTGGGTTTGAGTTTGAATGGGTTTAGAATAGGTGCTCGAGTGGCTTTTGTCCCCATGCTAATGCCCCTGCAGCAGTGGGAGTTGGGAGGAGTGAAATGATGACCCGAAATAGCAGACGGCTCCAAACAGAGATGGATTAATGCAAAATGGGGCCCTCGTCCCATCCAGCCAGAAAACCTCCAGCCAGCTCAGGGGGCACCCGTGCCCTACCCTGTCCCAGTTCCCCCCCCCAAGCCCTCCCCATCAAACCCACCAGCACCGAGCCCCTGGTTCTCCCACAGCAAAGAAATTCCCCAGTGGGTCTCAAACAGGACCCTGAGTTTTGTGTTGTGCTGAACGTTAAACAGCGGAGGGATTAAAACCCAATTTGCTTGATTCTGATGGGCTTTGTATCTTTTTTTTTTTTTATTGAAGTGGGACAGACACATTTGATGTATTTGGAAAATTCGTCAGTAGCGTTCCCCCTCCTGCGATATTGCCAGGCTCGCTCTGTAGAGCTGAAGAAGAAGAAAAAAAGCCTTAGTGTTGGGAATTATAAATAATTTGATGCAACAGGTTTAAGTTACCATTTTTGTGGTGAAAAGAAAAGCTTAGCATGATCCAGATTTTCCTTGGTTTCCTCCCATTCTGCTGAGAAGCAGAGGTATTCACATTTCTTTGTCTAACAGTTTTATAATGTCTTAAGAGATTAACAGTGAGCATGAATGAGGGGCTGAGGATTAGACGACAAAAAGCCCGGGCCGTCCACTACCTTGTTTGCACATTTTACATTTTTCAGCATTGCCGAGCGAGTATAGAAACTAAGGAAAGATAATAAGGACCAGAGTCCCAAAAGTGTTTAGTGATTCAAAAAAATTCAGATGCCATGTCAGAACTGACAGAATGATGGAGCATTATGTGGCAGGACCCACTTTTTTGTCTTAGGGTAAGCTCTCGCCCTGAGTGAATGCAGATGTTATCGCAGGATCCCAGACAGACAGTCAGTGAAATGTGACAAGCTGTCAGCAAAGTTACACTACGTTGAGTTTGCTAAAATATCCCAAAGCTTTTTTTTATATATACATATATATATATATATATTAAAAACTCTTAGTTCAATTGAGGGGGGTGGAAAAAAAAGAGGGGGGGGGGGGAAGTAGTTACAGTAATCTTTCCAGTCGGGAATCCTTTGAATGGTTCAGACATGTCTGTAAAAGATTTTTTTTTTTTTTTTAAGAGTGGGGGAAAAATTATCATTTGAAATATTTGGAAGGTTACGTTGGCATCGGTAAAATTTCTGATAGCAAAGCGTGTGCGTGGTAAGGCTGGTAACCACATGTCAGAGCGTGTCAGTCGCTCCCCAAATGATTTGGGTATTTACCCCTGTGAAATGCTTAGTCAAATCAGGAATAGCAGCCAGCAGAAGTGAATCCTACCAGTGCTCAGCTTTCTCTTTACCGGGGTACCAGCTTCAAAATGGAGGGGTTATAAGCAATTATAATTTCTTCCTTTACTGTTTTTTTTTTTTTTTTTTTTTTGGGCGGGTGCGTTTTGTTTTGGTTTTTAATCTCAGAAATACATGGTACGAGTTGATAAAATAGCAAACTGAATGGCAAAAGGGGTTTAAAGTGAACCGGGTAAAACATGCTCAGAAAATAAAAATATCTCTAGACAAATCGATGCAAATGAGCTGAATTCAGATGCTCTGAAGTCATAGTGAGGCTCAGAAAGTGACTTTTGTTTTGAATTTTGGGTACGCGAGAGATATTTGATTTGTAAATATTGTAACAAGATACAGGCTTTTTAAAATTTTGAGTAGAAAAAGAAGGGCCCCGTTCTGTGTAATCTTAAATATTTAAGTCTCAAGGAATCTGCAGTGAAGCTATGTTATTTATATGCCAGTACACTCTAAGGACCGTGCTTAGTATTTTCTTGTTTTAATACTTAATTACTTAGAAAATATAAATATATACTGGGAAACGTGAATATTTTTACATATGCAACTGATTTTCACTTTTGAATTAAGACTGTGTCATGTTCAAGTTTTTACATAATTAGGGAATGGGGAGCCTAAAATACTGATGTTTTAAATTTATTTCAGAAGCTTAATTTAAAGGTTTATTTCCTTATACAGGCAAGTTGATTTTGATTTGAAAATGCCAAAGTAAATTGCATATCTGTTTTGTAAGTAATTATATATATCATTCACAGGAACCTCTTTAATAGGCTGTGTTCTTGTCTTATTACTGTTAGCTTAAACCTAAATTTAATGAGAAGGCAGTTTATAGTGGCACAAACTAATAAATTTTGCTAGAATATGAGTTGCAGCACATTCATTCTCTTCTAAGCAGAGCAGAACAATGCATGTGATTTATAATCAATTTAGGTCTCCTTTTGAATGAGATGATCTTGTGTTATTTGTTTCCATATACTGAAAATATTAATTTACTTCTAGAAGCAGGGGAGGAAGGGAAACATACCCAGCCACAATTTAGAGTAATTTGTGTTATAACAAAATGTATTACCAGACAACGCAACAACCTTCCCTGATTCTGAAAAATGGGATGTAAAGACACTTCGGAGATAACATCTCACACTGTGTTTTTGCAAAAAAAAAAAACCCAACAAAATAAACCACTGCTGAAGTAAACAATCCCACTAAATTATGCATCTAGAGGAAATGATTGAGAATATGTTTAGCTGGTAATCGCACTCATGCTGAAGTTTTAAATTTCATCTGTCTGCTCAGATCTATTGTGATCCATTAAGTGGCTTCCTTTTTTTCCGACAAATTGAATGCTGCAACTGCAAGGAGCTCTTTTGTTCTTTTAATTCAGTCAGCATGGAAATGATTTTCTCATTTCAGGCCCTTTTCTGTCCTCTCTTCATTGTGTCAATAAAATAGAGTTGTGCAGAGCTGCTCTAATCAGCTTAGAGTGCTAATTCATTGCACTGGGATGCTATCTGGGTCCGGCTACAGGTGGGCACTATAAGGGGTCAGTCTCCAGGGGAGTCTAATTGTGTCTCTCTTGGGTCTTGTTTGCAGAATAACTGAAATCTCAAGCCCTGGTTTAAGAAAGGAAGGGAAAACGCACAAACACCGACCTGTAGGAGCAGGCACAAATATATGTCTCTAGATGCACCACTCGGTCTCAAAGTTGTTTCCGTTTTGACACTGTTTAGGGAAGGGAATGCTGTAGTTCAGTGTCAAAAGATTACTAAGAAACATTATAGATGGTTTGTTTTTAAAAATGCAATAAGAATTTGGTCATTTTGAGAAATAGCTATGCAAGAGAGAAACAGATGCTGTGGTGTTGGTAAGGCATTTTGGGGAGGCTGGCCTTCAAATTTTTTGAGGCTTTCGGAAGACTAACATAAATAAATGCAAAAAAGGCATTATTTGGATAACAAATTCTCTTTGCATGTGCCGGTGGTGGTCTTTAGCAAACTTTTTGCCAGGGCACCAGGGTATGTTGAGGTAAAGGAGTCTGCTGGGTGCTGAGGAGCCCAGGAAATCTCAGGCAAGTGAGGCAGGGAGCCCAGCTGGCCCCAGTCTCATCCCAGTGCCTAACGCTGTGGCAGCCCTCCTCCTGGTGTGGAGGGGCTGCACCAACGCCAGGAGGTGATGCTTTCTGCTGGAAATTTTGGGTCTTACCTTGGGTTATCTCAGAGAATTGCTGGAGAAAGTTCAAGAGAGGAGGAGCGCAAGGGGAATGGAAACCTCATGTTCACCTTCTGACCCAATATCATAGACTAGAATCATAGAATTGTCAGGTTGGAAGGGACTTTTAAGATTGTCGAGTCCAACCATTAACCTGACACTGTCAAAGCCACCAGTGGTCCCTCAGAACCACATCCACCTGCCTTTTAAAAACCTCCACGGATGGTGATTCAACAACTTCCCTGTGCAGCCTGTTCCCAATGTTTGATAACCCTTTCGGTGAAGAATTTTTTCCTAATGTTTCCTAAAATTGCAGAACTGTCCCTGCCACAAGACGAGCAGACTGTAGGCTTTGCTGTTTTGTTTTGCTTTGGGTGCTTTTTTTAATAGATGAATGTATGTTTGCCACCAACTACAAAAATATACGAAGAAAAGAGGTGGTGATGGGGAAGGGTAGGGGACTCGTGGTGGTGTCTCCTGTCTCTTGCCACCTTGTCCCAGGGGTGGGGTGTGTGGGAGCACCTGCCCTTGGGTATATCCTTGCCTCTGCCAGCCCTGCACCTCTGAGGCAGCCCTGGCATCTCTTCCACCGGGGACTGAGCAGCAAGAGCCCAAATTTCCCAGAGAGATGCGATAGATGTTGCCAGATCACTTTTTGATGTAACACCAGTGACGCCCCTTATGTTACAGCACACACAGGTCTGCTCCCAGCATTCGCTCTGCAAGCCAGCAGAGGTGGGCACAGATGAAGTAAATTATGGGGCTCCTACCCAGCATTCTCAGTACATTAAAGATGGCAGAGCAACCCTGGCACACTTCCTCACCAGGGAGGAAGGGCACGGATTGTTGCAGAGCAGTCAGTGATTCTGGAAAAAAAAAAAAAAAAAATCAGTGAAAGTGGTAAAGAAAATTGAGCAACTCATAAATTTTCTAAACAATGTGGAAAAATGTAAAAGAAACTTTGGGCAGTATTTTGTTTTTAAATTAGCATGAAGGCTTTCCCAGAGAATGCATTTCTCTTGCCCGCAATTGCTCATGCAAAAATTGAGCACTTTTTGGAATTATTTTAAAAATCTCAGTCGTGAGGAAAATATACTGGGTTCCCTTCCAGCCTCTGTTATCCTCAAATGACTGAGGTTCTCACTTGCTTTATGTGCAGAAGTGGAGGGGGCAGGGGCAGCTCCTCTTCTGGTGCACAGGGGGTTTGGGGAATGGGGATATGCCAAAGTCTCCCAAAAGCTGGTGCCTTTTCTGCAGAAAATCCAGACAGGATTTCAGGATGCTGCGGGCTCTGCAGGGCATCAAAACCTCATCCTTAGGTAACTCCATGGCTGTGGTTTTCCTTCACTCCAAAGTGAGCCGGACTGAATTTGGGCAGGACTGTTCCCCGTCAGTGGATTTTTCTACAGGAGCTGTCAGTCTATTGTGGTTTTGTGGCAGAACCGCCACCGTGAAAATTAATTAACATACCTGAAGACACCCCAGAGCAGGAAATCATAGTGCTGCTCTGTGATTCAAGGGTGAATAGGATCTCTCTATTATCAAAAACTCCATCAAGGAAGAGGAAATTAAGTTCCTAATTAGACAGTGTCCAAAGGAAGAAGTGAGGCATTGAAGAGATGAAGAAAATTGAGAGGTAGCTGATGCACGTATCAGGCTAATGATAGAAAAGGAAATAGTAGAGCTTGAAAGGTCACTGACCTTATTAGACTAGGAGAAAAGTAGTAGATCTTCAAAAGCTTTCACCTATGATAGGTTGACAATGTGTGAAGTTCTCTAGATGGTCAGAGAGGAAAGACAGCCCAGAAAGAGCATGGGAACAAATTAGGTAGATTACAGTGAACTGCATAAATGCAGCATGAAAAGCGTATTTAGGAAAGAGAGGAATTCAAAGTAGACGTAGCCAGAAATGTTTCATTATTTGACGAGATCTCTTTTCAGTAAAAGCACAGGATTTTCTTTCCCACTTAGTAATTTTATTTTTTTTTACTATCAATTAAACTCAATAATGATCCCACACTGCGTCTAACATTTCCCAAATGCAGTATTAACTTTCTGCTAAACTGAAGTATTTCAGTGGTAGCCAATTCTGAATATTAGCTTCAGCGAGATGAAGATAGTGCTGCTAAGAATAGCTTCAATGTTGGTTTTTGAACATAAGAAACACGTTCTGCATCACCTAGTGAAAGCATTGCAGTTCCCTCAGTGGCAAGAATCTTTAACCTTGGAATACCAAACCTGGCCAGCTGCAAGACTTTTAAAGGCTGTTATAGGCTATTTTCTCAGTAGGTAAAAAACTCCCTGGCTCTTTAAATGAGATATTACAAGAAGTGAGTCTATAGCAAGTCAAATGAAATACCCCTAAAGCCTGCTTCCTCCCAGCCTCTCCTCCTGCAGCAGTTTTGTGCCGTACGTAGGTGATTTCTCAGAGCCAGCAAGGCCTGATTAAAATCCTCCCTGCTGGTTCACGTACAAGCACGGGTTTGAGTTTAGAGGTAGAGTCATTTCTCTGCCTTTCTGGTAAATGCTCACGTTTCCTTGTTCTGACTGCTGGTAGGAAAGAGGGAGAAGGAATGCAAAGAAGAAAGAAGAGGAAATTAAAAATACGCCATTGCATATTTTTCATGCGATAGGACCAGTCCATTTACAATACGACATAACAGCACTTTTTCAATCAAAATAAATGAGGACAAATTCTTTCCTAGTGAAAAATAGATGTAGCACCAACTTTCCTTTAGTGATGATCCCCTCCAAGGGTACTGTTCTAAACCCAATGTAAAGACAGACCACAAAAAAGCCTACTTTTCTATTCTTTTTCTATCAGGAAGTTTAACGCCTTTTTTTTTTTTTTAATAATAAATAAATACTATTGTATTCTGAAATTAAAGAACTCTTTGTGGACAAACACTACCATGTGGCATTTCACAAACAAGGCAGAAGATGCTTTTTGAATCTACCTAGGAGAGTTAACACTTCCCCATGGTCGGAAAGAAAACAAGCGCAGTAAGCTTAAGATATTTTTCTCATCTTGTGATCCCATCCTGAAGCAGAACCACGTTGTGGGACTCAGAAGCTCTGCTTGAGCTCGTTGGCAGAAGAGCAGCCCAGCCTCGGTCCCTAGGAGGGCTCTGCAGAAAGGCATTACGGGTGCTAAAGTTCTCAGAGACGGAGCAGGGCTGCCATCCCCCATTAGATGTGGTTTGTAATAGTATCGTCCTGTTTTCACTCACCACGGTAGAACATTTCTACTGGGCTAACAAGGCATAGGGTAATGAGAAACATGCCAAGTTTAAGGGAAAGAGGAGTCGAACCTACGTACAGGAAACAAATGTGATCAATTACCCCAAGTGTAGAGCTCACAGATACCTTATCTTAAGGCTCCTTAAAATAAGAACTTGATTGTTTCCAAATGCGTCTAAGAAGTTAGTGATAGGAACGCATTAATACAAGAGACATGTGAAATTTTATTACCTCCAAAAATTGTCATTATTACTTGCTTCTAAAGATATGGAAGAATCAACACAACTGTCTAACACATGATCACAGCAATAAATCTGTGACTACCTCTGCATGAGCATGTAGAAGCAGGGGTTTAGCATTATATTATTACAGTTATCTAAACAATATTTCAAAAAGCCACTACTATTTATCGCAATATAGACACTCTTTTTGCAGTTTATTTTTTTGGGCTTTTTTGTTAGCTTTGGACTTTTTTTCTGTTCTTCAAAAGAAATATTTTAAAGCAGTTTTCCTGATGATTATTCTCCTTGTAGGTGCTACGCTCTCTGTAGATGGCTACTGAACTTAGACTGGCACTGGAAATGGAGATTGTTAGCTGAAATTTCTGACAAATGGTGTGTTTTCTGAAGATACATTAGGAGCAGGGAGAAATGTGTAATGGCAAGCTCATGCTCAAGTATGGCTTTGACCTGAAGTTATGTGAGACTGCTAGGTTTTTAACGTAAATCTGTTATGTTTAGGACAGGAATATATTCCATTTTGTGAAATTGCTACTGCCCGTTGGAATGTCACCCGTGGATGAATTAGCAGGAAAAGGGAAGCAAATCTAACACGTTCTTCCCATGCACACAAGTCCCTTGGGCATCAGCAGGAGTTGAGTGCAAGGTCTGGAGAATGTATATGACCCAAAACCTCATGACTGCATTACAGTAGTTGCCCGAGATGAGTGTGGCACTTACATTTCAGGGTTGGATTTACACAGGCTGAGACTGCAACTCTGGTGTGAGGCAGTCTGTTGTCACTGGTATTAATGGGAGGAACACCAGTCTCCTGTATTCCTACACGTGATGGTGGTCCACAGGAAAGCAATTTGAAAGTTGGGCACTCAGGACTGATGTATCAGTAGAAGGAATCAAAACACAATGTTGGTGCTTTTTGTCAGTAAAGAGTCCAGACTGGATTTCAAAGGAGTCTGTTTGCTCTGTAAACCCACACCTGATCCATCTTTGCATAATGCAGACTGAAATAAGGGCTAGAAGATTTAAATTTTGCTAGACATCTCTTGACATAAGTGTTGCAACGTGAAAGGGGTTGTTGCTTCATTCTGCAGGGCCAGCTTCTTTTCTTTGCAATGTGTTTGCCTCTCTCCTGAGATGACAAATTCAGCAGCATCTTTAACATGCTATTCTACTTTGAGACGTCGTTTCGTGTTTGAGATAGCAACTAAGTTGTTTTACCATTCCTGCACATTTACTAATCCCAAAGAAGAAGGTGTTTATTACAAATAGTTATTGAGGTGTAGCTTGAACTCTTCAGACATGTTTGTTGTAGTGATGTATGGGGTGGTTGTTTCAGGGACAGGACTAAAATGTTTTAAAAAAAGAAAGTTTCAGGCGTTTAGCTGGAATTATATTAGGTACTGACCTGTTATGGTTTATTAAAGTTCTGCACTTTAGCCTGAAGATATTTGCCAGTGCAAAAGTAATGGCTGCTTTAACATCTGTGTACAAAAGTGGAATTTAAGAGATTAACTTGCATTTGACCTACTTCAGCTCTCCTGGTAATGAGGGGTGCAGGGGCACAGAATTAATTTCTCTCAATTTGTGGCTCTCAGGGGTGCTGCTAAGTTTGAGAGTGCTTGAATTTTAAGAGTCTCCTGGTGTGCTGAGGAGGTTTTGTTACTGCGCGGAGTTCTGTTAGCGGCAGGGACTGAAGTGCCAGTTTTATCTATTTGATTAATAGCCTGATTGAGTTCTAGTGTATCTTTGAAAGAAAAAAACCCATATTTTCTCTCCCACTTGAACAGCATTTTTTTCCCACATAGGCCAATCTCCTCTCCTTCCCGCCCAGTAGCAGCAACTTGAAACATCCAGTGAACTGTATCTTCTGGGCCCAACTTTTTAGTCTGCAGCTCTCAAGCTGGGTTTTACCTACCACATCTGTCTCACCCCCACAATAATCTGGGATTTATTCAGGATCTGCTGTACGTTTGTTGTGTGTGATATTAATGGGCTGCTTCTAGCAGGATATATCTCACGGTTGGTATTATTTGGACTGATGTGATTTTAAAAGCTAGCAAATGACTGGGCAATTATTACTCCTGTGCTGTGTCTTTACCGCAGTATTAATGCATCTAAAGAGATTTTTGGCAAAGCAATTTATACTCTCGTGAAACTGGCTGTAACTACTGAGTGTACAACATTTCATTTTCTCCCTGAGTTTAAAAGGTCTGCTTTAGCTCCCTATCAATACACTTCATTCCTCCTCTGCCTTTTAAAAGAACCTCTGTGCAGCAGAAGATTTCTTTGTGCAGAATCAGTACCGACAGGACATGATTTATTCCCAGCTCACTGCAGTTTATCAAGGAAATAAACAGTGGAAGCAATAACACACGTAGGTACCACACTGTGTTAAATATGCATATTTGGGATAGGATGATAAAGGTAAAAGATTTCTAAAGTTTTATAAATAATTTTTTATTGATTTATCACATTATCGTAGGAATATTGGCGTTGAGAGTTTATCTTCACTAGAAAATTTTAAGTAAAAGCTACTTCTGCTTCTCTGAGATCTGCAGTTAAATCACAGCACAGAAGAGTCTGGAGGCTGCCTGTGCACATGTTACCCTTTACCAATAAGCACAGTATCAGGCATCTTCCACCCAACAGCACCAAGGCATATTAACCATGGCAAAACAAACCACGTGTCTTCCTGCTTCATAACATATATGAAGAAACCAACAGTTGTGCCAGAACCCATATCACGCACAGTGCACAACTTCTACAGGAATGGAGTTGTATTGTGTAATGTTTACCTATCAATTTAATAGAGACTAATTGTCTGGAGATTCTTTTCTGGAAGTTCACAAAGCCTTTACTGGGTTTCATTGTCAGCTCCTCCTTCCAAAATCCTGTGATTACAGGAAAACACAACTTCTCTTTGGAGCTGTGATCTACCAACAAAATGGTATTAACTGCTGATTTTCAGCAAGCCTGGACTGACCAGTGCCTTTACCTTAAGGAAACAACTGATATTTTTATTTACAGACTAAGGAAATGCAGATAAATTGGTAAAATAGGGAGGTTTTATACACAGAGCTCTTCCACAGGGCTTTCTATTATGGGGTGCACACAGACATACCTCAGTGCAGCTGTTTTTGACATGGAACTGCTGTCAGAAAGTCCAAGATTTTCCTAGGTTTTAGGGGAAGAAAAAAAAAAGGGAATAATTGATAATTCTGAAGTTTCACTGTTAAAACATAACCCTCTATTTTGATAATGAGGTCTTAAAAAAGTATCATGGCCACCCATTTCAACTCTGGAGAAGCAAACGTTGCTCTGATGTGCTTTCTTGATTTTGTGGAAATTCTTAAAGATTGTGTATTAAGGTTTGCTAAAAAACTTGAAAACTTTTGATTTTGGATATTTCTTACTCTTCTTTTCATCTGGTGGAAAGCTTTAGTTGTTGCCACATACACTTCAGTGAAAAGCAGCAGTACCCGACCCACTGTATGGAGTTAATGTCCTGCAATTTTTCCCTGCTTCTGAGAGTCAGAAGAAGTTTCCAGCTCCACTTTTCCTAGCAGCTGCCAACGTTGTCAGCACTGATCTGTCAGAAAGGATTTTTCCTGGCAAAACTTTGAAGCTCCTTTCTGACATCCCCAACAAACTAATTGTTGTCTCCTGCCTCCGAGAGCCCTCTGAAGTCCCAACGAGTTAGTGTCTTCTCAAGAGACGAGAAAGGCGACTCACAAAATCAATTTATCAGGCTATTACGCATTGTCATCAGCCAAAACAAAAACCTGCTAAAGACAGGAGAAAAAGTAGAAGAAATGGGTCTCTGAGAAAAGGTTACAGAACATCCATCTTCTCTCCTCTTCTGATTGTTTCTTTTCTTTACCCATTTTCATACCCATTTCCCTCCACTAAAAGACACTTTATGACAAGCATTGTAATCTCTTTAGACCAGAGGGGAACCTCTTCTTTAGGACCGAATCTTTGCAAGGCGTGAGTGACAGCGGGAAGGGGTCCAATTGCCACCGAAGACACTAGGCAATAAATCATCCACCCTGGCATCAAGTGGCTGGACTAGTCCCCACTTCCTGATGGCCACCAGTGCCTGGCGGTGACAAAACAGCTATTGTCAGCGCCCAGCAGCCACATTCCCTCCTTCTCCCTGCCGAGATTTTAAGTTTACCTAAGGCATAAGAAAGATTATAGCATCGGGAAAGAAAAAAAAGAAAAAAAGAAAAAGGGAAAGTCTGCCGTGGGTAGAAGGGATGCGGGGGAACGATGCTATCAGTGTGTTCTTCTGTAAGTACAGACTATAGTAGTGACTGGAGAAGTGCCATCAGCTTTTTGTTGGAAATTACTAAAACGCCTTTTGAAACCCTCCAGCCCCAGACAGTGATTTTTGGTTGCGTGTTTTTAAGACTTTCCATTTCCAGGTGACCCCTGGTGCTGTGGTTACTCTTTAACCGAGGCAAGGCAGTGCTAGGAGGTGTGCGCTGTTATAAGCACAACAGCTCTTCACCAAACAGAACAATCTTAAGGAGGAAATACTGGATGGAAAAATAAGTGCTTGTCACCCAGATATAAAGATTGGAGCGTGTTTGGGATTCTTTCAGGCCAAACCCAAAGATCTTTGCATTGTCAAGTTATCACGCCAAATACCATCATGAATTTTTTTATCATTTATGACTAAATTGCCATAAAGGAGGCTAAAAAAGTGTGTCAGGTTTGCTCCACCAAGAGGCTTGTGCACTGCTACTGCATAAAAGACGTTTCTAGATAAGTTGTAATCAGCTAGGAGTTATATATTAACTGATGAATTATGGTAAAGAGAGGAATAAAAGACTGTAGTGGGATGAGTCTTTAAATCTGAAACCCCCTCAGAAGGTCACCAAAGGATAAGAGTAGCAGAATATTTATCACTGCTGCAGTTTTATCCTTATTGATTTTCCCCTCGGTGTCATTAGGGTGTTTCCTTTAGACAAACGAGCTTGAGAACACTAACCATTTATTAATTATTGTTGATGCTGGGAAAAAAATGACCCATTCCCTCCAGAATACCCCTCAACTTTAGTGCACTTGCTAAACGTAATGCAAGAGAGGAACTTGACTCTGGAAATTTAAACAATGAATTAGTTAACGTGTCATTGACTCCTCTATTCTGTTGTGGTAAGTGGAAATCTATGTGCATTTGTTTCCCAATGTGCTGTCATTCCCTATGTCCAGTGCCCCAGTCCTCAATTTTAAGAACCATTTTGGGGTATGAGAATGCAATAGATATTAAAAAAAAGGATTGTCTGGAGCTCTGTAGTCAGGCAGACATGCCTTTCATTATCATAAGAAATATAGAGATTCTATCATCCTTCCAAATATCGACTAGCCCGGGGGTGAATAGTTTTTGTTTGAGTGAGTGAGTAAAACATCATTAGTTTTTTCATGATCACCATGGGAAAAGCTGACAAGTAGATTTTTCTGTTGGCTGGTATATTTTCGTGGCAATTTTGTAAGGCTGTATTATACGGTTCTGCATATAATGAAACTCCTTCATAGTTTAGTAACAAGGAAAAATATTATTCCTTTTCTGTTTAACTGTAAATTGATTAGGCTGCACTGAACTAGCAGAAGTAACCAGTAACTCTGTTTTAACATTTTGAATTATTTAATGAAAAGCCTTTAAGGTCTTTGGATTCACAGTCAAATTGCTACAGAGAGTAAATGAGATGAAGGTTTTTCTAGGCTCCATGACAGTTCTATCCCATTTCATCATCTTAACTAAAAAATAATCCTATCTAGCTTGAAATCCACAGCAGCTGTAAGTAGAAAATAAATCCAAACCGCAGCTCAGACTTGTAACCTAACAGCTATCATAAATAATCAGAACCTATTTGAAGGTGGAAGATGGGACATTAGAAGCTATTTACACTACTAGAGTGATGCCATTGATCAGTAACAGCAACCCGTAGATAATACTCATATGATGTCATGGTTATTTATGATGGGAATTGACAGTAAAGCTACTATAGAACTTTCTTCCCGACAGCTTCATTCATTTCTGTTTGTGATGCATTTTGCTGTTAAAGAAGCAATCAATAGCAAAATTGTGGTGATAAAAGTTATTACTGGTTAAATCTATGAAAAATGTGCCTGTATATGTATACATATATAATGCCAACTATGAGAACATTAAAAAATTAGGTCATCGGAATTTATTTAATATTTTTTATTACCAATGTACAGTGAACCCATTTGATGTTCTTTAATGGTGAACAAGCACTACAGTCTGATTTGTTTTCTAATCTCATCAAACTTATTGTGACCATGAGAAATGCAGTGTGGCAAAGATCTAATATAACATTACAGGTTCTCTGCAGTAAGCCATACGGCTCACAGTGCATTGGTGCAGGTCAAAGAGGAAGAGAAAACAGCCCTTTCAGACCAGTTATCAGACTTGGGAATCTGTTGTGCAGGAAACATGTGTGTCCAGTAGTTAAGTGTTTGCATCCAGCAATTAAGAGGGTTTAGCAGCAAGCAAAGTTTGCTGAAATGCAGAAATACTCCTGCACCAGCTCCAGTGTGCATATGTGCAAATGCCAATTTTGTTGACTGTTTAACAAAAAAATAATAATGGCAACACATCATTCTTTTCTCATATATGTTCTTGATCCTCTAGTTGGGAAATGTATGGTACAATGGAGATGAGATGATGTCCAGCCTCAGAGCAAGGGGTCTTGTTGCTGCCTCTTCTAGTAGTGTCCCCATGAGGCTGGTAGAGCAGGGGATGGATATGTGCAAGAGAATTTGGATGAAGAGATGTGGGAGAGGTCTCCCAGAAGGTCAGGGATGACCCAAGCAGGGTTGGGTGACACCGTGCTGCCCATGGTCTCCGGCTTGGCCCAGCTGCAGAGCATGTGTGGAAATTAAGTTGTTGTTTCTACTGCTTCCATACTACTACTAATTAACACATATTTTGGTTGCTAATTTTGTACAAGCTTTTTGTACTATGTTAAGATAATATATTGGTAAAAAGCTAGCAGAAAAAGCCCACAGAATCACCTAGGTTGGAAGGGACCTTTTAAGATCATCTAGTCCAACCAAAGAAGAAGACAAACGAGAAGATAGTTTCCATATTATATCGTGGATCCCAATAGCCAATTGCTTCCTTTAAGCTCTCCATGGGTTTTTTTGGTGTGTTTTACTTTTTTATTAGGTAGTTTATATGCAAAATGAATATTTTGTTCAATTTTTGTAACCTAAGATTTGTGCAAAACAAAATGGTCATCAGGTTGTCTTCATTGAAGATGGAGACGTGCAGGAACGCAATATACAATGGTCAGTCAGTTGGAATTACTACAGAAAACAGATGAATACTGAAACTGATAATACACAGAAACTGTATTAAAAGTCACCACAACTTAAAAAGCAGCATAAGGGGGGAGAGAATGACTGAAATCTTTTTTTTTTCTGTAGTGTCCATATAGGCCATGAACTGATTAGTTTATAAAGCTAAATAAAGCATAATGGTTTTAGGCCAGCATTAGTCTCATGTTATGTGTTCAGTAACAAAATCAGAGTGATTAGCAGGCTAATACTGGCTGCTGTTTGTTTCTGAAGTTAATTTTCTGTACTGAAAACTGATAGAAAATGCATGTAGTATCATAATTATCCTAATCCTGGCTAACTTATAAAATTTTCCAGTAATTTGTCTGTATCTAAAATCTTCTGTGCTATGAATCCCCATGCTCAGAGGAACTGGCTTATCTTTTAAACAATCCAGGCTCTATTTTGTATAGTTCCTTTATGTTATGATTGTATTTACACAGCAGGTCAAAGGCAGTGCTTCCCAAGACCATTGTTGGCCCGGAACAATAAATATTAGACTGAATTTAAATGGGTCAGAGTTCATTCTCATCCACTGCCCATCTCTGTGGCAAAACAGTCTGGTCAGTCATTTAGTCGAGGCAGCAATAGTCAATGTCAACAAAGTGCTAATGAAAGAATGTGTGTTTGATGGAGCTTCTTCTAAGTCATGGCAAATCAATGTGTGATGTTCTATACATGTGTATGTGTCCTTCTGCTGATCTCCAGGAAAAAAAAAGTGGGTTTTTTTGAGATTTCCACTTTATACCTAGGAATGTGCTACTCAGTTAAATAGTGATGTACCTCTTAGTAGGTTTTCTTTTTTTTTTTTTTAATGTGATGAAGATATATTGCCCTTATTAATATTTCACACATTTTATAGGTAATACTACCTCTATGGCTTCACACTGCTCTTCCCAAATGGTCCCCAGGTTGTACTTGGGGAATGTTATTACAAGACTTTCTGTCTTGTTTTGTGAAAGGATGAGTTCCTGCCCCTGGCTGAGAGCAGGGGTGATTGCACTGGAATTTCAGCCACCCTTCCAGCAGCCACGGTACAGCTGCTCCCTTAAAGCTGCTAATTGTCACCCCCAGGGTAACAAAAAACTGCTCAAATAAGATAGGACAAACTGGGTGGATCACAGATGTTACGTAGGAAACACAGAAAGCCTTCATTTTGTGTTAGTTTGTCTGGAGTTGTGTTAAAACCATCGCAGGGAAAACAGTTTGGGAAAACAAAAATGTTTTCCAGCAACAATTTGCCTAATATGTTGTGACTGGGAGAATTGCCTAGAGGTTGGAATTTTCTCCTTGGACGATAGGGATAGGGTTTTGCTCTCTTCCAGCATCTTTGAGCTGACGTTTCCAAGATATTACATGTATTGATATCAAAATTTCATGCATTATCATCTGCTGTATTTGACTGTATAGCTAAGTCTCTTACAGGGAGAGAAACAGAAGCGTAGGGAGATTAAAATGACCGTTTTCAAATCCACTACCTAAGGGTTAGGCTTATAAACTCTATTTTTCTGTGTCTGAGCAGGCAGCCTGGTTCTCAGTGCTGCTCAGCAGCCTCCATTGACTGCAGAAATTATGGGTTGGATAAGTTTGCCTCTTTTGTTTTCAGTGTTTCAGAATGTGCTCGACTCCAGCTGTGATAGGTATTTTTTGGGTTATTTATGCCCAACAACAGTCATATGTTAATGACCCATCTGTGCTTTGAAGCCGACATGTCTCTGAGGTGAACGGGATGAAGAAAGAGGCTGCTCGTTGTTATTTGAGATTTTATAATGTTAAATCTGCACCAGTTGCATCAGAAAGAAATGCAGGGATATACCTTCATCCAGAGGCTGTTGTTGCCCACATGGACCACAGTCCCTTTGGGAGCATCCACAGAGGATTGTTGTGCAAGGACATGGCCAAACCCACACCACCAAAGGGTCCTGGTCCGAGAGACCTTACTCTTATATCCAAGATGTACTAATTATTATTCAATTATTACTTGGATATTCTGTAGTCACTAACAAGGCAGCCCTATTGAATACAACCAACATTGGTAAAACATTGCTCTAATCATGGTATTTCAAATGGAGTAGAGGGAAATTATCTAAATGTTAAAGGAAAAAAAATAAAAATCCCCAAAAGCTTTTTTGGATTTGTATTAAAATTGAGTATAGTATATGCAAGCTCATCCTTATTAGCTGAAGATTGAAATCCTCCATTGGCCTGGATAATCACCTCCAAATGAACTTCTCCTGTGAGGTTATAAATGGATTTTACAACAGGTTTTAAGAGTGAAAGACCCTATCCCCAGGCCTTTTTTGCATGCTATGGCAAAAGTCCCCAGAGCTCAAGTTTTCAGAAGTTACCACCAAGTTTTTTCACGTGATCTGTTTTCTAGTGGAGCCGAGCATACGACTCCTGCAGGGACTGTAACCGAGAGCTGCTGGGGTCAGGTCACTGGCAAAGGCAGCTCATGCTGACTGGATGCAGAAAGCCCACAAAAGGGAAGGTGTTACTAAAAATGTGGCTCTTCTGCATATGTTTTTTTTTATCTGCAATCAAGCGGTACATCGGGTGCTTGTGGTGTTTGTGTGATTGACTGAATTAATAATGTAGAAATTGATTGAAATTGAAATTCTTAGAAAGAACATGCATGTGAGAAGAGTCTATTCCTCCCATTGAAGACAAATGTCTTGGAGATCGCTCCAGTTTAAATTAATGCCTTTTTCATCATTTGGCATGCTCCAGATTTCCAGCAAAGATGAGTTTAATGTGTTAGGGCTGAGCTCGGAAGCTGCTGCTGGCAAATGCAGGACACATCTTGCATAGCATCGATGGGTGCTGGATCTGGGCACATGAAAACTGCTCTGCCCCACTCATTAAGTAGCACTGCCTTTAAAAGACAGCAAAGCCCTGAAACACCCAACATGAAAAAAAAAAAGAATAATTGCCTTTTTCAGCCTTTATTAGTAGACCGTGTTGTCTGTTTTATTGTAGCATATAGGTTGTGGACTCTGTTGAGCTCTCATCCATCTTTGTTCTTGTGTAGGATCTCTCTAAATTAAAATCTCTCCAAATTACTTAGACACAAACTGAGTAAGGGGCTCCATGGGACACTCTCTTCTTCTTTATTTTTTTTCCCCGCAGTTTAATTTGCACTCAGGTTTCTTTTGTTCTCTTGCTTTCTTAACTATATGTATCTTTTATTAGGAGGAATCCCAGTAGGCACAGGTAAACTGAGAACAAAGATTTCTGTGGCTCGGGGTATTTGACCCAGAAGCTTATTGTTCTGTGGATGTGTCTGTTCATATCTGCTGCTCCTACAGACAGGGATTTGCCCCAGCAAATTGGTGCTAACAAATGCAGTTGCCCAGCGTGCCCCTTTTGCACACACACGTGCATTTATCCAGATGTTCAAAACACCTATTTCTTTTAACAGCGTGTCAATGAATTATGATGATGCGTTTTGACACACCGGGAAAGGGGAATTGTTTCATATGGGAAACAATCAAGAGGGGCAAAATCCCCCAAACCTGCTGCCTTCAGGATTTTTGCCATCGGGCAGTTATGGCTAAACTTGAGTTTGGGATTGTTCCACTGATTTCCCAGGAGTCACTGCAGAAATGGGTTTCTGGATGTGCTGTCAGTGCAGCCCAGGTGGAGATTCAGACCCTCCTTTGCTCAGATATTCCTGCCCCCAGAAGATTCTGCAATACTCTCTCAACAGCAGAGCTCAGCCCATCTCACACCGAAAGGATGATGACGGTGTAAACTGGACAAGAAGAAGTTAGACATGAAACTGAGGGCAAAACCTGGATTCTTTGGACTTTTGTTTTTATGTGAGAAAGAGGAAAAGAACTTACAAAGAACTGAGCAGCACCTGCTGAGAATGCTGACAGCTGATCGTGTACCTGGATAAAGTGATAATAGGTAAATGCTGGGAAAAAAATAGTTGGAGGAGCCTCTTCTGGAGCTAGTCTGTGCTTGGAAAATGTGTGTTGTGAAGGCAGAAGGAGCTGGCTTGTGGAATACTCCTCCTAGGGGCTGCTGGAGCCCATGCACCAGCCATCTCCTCTGGAGACCACCACAGCACCTTCCTTCTGTGGGAGCTGCTGCAGCTGCCCGGAAACCTGACTTATGTTAATTATCATCTTTACTATCCCTAAAGGTTAATGAAAGTGGTGGCCAGTCCATCTGTGTCTGAGCCCCCTAAAAAAGCACCTAAGGGAACTTGAAGCAATTCTTAATTCTTCTTCTTCTGCTCTTGGAGACTGGACACCAATATTGCTTCCTTACAACATTTCCCTCTTCCTTTTCCCCCTCCTCAGACTGCAGGAACCTCTTCATGTTTGAGGAGTTTCTAACTTGGACCACTGACTTTTTTTCTAATCTTCCTCATTTATCCTAAATTGCAGAAATTTAGAGATTAGGAAGAATGCAAAAATTTTCCTATAGGAGATACAAGCGTGAAAAAAATATGGGTTAAGTTGGAGTCCTACCAACCTTGATTGTGTCCTTTTTAGATGCATTTTAAGCCATCTCCACAGTTTGTGTAAATTACACACACAATATGGGTGCACGAATACATTAAATATGCTTTCATAGGTTTGCCTGTCATATCATAAAAGCAGCAATAAAATACTGAGAGTATATTATACTTATTAATGTACATTTGTAATATACAATCATTAATCACAAAGTACTAATAACAGACTTTTTTATCGTATTGAGGCAAAACTTGCCAGCTTTGACTGTTATGGCTGACTTTACAACTACCTGCCTGTCAGCTTTAAACACGGTGGAGGGAATATTTCACAGGCAAAATGCAAGGTCCCTAAAACATCTGGTTGTAAACCTGCAATAGGGTCTGAAGCAATAATAAAGCTTGTGATGGATGAGTCACGTGAAGCTTCCTTCACCAAAAAGCTGTTGCATTTCAGGCTTATTCTTCTCTAATAATAGACTTTCAGGACCTGGACAATAGCCGGAGCTTTCCCCTTATTCTCGGGGGGTGAATGGCAGCGCTGGGCAAGGCACAGCTCTCTGATGGGGCACAGGAGACATCCTGCTTTCCCAGCCCTGTAGGATGAGAGGTGTCCTTGGCTCCATGCTCGGTGCATGGCTCTTCTCATGGTGCTGGGTGAGACTGAGGCTTGTGCAGGAGCAGAAAGTCCTCCTCCAGCTCCTCCCCTACCTGCCTGCCCTTTACATCTGCTAAAGATGTAAGAGGACACAGACCTGCCCTACAACTTGGTGGTTGCTGCTCTTGCAACACGTTTTGCCTCCTTTTCATCCTCAAGGATGACCATGGTGCTAGAAGGTGGATGAAGATTTTCCCTTGGGTGACACCAAACCCCTGGTGGGATCAGTCCCCAGAGCTGCAGGGCTTGGATTTGTACTTAAGTTGCTGATGAGCTGCCTTGTTAACTCGGATACCATTTCCCTCCAATTGGCCTTTGATTCACAGGATTTTTGTCCATTTGACGAACAGATTCTGTGAAAACACCTCAAGGAACCCATTTACAGTCAAGTGGAGACTTTTCCCATAGCCATATGTTTCCTATGTAAATGTATGTGGTGACCTTGGAGCCATCTAAATCCCTGTGCACATCTCACTTGCTCACTGGTGCTTTTTTTTTTTTGTGAATCAGAAGTAAAATCAAAAGCCTCTTTGAGGATTACTGAAAAGGAATTCCACATGTGTTAGTGTGTGTGCACACAGGCCATTTATTTTAGAGCACAATCTCACTAAAATCAAATGGATATAATCTGAACATGCTTTTAAAAGATTAAAACCCCAGAAGATGAAACTGGAAAGCCTTTTGAGTTTTTATAGGAGACAAACAATTTATGTGGTCCATCATGTGTGTTTTCAGACCAGCCCCCTTAGAGCAGACTTTCGGAACAAGAGGAGAGAACTGGAGTTTCATCACGAACTGTAGATCTTGACAGACCGTTGCTCTCTGAGAAGGTGCACAACACTCTTGAGGCCCATTAGTGACTGGATCCTGGAGGCTCAACTCCACCAGTCTCGACTCAGAAGAGGTGTTTTGCCCTCAAAACTCCATAGGAACTCCAGAAATTCTCTCGTAGATACAAATTATGTCCAGGTCTTCTGTACAATATTAAAGAGAGAGCAGCTGGGGAGACACTCTCACTTCTTTTATTAGGGGAAAAAGCTCTGCCTTTCATCATGTTCCTAGTCCTTATCTTAACAATTCCCCAGTAAATTTAGAAATTGGGGAAAGCCCTTTAGTGACAGACTTAAAGACTGAATCCTCTATCCTCAGAAAAGATACAAATGAAGGTCATGCCCTTTCTCTTGTGCTCTCCCAAAGGCGCTTAAAATTTTGTTTCCTCTTGATACTTCAAATTACATCTTCTCTAAGAAGGGGTAGCCTTCATTCAGTGCAGATGTGCCACTGAGGTGGACTGGCAGGTAAAAGGTAGCAACATTTCACCCAAAGATGATATCCATCCTTTCCCATATAGAATTAATGTAAATTACATTTGCAGAAATTAAAGTCTGCAGTTTCAGAATATACTATGTATAATGCATATATTATGCATCTTGCCTCTAGAATAAGGGAATTACAGAACATTAATGTTCTGTATCTGTCTCTCTCTTTTTTTTTGTACTTTAGTACTCAGTAGTATGACAGGGGAAACACTTAAAAAAATTGTAATCTAGTGCATGGCAGATACAAGCATCCACTGCATCCCAAAGGCTGTAGTTATTTCTTCCTTTGTGTTCATTTCTATCTGTGCATGCAGACTTAAATACATGGGGAGGATATATATTTCACAAACCTGTTTGTGCATGGCTGGAAGTGCTCTCGTTCATGCCCGTGGATTTCCACGTTCCCCTGTGGTGAATGTAGTGAATGTGTCTGGGCTCTGCAGAGGGAGAGGCTGTGGCAGCATCCAAAAAGAGTCACCTGGGTTTTGTTGTTGGTTCTTTTTGGGTTTTTTTTTTTTGAAGATGACTTTAGGACCATTTTCAGGGTCCATATTTCTGTTTTGCAGTCTCATTAGCTTTCATGGCTTGATTTCAGTGGTGATTTCAGTACATGACATTTATTTGGTTTATGAATTGAGGTTTTAATTCACTTATTTTGCTTTTAGCGAGTGAGTGGATCCATGCTGTAAAGTTTTAAGACTTGCTCTTGAAACACTATCTTCTTGGCTAATAAACTGAGATGATGACAAGATCTGTAGTGAATATTCAAATAAATGTGATTACTTCATTTCATGTCAACAGAGGAGGTGAAAAGTGCAGCTCAACTGGCTCGGTAAGATGGGAAGGAGGGGCTGGGAAAAAGCAAGAGACAACAAAGAGATAGTTTGTAAGATTTAGTGGCTTTTTTCAGCAGGGGTGTTGAGAAGTCAGTGTTGCAAAGTTCAGCAGGGTCAAGCAAAGTGCAGAAACTTTCTTATATTCATTGAGAAAAGCTTGATACATCGCTTCCAAAATTCAAATTACAGGGAAAAAAGTAGATGGACAGATGATGTGCTACTTTTACCTGGTCTAAACAGACTGCAGTTTGCTCTGAGCATAGATTATCTTTTTTATATCAGAAGGTAGAAAGTCCACTGTCTTTCACAAACTACAGCTGTGATAAGACTGTCTTTCAGGAAATCATAAAAGACCATTATGCCAGTGATGGTGTTTCCTGGCTTGAAGATTGAACTGACCTAGAAAGGCAAACTTATCTAAACGAACTTTTCGACCTGCATATTTGTTAATAATAAAATAATAATTCTCAAAGGCAGTTTGGACAAAACTTGCTCAGGATTATTTCTATGCCGTCAATCAGCTGTGCAGCGTGCAGATCAAATTTGCTCTCCTGGCACAGAAATGAGGAATCACCTCCAGGAAGATGATGTTCCTGGGAAAGGTAGGCTTTTATTTGGTTTATCTGTAGACTGTACACAGTGTTTTCCAACTAAAGTGGCGATGCTGTTGATGTGGGGCAATAAGATGTTGTTTACACAGATAAAGCCTTTGTCTTGGGTGAAAATGGTCTGTTCCATTAACCTTTGCTTTGACTCCAGGGTGTCCTTGGGAGCGTCTCTATGCAGACTTCCATATGCTGACTCACCCCGGGTCATAATCTGGCTTCAAAACTTAGAAAAATATATTCTCTGTAAGTATCAGTGTTTGTGGTGTTGCTAAGTATGTGAGATCCTCCCAGTCATATGGAGTTTTACGTGTATTGTAATTTCACAGTGTGTTTAGAGACGGGTACCCTACTCTGTAAAGCAACTGGGTTGTCACCACCCATATTTGCCCTTGAAAAATCTGCCGTTGGCCATCAAGGTAGAGGTGGTTAAAGTGCATTAGACACTTTCTACTGACAAAAGTGTCTTGCTCCAAACGCAGGCAGTAGGAATAGTCTCAATTATGTCAAAAGGACAGAAAGGTACATCTAGCTGTGGGAAGAAAAAGCATTCATTATCAAAAAAGAGCATGTTATCTATAGAAAATACTGCAGACAGTTCAATACTGATAATGGAATTGCATACTTTCCCCTGGTAATTTTGCACAACGAGGTGTATGGGACCTGGGAATCAAGGACACTTCTCGAGTCGTAGTGTGTTATAATGCATAAAACCATAAATCATAAATACACTGTATATACAGAACAAAACCGTCCCAAAATAGGGGGAAAAATGGGTTTGATAAAATTTTAAGTGTATTTATTTTCGAACTGTATATATGGTCTATTTAGATGGGTCCTTGCAAGGTTGCTCATGCTGGACCTTGCACTGCAGGTGTTCCTGGAGCATGTGGGAGAGGGTCTTATATGCTCCTGGCTGCTTTTTTCCTCATGATTTTGGAGGATCAGAAAAGCCCCAAGGTGTGAGCTGAGTGACAGCTTCATGGTGGTGAAGTGAAGAGAGAGGTGCAGCAGATGGGGAATTTTGGAAAGGTGGAAGCCCAGTAGCAGAAATTCTGTCTCTTTCTTGGAAAAATGTTATAGGCTGACATGTAGTTCCAGGTGAGGCTTTACAAGGAAAGAGCAACAGGAATGAGAACAGTTATTGGCCTTGTCTGTACAGCTAAGCTGACTGCAGCTTCAAATTTATAGGAGCTCAAAGGGAAGAGGTAACTGAGAAATGGAGACCTTACACATTTGTGCAAGGTTAAATTTTAGGAATTACTGGAAAATTTGTTTCTTCAGCCTGTGTTCTTGATTTCTTTTTGGAGAGATTTGTCATAGTGGACTTGCAGGGGCTTTTGAGGCTGGAAAAGTTGCCTCCTTCCTTCAGGTTCCTGTGCTCATTGGGTTTTCTGTGCCTGTGTGGGCTCCAGTGTCTCCTAGTCTAAATGAGAGTCATAGTTCTTACCTGTCTTAGTGGATGCTGCATTGCTAAAATCATTGGTATCTCTACGGAGCTCTGAAATCTTCATGTTCGCTGTCACACTTGTGCAAAACCGTAATTTCTCCCACTGTACACAACCTCACCTTCCAAACCTTAAGCTTAGATCATTTCTTCCAGACACATGATGTAAAGGGTTTTTAAAATACTCGTCCAACCAGCAAATCAGTTGATGAGATGTGTTATCAAATTTATTTGGAAAAATATTTCTCTGGCTTCGGGCTACACATGGAAGGTGTTATCCTGGAAAGAGGCATTGTCAGAAAGTCATAAGCAAGAGAATATAGAAGGCTACTGTTAATAAAAGCTGTCATGAAATGGTGGCTCTAGTGGTTGATGACCAACATAATAAACTCCTCTCTTCTTCCTCACCCCAGGAAAAGGGAAAAGCTAATTTGTGATATCAGTGCTGCTGTGTTGTACCGTTGTTCTCGCAGGAGCTGCGATGGCCCTGGAGAGGGGCACAGCACAGAGGTACTTAGGCAGCATTTGGACATTAAACAGAATATAGTCTGTTCTGAGGGCAGGGGATAGAGGATTTACCCTTAAAAGTATTTTTATACCACGATGGTTACGCTTCAGACTTGCCAATTGGATTTAGAGATGGGATGATACAAAATGGATTGAGAAACGATTGTGAGACTACACTGTAATTCAGAAACCAGAGAGCTGCCTTGAGCAGAAGAAAGGCTTGTTATACCAAATGAGAGCTTCCCGTGCAAATAAGACTGGTGTTTGGCATACAAAATCTTCCAAAAAACACTGAAGATTCAGGGTAACTGTCGTTTTATTTTTCTCCCAGTCTGTTAATTACACTTAAAAAAGGAGAAGCACTGATCAAAAAGGCACTAAACACCAGAGAGAGGGGTTTGCATTGACTTACCGTTTTTTCTTAAGGGAACTGTTATCTTTTTTCTTGCGAAACAAAATTTATCTCAACATATATTAAGATGAGAAGCAGATAGTCTGTTGGTTAATATATAACTTAAGACTGGACTACAACACTTTTATTTTTGCTTGAGAAATTTAATCTTTTATTTTTATTATCGTTTTACCAGTAAAAGTAAGATTTCCTCAATATCCTTGTGGTTTGACCAGGGTGTATCTGTTTCCTTCACATCCTCATTTATGAGGCCTCTCATGAGACTTTCAGGACCAGGAAACTTGTCTAGGTGATGAATAAGCTTCAAAGATTGAGTTTGGGTTCTTTTCTGGCTGACCACTGAGAGTATGATGGCCTACACTGAAATTACTTGCCAAATCAGCAAACTTGTGTTGTAAATTAAGTAATTTAGAGAAAGAATGTAATAAATTAATTTGCGACTGAGTCTATTCAAAGCAACAAGCGAATTCTTCCTTAGTGAAACTCATCCCTTCAATATTCCCAGTATTTCAGGATTTCTTTGTTGTCTGTATGTTAGGTCCCAGTTCAGCACTGTGATATTGAGGCAAAAGACTCTCTGATGATGAGAAGCAACAGGCTTTCTCATGAGATTTTGGGACTTCCTGGCTCTGTCAGAAATGTTATACAACTTTTTTTTTATAGCTTTCTGGCACTTTCTATCCAAATGCAGGCTGGAGCTGGAGGTGCAAAACCACTTAATCCAATGTCTGGAATGATACACAACCACAGTGCAATGGATCAAAAAGTTGCTGAAGGTTCATGGTCGCAGCAGAGCACTTCTCACTTGGGGAAGCCTCTCTGGGTCCAAGCAGAGCCTGGTCAGGATGATTTTTTTCTGTAGTTTTGCAGAATATTGCTGAAGCTGGGTTCTGAGTGGATGAACTCTGGAGTGTCCACATGATTTCTAGCATCCAAGCAGAGAGAACGTAGAGAGTTTAAATTCAAAATATCAGATGATTTCAACAAAGTGTCCAATAGAGAACTGTGAATCTCATGGTGGCCACAGAAAATGTCTGTGAGGAAATAATAACAGAGATGATTGAGAAGGTTTCAGCCTTCTTAGAAGGCTTTAGAGAAGAGGGTGTGGGGTGGGCTTCATCATCGGCTGAGAGCAGGCTTCTTTGAAGGTTGTTTCCAAGCTGTTCCTAAAAAAATGTTATGTGAAGGTTGGTTTTGCTCAAAATAAAGTTTAGTTGAATAGTGAATACTATAGTACTGTGATACAACAGTAATGATGATGGTACAATAATAACAAGTTGAGTGGGCCACTCCATTTTCCTCTGACAGTGAACAGCTACTATAGGAACAACTCTAAAATTCCACTTTTCACTTACAGTTGCCACCCTGACTGGGTTTTTTTTTAGGAGCCCAGCACAGTGATTGAATCGCGAGCTCTGCTGTCTAAACCTCAGCATTTAGGATGCTTTAACATAATCCCTTTTGCTTTTGAATTTGAAAAATCAAAAGGACAGTTTTGAAATGCTGTGCCTTGCTTTAAGACAGCAATTCAGAGGAAATTATTATTCTGGTTAATGTACAGAGTAAATGCTTTTGAACGATGGTCTTATTCTTCCCATTTACAAACAAGCAAAACAAATGATCGTTTTAACAGTATTGAGTAACTCTAAACACAAGGTGATTATTTCTGCAGTTTATTTTTTCACCATGTGGATGGTAAGGGTTAACAGTTCCCCAGCATATAACTGACAGTGGTAATATTCTCTTTAGTCCAAAGCGGAAGAAGAGGGGAGTTGCTTGTTGTTATAAAAGCAGGGAATTTCTGGATCTTAGTAAAATAAACCAAGACTTTGTTTCTTGAAGTAATTATTCTCTGGAGAGAGAATAGGAAAGATGGAGGCAATTAGGACTGACCTTGCATCACTGAATTGTTGAGAACTTCTGGATCAGTGGCTGTTATTTTCATAACTCCATTTAAGCAAAGGTTTTTTAAGCTCTTCTTGCTGCTGCTAGAGAAAACAGAGCGTTTAATGGCTGGTCCACAGCCCAGTGATGTTAAGGGTCTCACCATGGGCTTGGTTGGGGTGAAGTGGGAAGGAACACAAGGAGATGGGGATGAGCACAGAAGTGGCTCCCAGAGCACAGGGGACAGTTGTCCCATGGGGATGGGGAGACTGAGCTTCTACAGGGTTCTGTCCCGTGTGGGGCATGTGCTTTTGAGCCCTTATCCCACCCCAGGCTCTTCTAAGGTGAAGCCATGCCGGTCATTACATCCCTCAGGTGGCTGGGGTCACCACATTTACTGGAACAGCAAGGAGAAACAAATCTGGGAACACTTTTAGGTAACCTCTATCTAACCCCTTTTAAGTAGAAATTTGCGTGGTTTTTTTCCTTCTGAAAACTGTCTTTTGAGTGTTATCATTTAAAAAGCGTGTTTAACTTTTATGTGTGAAGTTGGCAATGAATGACTATAAAGCAAATAAAACTGTCCTAGCAGCCTGAAAGTGGTGATATAGCAGATAGCATTCACACCCTCATCTTTGTATTCCCCTCCTTCAAGGATATCAGTAGGCAAACAAGGCTGAGTCTCTAATATGTTTAATAAAGGAGCAATTTCTTAAGTTTCCTGGCCCAGCTGTGGGAAAGGTAACACACTCATCCCATTGCTCTGCCCTGATCCTGTCCCCTGGGCATGGAAGGATGCAACCCCTCTCAACCTGAGTTCCCTGGCAGCCAGGTTTTGGCTCACTTTCTCTCCCTTGACCACTGATTTGGGAGTTCTTTCCTTTCCCTGGGGACTGATGAATAAATAGGCTCCAAAATAAGCAAGGCCTAGCCCAGCAGTAGGAGCAGCTTCAGCCACACAGACGTACTTTTCCCCAATGTGTTTCTCAACTACTGTCACTTTTGTAATCTGATATTATCAGAGCCCAGCAGAATCACATGAAAATTATTTCCCTGGATGGCAGATGCGTGTAGGGACCTATCTCCGTGTCGCATACCGCTGCAGAGGAGGTTACTGTGGAAAAAGGCATGCAAATTTTTGTCATAGCTTTCACGTTGTTTGGTTTGTTTGATGTTCTAGCTCTGGCAGACTGCAGAAAAGTGTTGGTTTTTTTCATAGAGGCCATCACCTTTTGAATGATATAAAGGAGTTGCTCAGAGTTGTTTTTCAGCTATATATTTACTTAACAATTTTATTTTCTGAGTAGTTGTTGAAAGAACAGGAGTTTGTAAATTATACAATACTAAGCGGTGGATACTGTCCATGGCTTTAAGCCCAGACACTGTCAAAAGCTTCTCCAGATTCTGGCTGGTTTGAGAAAATCATTGCAAATTACAGAAGTATCAACAATTTTTTTTTTTTTTTTTTAATTTAAATACTTTGTTTCTTTGTTTTTGCTTAGTATACTCTTACTTGCCTCCATAGCTGGCAACCAATTTTCAGAAGGGGCTGGGACTGGGTTGCTGCACATATGGAACTGAGCATCTGTGGTCTCAATTATTGAAAAATTAGAAAGCTCAAAAATAAAAACAAAATGAATGTTAGATCGTCGAACCTTACTCTCTCTCTATTTGTTTTCTTTGTGCATTAGAAGTAAAAATGCCTTCTGTCGTAATAGTAATAATTGTCCCCACTATTATCCCGGGATCTCAAATTACTGGATACCCATTAAAGTGTTATATTTTCTGACACACTCACAAAGTTAAGTCTTATCCCCCCTTCCCATTTTCCAGACGGGAGAACTGTATTTACAGAAATGCCTTGACTTAATGCCGTACAGACACTTCCAGCGAAACTGGAAAGAAAAACCACCTCCCTCCACTTCTCCCAGTGAACCGCAGGACGTGGTTCCTTCCCTCCCCAGCCCCTGGTGTGAGCAGCGTTGCACATCTGGGCTGGGGTGCCCTGGGGAGCACTGGGTGACGGATGCCTGGAGCTGGGGGGACGGGCTCCGTCCCCGCCGCAGGGTTGAGCTGGCCCGGGGACACGTCTGGGGTTGCCTGTGTCATGTTTCCCTCCTGTGGTTCTCCCCGCGGTCCCGGCCCTAGCGCGTGCCATCTGAAGCATCTCCTAAAATCGCTTTGGACACGGCGTTATGAATCAGACCCGTATCCTATTACTGCGAACGGAAATCGCAAACATGGAAATTACTCTGCGTTTTGGTAGTTCTTGCTGGGCTGGGGAAGAGCAGGAGCCAGCCCGGGCTGCTCGCTCGGGGCAGCGTGAGTGGCGTTGAGGGCACAGGGGCTGTGAGGGCACAGGGGCTGTGAGAGCACGTGCTTTTAACCTCATCCAGCAGATCCGAGCTGCATTATCAGTCTGTGCATCTGTGTGTCGTCATTTATGAGAATTAATGGTGTTTCTTTCTGTTTAGGTAAACAGTTTATCTGTCTAAGACGGAAGGTTTCTCAGCTTTCCGTTTGGTTTACATCTATAGAACTTAAAAGTTCCATTATTGAGCTTGTTGCTGCAGACTCTTTTGAACTGGAGCCATTGTATACATATCCTGAGCTCTTCTTTCATTGTATAATGCTATAAGCATTCATCAGTTGACTGACAAAGATTTATTTATTTATTTATTAACTAATTACTTTCCTGGGGCAAAGCTGGGAATTTTGCTTGCACTGACTTTACTAAATGTTGTGTCCCTCTGCCCAAACTTGCTGATGCACCGAGCACACATCTCTGCCCTCTCTGTAGCCATTTACTGATGCTTTCCACTGAACCACTGCTAGTGAGGAGCAGTAGAAATGCACACAGCATGGGAATGACAGTCAAATTGATGAAGATATTATTATTTAGAATAAATTACTTGCATTTGTAGCTGTTACTTTTATAGATCATAAATTAGTTTATGTGTTGGAGGAAAAAAGAAATCCTTATTTGCCAGTCAGATGCTTATAAATATGCTTCACTACAATAAGCCTAAAAGTACCCTGTTTCAGTAAAATTGTTAAGCACGTGCGTAGACAGCCTGCCCCAGGAACTGAGTTCAGTGCTGAGCCCAGGTTGACCCTCAATATTCCCATTGACTTGCACTGCCACAGGCACAATTTTCCTCCAGGTTACTAGTTTTCCCTCCAGAAAAACAAATATTAATAAAATCCGTTCTGTGAAAAAAAAAAATAATCCTTCATTTTCCTCCCGGAAACTACCCACTGACAGACATGGGTCCACCAGACACACGATGGGGACCTGGTCCCAGTTAGTATTTCTGGGTGTGACAGTGAAGAGGAGCCCCTGGTCCCTGGCTGAGGAGAAACAGGGGCAAGTGCAGAGCTCTGATTAACACCCAGGGCTGGGACCTGATTAATTTGCCCCTGATTAATGACATCCTGTGTGTGCCCAACTCACGCAGCTCCACCATGCCTTCCTTGTGCTGCTAAGGACAAACACCTGCCCCATTGAGCAACCCTGTAATCACCAGGGCTTGGAGAAAAGGCTGGGAGATCCTCAGGAGGAAGTAACCTCACAGATATGAAGTGTCTTTACTGGTAACAATAAAACCGCTTTATCATTTCCTCGTGCCAAGTTTGAAACAGGCAGAGCACAAAGTCACGCTGGTGTTTTTCTAATGACTATGTGGTGCAATTTATAATAACCTCATAAAGATATTTTTCCTCATCCCCATTGAAGTATTTTGCAGAATAATCAAAATGATACTTGCAATCGATCCCACTTCACTATTGGGTGCTGGAATCGTGGCCTTCAATCTCACTTTCTCTATTGGAGAGGGATTATGGGCAGCAACACAGAAGTTAAGCTCAGGTTTCAATGCATTTTCCAGCTCATGCCTAGAACTCTTCAGATCTAACATCCTCTCTGCTTTGTCTAAAACATCCTTGGTCCCGAGTCTGGTGTGCAGTGAGGAGATGGCATAATTTGGTTTAAATCCTATTTGGAATTTGATTTAGTTAATCAAATTTTGTCTTGAATACTTGCAGACCGGTGTTTCAATGAGATTGCTTTTGTACCTGCTGTTATGAAAGTCAGCAGAAAAATATTGTTCTTGGCTACTGTCCTGATTAACCCAGACATTTTAATGTGTGTTATGATAGGTCATTTGATGGATAGTCACCTGTACCCTGTGATCAACTCTGACTTGGCCACTGGGGCTGAACTTTAGCAGCTAGGTGTCATAATTTCCCATTTTTTGCTTGATTAATGTTTCCTTCTGTGATCTGAAGGGAAAGTGTCTGGAGAGATCCTTCTCCACATACCAGCAAGCCTGGATTAGTGGGAAGGAACTGCAGGGACTTTTTCAGTAAAGAGATCCTGTGAAAAATATTAGATGGATGTATGTGTTGGTACCTTTCCTCCTGGGTTGTAGAAAGCAAGTCTTGCATAGCTCATGTGCTCAGAACAGCTCTAGCATGTAACTTGGCTTTCTGTGTACATTCAGATCAAAGCCCCTATCATTTAAATACCACATGGTGATGCTACTACTGGTTCTGAAAGAGGCTTTGGGTGATCCTCTGGGATTTAACTGGGACCAAAATAATATCTACATGAGAGTTTAAAAATTAATAGACAGGGTAGCTTCTCTCTTTTATATTATTCTGTATTATTTTCTATAATTTTAGGGGATCCAAACATTTTTCATGGACCTCTGTCATGTAACTCTTCCTTCCTTATTTCATTGCTATTGAACTGTAGAGAAATGTTCCATTCTCCTAGCTCAGCTCCTGGGGAAGTACCAGATCCTCAGGACACTTTGGCTTAGACCATTGGACACTGATGCGCCACCACCTTCAGTAGTACATTCAGACACCTCTCTGTTCCTCAGTTATTTATTACCCTTAATGTTTTCTTAATTTGTACATTGTAAAACAAACTTCTAATAGCTAAAAGCTCCCACTGATCACCATTTAATTGCATAGTACTGAGCATCTCCACAAATAAAGTTATTCTTCAGTTACATACACAGTTCAGAGTGTTTTGGAATTGCTTCTGCTGATATTAGCAGGTGCTTGGGCAGGCAAACAGTCAAATCTTTGCAGATCTCAGGTTAGCTGCTGAAGTTTTCATTCTTTTTTGCCAATTATGAAACAAGGGGGACAGCATGGACAGGGAACATCAAAGGTATATAAAAAAAAAACAACTCAAGCTTAAAATATGCATGCAAATCCATTGAACAGTGTGGCCGGAGGCTTTGAATTCAGAGGTAGAGTTAAAATATGAAGTCTAAAGAGTTGGGTCATTAAAATGGGGAAAAAAAGTGCCCTCTTGTAATAGGTGAGTTGAAACAAGAACAAAGGATCTATAAAACAAGCCAGGTGAGCAGTGAAGAGATAAGGAATGTTCTTCCTGTGCACTTACTGCCATAACTGAAAGGATAACCTTTTTTTTTTTTTTTTCAATAGGTAGGGCAAGAAATTATACTAAACCCTCTTCTAAGTACAGTGCTAATTATTTCTTCCTGACCCTGGGAGAATCATCTCCTGCCGTTTGGTAGGTTTGGCTTCAGACTTGAATTACTCTTGTAAATCCTTTTAATTTGTTCATGAGTTTATAGCTCTGCCATAAACATTGCTTCCAAGCTGCTGTTCACCCAGCAAGGTCTTTTACAATACTCCTTAGAAAAGCTGCTGGTGTTTTCTTCCTCTGTAAGGGTTTGAGGTTTGTCACCTGTTTGCATGGTGGAGCTGAGGCACAGAGCTGGAGTCTGCCCTGCTCTCCACACGTGGATGCGATGGCTTAAGCCCTGATTTCACAACGACAGGTTGGGTTTCCACATCTGAGGTGTTCGGTGCTGAAGGTAAGAAAATGCTTGAGTTTAATTAAAAAATACACCCTTTGGGGAAGAAATACTTGGAAGAGTACGGGAAAAGGCCTTTCCAAAGGCTGTTTCCATACACTGCATTTAAAACTGCTTTTTAGTGGTTTGATGAGAGGTTTTATCTCCCATTAGTTCCCACCTTGGAGGATCAGGTCCCACCAGTGGCAGGTGGCTGATGGCGAGGGTGTTGGAGACAGTGCTGGGTCTCGCCACAGCAGCCAGGAGGAAGCAGGGAAGGAATTCAGGGAGGCAGTTGCTGTAGGGAGAGGCAGGACCGAAAAAACAGTTGAAACTTTATTGGTTGTGAAGGAGGGTTGTTTAGGAAGGGGGGTTTCTGTGATTCATAGGACACAGTTGTCTATTCATCTGCTGGTATTATCTGTGCCTTCATCTGGCCGTGGGAAGGGGTGTGCTGCAGAGCGAAGGGGCAGGCTGTGTGCCACCGTCCTTGAGCTATCTCATATCCTTTTCTGCGAGATCCTGTGACAGTTTGTGTTACCGTGAGTCATTGTTTCTTTAAAGCTCATTACTGGCAAGGGCTCGCGGCGAGACACCAAAGTGGCATTGTGTTATCTGTGCTTAACGGGGCTATTAATGTGTGTCACCGCTGAAGTGTCATCCAGCAGAAATGTAATTCTGGATTTCAGGTGCTGAGTCGCCGAGGTATGTTCATCCTTTGTGTCCAGCCAGGCTGAAACTCAGCACTGTCAAACGGTGTCTCAGCTTACCCCATTGGTATTAAAAGGTTTTGGTTTCACTCTAATTTATGTGTATAATCATGTCATGGAGGAGGGCAGGGGAAGAAAGGATGGAGGAATGTTCTTCAGAAATCAGTTCTCGGGTCACATGAGCACCAAATATTTTCTTACCTCAATCCACCATTGTCATCTCTGTTTTCTTCTTTGTTTGAAGTTTTATTTCATGTTTGTGTCTTACTGGAACAATAAGATGAATGTCGCAAGGCTTCAGAGGCCTCTATTGCTTTGTGGGTACAATGGGAGATGCAGTCTGTTGGCGTGGCACCGTCAAACGGACATGATCAAAACTGCTCCTCAGTGCTGGTCTTCTAGTGTGTTGCTAACTATTGCTTGGTTCTCTCCTCCTAGCACCTCCTGGCACCCAGTCACTACATAACAAATTACTCATGGGTTATTGTGTTACAATTCTCTACCCAGACTGGGATTTTCTTAGGCTCCATCCATCAAGCATTTGATTCCTCTAGAGTGTATAGACAGAATGAAATTAGTCTGCCATTGCAGAAGAGGGAGTAACTTGCACTTTTCTCCTCCAAACATGGTAGTTTTTATAGATTCACACACCTCCATCCCTCCCTGCCCAAGAGTCCCCCAAAAGAGACTGTGGCTCTTGAGGGGTTTTAACTTCTCAGAATGACCTCGGCAGAAGATCTTGCTCAAAGCGAGCGCGGAGTTGGGCAGCTGCAGCTTGGGAAAGTGTCTGCGTTCTTGCCTCTTTTTAATGAACTGTAAACTATTTTCACACCTCTGCCTAGACTTCTTTCACACTTCTGCCTGCATATTTTTCTGCCTTTTCCATCGTTTCTGACACATGCCTCTGAAAACCTCTTGGACTCGTCGTAATTCTAGAACATTGATACTTATCATCATAACATTTATTATTTTTTTTTTTTTTGCAGTCTTTGAATCCAGAGCCGGTTTTATTTTCTTTTTCCTTTTTTTTAAGAAATAATGGTCTGGTGTATGGCTAAAGACAATAAACTTCCTCAAAAATTTGTCATCAGAAAAGATACTTCTGGCGTTGACTGCCTTTTTCATGTTTGTAAAACAGCTTTTAAAAAGTTAGAGAGCAGATAATACACATTAATACAGTAGAACCTTTGCATTTACCCTCAACCTTTTTTTTCCATGCATAATTTTTTGCCTTCTAAAGCAATTAAAGGCGGAAAAACACGGTAAGGCTTTTTTTGTCACCAGTAATGTGATATTTTTCTAGCAGAAACTTGGGGCCTTTTGCTAAACCCTTTAGGCGATTGTTCTGGTGGATTTAGAGGTTTTCTTGGTTTCATGTATGGTTAGGATATCGAAGTGCTGTCTACAATAACTTCCTTGTTCTTCTGTAATTTTCCTTTGGCGTGTGTTTGATACCAGCAGGCTTGTCCATTCCCATCTGCTCTGTATTGGTTTTATGCAAATTCTCTCTCATCCCTCTACAAGTCCTTTCAAGTTAAAATATTGCTTCCTCATGCTCGCTTCTATTACTTGTAACTGCTGCACAGTGACCTGCTCGGCACCCATGTATTGGGCACAAAAGACATAATCTTTGTGAATCAGATATCTCTTATCTCATCCCTGTTTGCATTATACATTCCCCTCACAATACCCTTTTCCACAAGACTCATCCATTGAATGCCCAAATACCTGAGGTCTCTTATTTCTGTCCAACATGCTCATTGCATTACTCATGGCAAACTGATGAGCAAGGCGATTAAATGACTTGCTGGAGATAAAATGTCTTGCTGGAGGTAGTGCATGGGTCTACGGCGTAGTCAGAAGAGAAAATAGAGTGTTTGAGTGCTATCTTTGTGATTTAACTGAGATTTAACAGTCTAACTCTTCCTTTCAATGAAGTTAAACGAAGACAATAGTTTGTTTCATGGTATGAGTTTACCGTGTCCGTAAATTTGCAGTGGTTTAAGATGAAACAACTTTTACCATGTGTGAAATTGTTCCACCAGGCATGAGGATGGCTGGAGCCCTTGCAGGAGGGTTTCATACTGGTGCTACACTTGTATACGGCTACAAAACTAAGGTCAGGCAAGCTGTACAAAACAAGTGAGGGAACACCTGTACACTGGGGAGTCACTGTCACCAAACTGAAGGAGATGGGAGGGAGAAGCAATAGTTCTATAATATCTGCGCTCTTGAAGGTCTCTCTTCACCCTTAAAAAGCTGATCTCTCTTGGACTGGTAGAGTTCCTTAGAAGATGCATGGGAGCCCTCCTGCAACAGCTATGTTTTGAATATAAACCCAACCCCTCACTGGTAGTGAGAGCTGGTGAATATGTTTCTGTATAAAGTTCTACTTTTTATCTCATCTAGGATTCCTAAAGTAGATATCTTATTTTTTTTCTGATAAGAATACCTCCTGAGACTTGCCTTAGATTTCAATAGTATAATGCTTTTTTGCCTTGAAAAAGTTGAGATAGCCTTGAAAGATTGTGTTAAGAATTGAGGTATTCTGGTCTGCACAGTAGTCTAGTAAACTGTGAAGGCACCAAGGGGAGCGGGGTTTGCTGCTGGATTAATTTACTGAATGTTGATGTTGGTCTCAGTTCTGCAAAAATCTATTCTCTTAATAGTCTTGATGAGCAAGGGTGAATACCAAAGGTAGAAATAGCTTATTTATAATGTAAAAATGTTGCTAATTTTATCACTTGATTGTATTAGTTGCAAGGCATGAAAAAGAATTTAATCAGTGGCATAAAACATGAATAATGTAAATACCTGTAGCATATTAAATCAATATTTTTTTCTACTTACATTTCAGAGAAATATACTTGTCATGTTTTGTTACATTCTTTTTTTGTTGGATGGATTTATAAATGTGATTCCTTCCAAGATCATTACTGTTGATGTCAGAAGAAAAGCCATAGGCAGTCCAGATTGGGTATCAACACTACTAATGTGTAAATTACCAGGAAAAGGAAAAGATAGGAATTTATTTAACTACTGTGGAACACAACAAAAGGCAGTCTACTACTGTGTTGGATACGCTGTGTACTCTTAGTGTTCTGACTGATCATAAATGCAGTTTTAGGCTTCAAAGAGAGGCCACCGTATATGAGAACTGAAAACTTACAATCTACTGTAGGACCATTTTCAGAGTTTAACTTCCTCTTTTGCTAATTATCAAGAGATATGGATGTACACAGGAGCTTATTCCAGATGTTCTTTGTGGGCATAGTGCTTCTGAAGTGAATGGTTCTGATTCTTTCTGTTATAATGGTGTGAATTTGAAGTATTTTCACTGAGCAAAAGTTGTAGGATATTATGCAGAATATCAGGTGAAATTACTATAACGGTCCCTTCTGGCCTTACTGTACCTGCATTTGGGTGTAGTTCCAGCACTGTAATATAAGAGTAAGTAAGGCAAGGATGAGTCTGATTTAGTATTTTTTTCCTGTCTCAATTCTGTAGCAAGGTTGCAGTCTTGCCCTCATTTCTCAGCTATCTCCATGTACATGGAGTGTTCAGTAAATATGCTCAAGATATATGGACTGCAATTAAAACAGCCTGTAAGAATGTAAGTGCCTAATGCTCTCATTTTTCAATTATGTCAATGTGTGTGGGAATTGAGGTTGTACTTACTATCTTCCAGGAGGCACCTTTCAGACACCATGGCCCAAGTCAGGCAGGAGTCTGGGTTTACAAGAAGCACAGACTCTGTTCCAGAGCCACAGTCAGAGACCAGGACTTTAACATGAGCACTTTAATGGTGGTGTGCCGTGTTCCACAGGGAAGGGCGACGCAAATCATGCTCACAGCATGTGCAAAATTCAACCCCTTGTGCAAGAAGGAAAAATACACTGATGCATCCCTTTAGATTAAAGCTTTGGGCCCTTTGTTCCAACAGGAGGTAGGATCCATATTAACCGGTCTAAATTTGTGAGATTCCTTGTGAGATTTCAGACACAGCAGAAGGTGTGGGTGAGCTATCTGGCCGTAAGCCGTGTTCATGAGGTTCCCCACAGCTCTGCTTCCCACCAGACCTGAGCTGCTGGTCAGCTGTAGGGTACCTTTCAGTCCCTTCTCTGTGGGTCTTCTGCCAGAGGCCTCAGCTTCTTTTCAAACCTTCCTCCACATCCTGAAGGGCATTAGCCCTGGGGCAGCCACCAACAACATGGAAACCAGTCCAATGCATGTTTTGGACAGGAGACAGAGCACTTTGTGCTGGCGCGCACACGTGGTTGTTGTACATCTTGTAGGGGCAGAATAGCATGGAGGGAGAAGCATTTGTCTTGTCCTCATATAGCCTGGCTTTTCCAAGACTGAGTGTTTCCACTAAAGCTAGTCATACAGGATTAATGTCAAAGGAGTGTTCAGATGTTCAGGGCTGATAAAAAGTGGTTTGCCAGCATTCAGAGCCCTCGAGCCCATGTTCAAATTTAAAAAAAAATATAAAAAAATAGAGACTAGCAAGATTAAAATAGTTGAGGTACAAAAAGAAAAAGGAAAAACCTCCTCAGTTATCTGTGATAACACTATTGTTTTCATTTTTTATTATCTTGCTTGTTACACGCCAATGAGAAACAACCACAGATCGTCAATAAGGTTTTTAATTGCAAAGATTTCCTGTGACGTGAGTGTTAATGAATGTCAAGGCAATAACACAAAAGACATTACTTGTTTAATGATTGATAGAACAAGAAAAGCACGAGGTCTTTTGCAGGATAAATGACTACTGTTCTGTGTTCCTTTACATTAGCAGTATCAACACTTAGATCACATGGCAGGAGATAATGGTCTAGGAGATAAAGTACAGAATCAGGCTGTTATACAATAACAGACATAGTAATGATAATTAATGTGCATTTCTTTGGCCATTCTCATACTTGTCAGCGCAGAGCCATGGGGACCAGTGCTTTGCTGTTGACTTAAATGAGGGTAGGACAGTGCACTTGGTTGGTCTGAGAGTTTTTGATTTCTTCTCTGCTGCAAAGATATCGGACCTTAAAAGCTTTTCTTGTCAGATGATTGAAGTCAACATTCGTGTATGTAGATCTTGTGTGTCAAAATAGTAATATATCTCAATTGCTCAGAGTAAGCTGACTGGGAAAAAGGCCATTTAAACATGCAGTGTGATGGCACGCTTCAAAACAAACTCGCAGGCTTTGACCAGGAAAAATCAAAGTCATGACACCCACTAAGGGCTCATCATATTTCTCTTAACATGTAAGATGGAGGCTTTCTCCAAAAAAAAAGAGAAACAGAATTATAGAATCATCCAGGCTGGAAGGAACCTTCAAAGGTCATCTAGTCCGATCCCCCCCGCAGTCAGCAGGGACACCCCCAACTAGACCAGGTTGCCCAGGGCCTCATCAAGCCTCACCTTGAATGTCTCCAGGGAAGGGGCCTCAACCACCTCCCTGGGCAACCTCTTCCAGTGCTCCACCACCCTCACAGTAAAGAACTTTCTCCTAATCGCCAATCTAAATCCGCTCCCCTCCAGTTGCCCCTCGTCCTGTCCCTGCAGGCCTTTGTAAGCAGGCTCTCCCCAGCCTTCCTGTAGCCCCCTCAGGT
>BJBW01003210.1:99040-123159 GCA_004320125.1 Scolopax mira | reverse complement strand
ATTTCATTAGGTTTCTCTCGGCCCATCTCTCCAGCCTCTTTCCATCCCTGAGATAGGGATAGGGTTGGATGTGTCCTGTCTCCCAGCCTGCACTTTATTTAGGTGTTTGTAATTATCTCTGAGAAAGCTATGTGTCTTGAGAGTTTCTATCAGTCTTATTCTTTGGAGGGTTGAGAAGGAATGTGATTGGGGATTATGAAATCTGGCACAGGAAGGCATTCTTACTTATTTATATTGTATTCCCATACCTTGTGCATTTTGTAAATAACTTTATTGTGCCATTCTTGGTGCATGCCTAAATGGAGATAAACATTGAAGCAATCTTTAGAGATTGTCATGAGCCTGATGGTCTGTTTCTTCATGCATACACCTCTGGGCATTGCACAACACAAGGGAATTTGTCCCCAAAACCTCCTACTTCAAATTCTTTTATTTGCAAGGCATAGGTATGTGTCTTCCGTTAAATTACTATCAGCAGTCTGCTGTATGCTCTGGTGTAAATCTGTCTTGTTCCAGGTATCACTCACCCTTCTTTTCTCCAAGTTCCTGGGCTTTTTAAATTTCTTTTTCTTTCTTTTTTTTTTCTTTTTTCTGTGTGTTTCTTTCTCTTAGCTGCCCTCCTATGCAATCTTCTGTAACTCTATCACATCTTTCTTGAGATGTGTGCACCATTCCAGGAATGCTGTTCTGTTCTTTTTCTAAGGCTGTTCACAAGCTTTTCAAGTTGTAAACATCACTGTCGAGCTCCTGTTTAAGAAAATCTCTTTCCATTTCCACGCTGGTTTTTTTTATCCGTCACTTCAGTGAGGTCTTTCTTGCTTTCTGCTTTAAGGCAATTAATTAATTAACCCCAAATTTCTGACTTCGGTGTTGATCCCAACTACCTAACAACAATTATTATTATGTTATTGCCACTTTGCTAACTCATATAACTTTTGCCTTTGAATCCACTTTCTAGATACTATTGATTTGCGGTAATGGGTAGATTTTATCTTCACTTTCAGAAATTTTTACAAATTCTTCTTCAATATCTCTTCTGCTTTTTCTGTTGCTTGTTTGCTGTCACAGATATCCCTTTTTTTTTTTTTTTTTTTCTGTCCTGTGTGTTTCAGTAACAATATTCTGGCACCTTCCACAGGATTCTAGAAAGACCAAACAGACACTTGAATGGATTGAAAAAGTATTAATCACCTTCTCTAGGGAAAGGCAGGGTCCTGCCTCTTGCCTCTGAAAAGCCAGGCGAGCGCAGTGTTTGTACACAGTGTT
Source organism: Scolopax mira (assembly GCA_004320125.1). Classification (NCBI taxonomy): domain Eukaryota; kingdom Metazoa; phylum Chordata; class Aves; order Charadriiformes; family Scolopacidae; genus Scolopax; species Scolopax mira. The sequence goes on along the minus strand of BJBW01003210.1, from coordinate 121,893 downwards.
GCAGTGGTTAGATGGAAGTGTGGATTGTTTCCAGGAATAAAAACATAACACGGTATAGACACATGGTGTTTGGTTTTAAAATTTTTTGGAACCTATGCTTTATTCCAAGAAGATATAGATTCTACCCTGTACTCCTTCCTCACTTATCTAGTCTTTTTGCCTTTTCATATTCCTTCACTACTTTGACTTAATTTCTGTCAGTGAGCTAAAAAATAAAGTATTCCTGTACTGCAAGCATTTACAGAAAGCAGGTAGAGGCCAGTTGTTTGTTCTTCTTTGTATATTAGTTCTAAAGTAATCTATTTGGATGTTTTTCAGTGGTATTTCTATGTAACTATGTAATATGAATAGGCCATGTTTTAGACTTAGATGAAAAACTCACCTTAATCAAGAATGTTGTTTTGTTTCTAGATGAATTCCTTCCTCTGCTTCTTCTTGTTTGCTGTGTTAATTGGTCGAAAAGAACTCTTTGCTGCATTCGGTTTCTATGACACCCAGCCTACCCTGATAGGCTTGATGATTATTTTTCAGTTCATTTTTTCACCTTACAATGAGGTAAATTGTTTTTAAGACACAGATGCTGAAGTATCGTCCTATTTAAATAATGATTTTATTTTAATTGAAGCTTTGAAGTTTCAAGGGGCCTCTATCTGATATATTATTTTAATAAGTAGGCTTAGTGCTCTGTTGGGACTTCCAGTTTCTGGTGTGGCTTGGATAAACGTTAGTGACATCTTTCTACAGCCACAGTGACGTGTGGGATGTGGGAAGGAACATACAGCAGTATTTACTGATGCTCTAAGGAACTTCAGATAGCTGAATTTTAAAATCTTTTTTAATATATTTCTCTCCACAGGTTCTCTCATTTTGTTTGACTGTATTAAGCCGACGATTTGAGTTTCAAGCGGATGCATTTGCCAAGGAACTTGGGAAGGCTAAAGACTTATATTCTGCTTTGATCAAGCTAAACAAAGATAATTTAGGATTCCCTGTTTCTGACTGGATTTTTTCAATGTGGCATTACTCCCATCCACCCCTTTTAGAAAGACTTCAGGCATTGAAAGATGCAAAGCAGGAGTGACAGGAATTGTTGGTTCAGAGACTGCTTCCATCTCAGAAGCAAAGTTCAGAGCTGCGTTGTAATTTCTTTTTAAAAATGAATAATGCCAATTAAATGCAATATTAACAGCACCACAGATCTGAGAATCCTGAAACAAGTATTAAATTATAAATGAATTTTTTTAACAAAAGCAAAAACATGGAACTTAATTTAGGAAAAGTAATGGGTGAAGACCTCCCCCCCCCAGACACACACCGGCTTTTATCTCCATATCATAGTATAGAATTGTGAAGGGATGAAAACAAAAGTATAGACTTCAAAGCAGCTATTTCTTCAGTTTGTGTATGCCTTGAACATTGCTTTTGATCCTTTTAGCATTCTTAGCATTCTGTGAATCTTCCAAGTCTCAACCCTCTTCACAATGAAGAGGGTTTGAATAACTTGATTTTTTCTGTAATAGTACTTGTACTCTCCAGTCATTGTCTTCTGTTTTAAAAAGGTGAATGCAAGTACAGGCTGCTCTCCTGGATTCATGTCTGTCGTAATTGAAAATACTTAATAAAACCTCCTTTCTCTGAAGTATGGGAAGAAGGATGAAATACAGGTGAGGAAATGTACCATGGTGTCCTGGTTCTGTCATGGCTTCCTTGAAAATGAATGCTAGTCAGGACTTGGTAGCATGATAGTGGGATTAGGCTTCTCCTGCATTGTGCTGCTGAGCATGTGGGAGAATATTACAGAGAATCAGAACAGGGCCCACATGTTAGAGAAAGTTGCTAATTCTCTCTTCTCTGGCTGTCAGTGGAATGGTCAACAGCTTTTCCACACCTTAGTTCCTCCGTTTCTGTTGTCCTTTGCCTTAAATTTTTGGTGTATATGGAAGTGTCCAATTGCTCAGTGTGTCAAAGCTGAACTTTCATTCTGAGCGGCTTTGTCCTCTGCTCCATAGAGGGGTTTCCATTAATATGAATTCATCTGAAATAGCAATGTCAGAATAGTTAGGAAACATTCCTCATCATTGTTTTCATATAAATAGGCCAAGAACAGTTTGTTCATATAGGTTAGTGAAGGACAAAGTGAATAATTGCAGAAATGGCTTCTGCATTGATTATCTCAGGTTTTTCTGATGAAAGGTGGAATTAAATTTGCTTTTATGGAAATAACGATAATAGTTAAATATAAGTTTGGATGTGCCATAGAAATTTTTTTTGGACAAGATTGAATGTACATACTTCTTATAAAAATCAGATTTTATATCTGCAGTACAGCTCGGAACAAACAGAGAAGTTATCAAAGCAAATTCTCACTGTTTCAGATGTCAGAGTATTCACAGAGACTTTAATGTTAGCTTAAATTTGCATTTTGATCAGAGGGAAAATGTTTTATAAGATGATGGGCATGATGAAGTCTCAGGTGCAACAAGGTATAAGATGTTGCTGGGAGCACTTTATATGCCTTATTCTAATTGTGTTTATGCCCTAGCAAATATGAAGCTAAACTACTGATATGGACATAGGAGACAGTTTTACAAATACAGGGAGCCTGTATTTGTCATGTTAACTGCATTTAATAAATGACCCTTAAAAATGACAGATTCAAGTTAATCCTTTTAATTCAGAAGAGTAAGACAATGTGGCAAGTTTTGAGTTAGAGATGTTAGTTGGTGTAAACCTATGGAAAGCACACTAAATGTGCTCCGAGAAGGCCATTTGACTCACCATTAGGTAAAACTTAAACTCAAAAATGCGTTTTGTGGCTATTTCAGAAATTTGGCTAAAGACAAACGGAAGGAGAGTAATGTGGGATAATAAAGGCAATGCCAATTCCTACGGAAGTGTGACGTACTTGAAATACTTAGGCTCACAGATGATGTTATGGCAATTGCGTGTTGCTTCCTTTTCTTCCCTGTCAGTGTTTGGAGTTGATCTCTGCAGTTCTCACAGCTGGATTATATCATTTAACTCCTCTGAACAAGGGTTCAGAGTTGGCTCCTGTCACTTCCGAGCACTGGTGTTGTCAGTGTGTACTGTTGACCTTCTGCCTGACCACTTACTAATGTGCAGATATCTGGAATGCATCAGCTACATATGGCAGACCTTCCACAGCCTCTGTTTGCTTCCTGTGCTCCTGAGAATGGTCAAAAATCATACCTAAATCTTTTGGGACAGCTGCTGCCTTTTCGGGTATCTAAATCCTCTTAGTGTCTACACAGCTACATCACCAGCACTACAAACCAGCTTGATGATGAGGTATGTCTGCTGGGATCAGCCACAGATGCCTTCTGATTAATGACCAGTTATGAGGAGAGAGGCAACAAAACTCAGCTTTTGTTTTCTGTTTCCTTTAGCTAATAATGTTCAAATATGCAAGGCAAGGGAACCTGGAGCAGAACATCTCTGGCAGTACACTGCACACTTCATGAGGCTAGTGGGCACCCATCAGCAGTGTTCTGGCCAAAGGCTAATAGCTCCTGCTTCCCGTTCCCTGCCTCACCCGCTTTTTCTGGTGGTGTAAGTAGAAGCTTGTGAGGAGATGGTGAGGAAGAGTCTAGACCTTGGAAGGAGAGGAGGAGGACTAAAACTGGAATGCTTTATGGAAATAGCATGACAACACTGTGTGTGTTTATTACAGGCCACCGGATCAGGAATAGTGAAGCCTTTTACAGACAGCTGAAAGTAGCCTGGCAATCACAGTCCTTGGTTCTCATGGTGGACTTCAATGTCCCTGTTATCTGCTGGGAAGGCTACGCAGCCAGTCCAGGAGGTTCCTCCAGTGTACTGATGATAATTTCTTGACTCGATGGAGGAGCCAACAAGGAGAGGAGCCAGTGTACTGCTGGACCTAGTACTGACAAACAAAGAGGAACTGCTGGAAGATACTAAGGTTGGGGGCAGCCTTGGTTGCAGTGATCATGAAAAGATAGAGTTCAGGATCATGGTAGTATGTGCAAAACAACAAGTAGCATTGCAGCCTTGGACTTCGGGAGGGCTAACTTCAACCTCTTCAAGAAACTGCTTGGAGAAATCCCATAGGTTAGGGCTCTGGAAGGGAGGGGGGCACAAGAGAACTGGTTGGTATTCAAATACCGCTTTCTAAGTGGACCTGCATGGTTGAGCAGAGAACTTTTGAAAAAACTCAAGTAGAAGAAGGAAGAGAAAAAGGGACTGACCACTTGGGAAGATTATGAGAATGCTGTTAGAGTATGCAGGGATGAAACAAGGAAAGCCAAGGCCGCCTTGGAATTAAATCTGGCAAGGGATGTCAAGGTCAACAGGAAGGGTTTCTTCAAGTATATCAGAGGAAAAAGGAAAACTAGAGACAATGTGGACTTGCTGTTGAATGAGGTGGGTGCCATGGTGACAGGGGATGAGAGAAGGTGGAATTGCTCAATGCCTTCTTTGCTTCAGTCTTTACTGCTCAGTGCAGCCCTCAGGAGTTCCTCAGAAGTCCTTCCCTTTGGAGGAAACAGAGAAAGTCTGGATGAAGGAACACTTCCCTTTTGTTGAGGAGGATCAAGTAAACTGGATAGCCACAAGTCCATGAGTCCTGATGGGATGCATCCGCAAGTGCTGATGGAGTTGAAGGAAGTCATTGCAGGGCCACTCTCCATCATCTTTGAAAGGTCCTGGAGAACAGGCATGGTGCCTGAGGACTGGAGGAAAGCCAGTATCATCCCAGCCTTCAAAAAAGGCAAGAAGGAATCCCTAGAAAGATGATGGAATGGTTCATTCTGGGCAGTATTTCAAAGCAGTTGGAGATAAAGAAAGCTATCAGAAGTAGTCAACATGGGTTCACCAAGGGGAAATTATGTCTTACCAATCTGATAGCCTTCTATGATGGCATGACTGGACAGATAAACGAGGGAAGGTCAGTGAATGTTGCCTTACCTTGACTTCAGCAAGGCTTTCAACACTGTCTCGCACAGCATCCTCATAGGTGATCTTTGGAATGTGGGTTAGATGAAGGGACAGTGAGGTGGATTGAGAACTGGCTCAAAGATAAAGCTCAGAGGGTCATGATTATTGGCACAGAGTCCAGTTGGAGTTATGTAATACGTAGTGTTCCTCAGGGGTCAGTACTGGGTCCAGTCCTCTTCAATATATTCATCAATGGCCTGGATGAGGGGACAGAGTAGACCCTCAGCAAGTTTCCTGACAATACAAAGCTGGGGAGGGGTGGCTGACACACCAGAAAGAGAGACCTGGGCAGAAAGAAACCTGTTGAAGTTCAACAAGAGCAAGTGTAGGGTCCTGTAACTCAGGACAGGTTGGGACTGACCTGCTGGAGAGGAGCTCTATGAAAAAAAACCTGGGAGTCCTGATGGACAACAGGATGCCTATGAGACAGCAATGTGTCCTTGCGGCCAAGAAGGCCAATGGCATCCTATGGCGCATTAAGAAGAGTGTGGCCAGCAGGTCAAAGGAGGTCATTGTCCCCCTCTACTCTGGCCCCATCTGGAGCACTGGGTCCAGTTCTGGGTTCCCCAATTCAAGAAGGACAGGTAACTGCTGAACAGCGTACAGCAGAGAGCTACAAAAATGATGAGGGGCCTGGAGTATCTCCCTTACAAGGAAAGGCTGAGGGACTTGAGTCCTTTTTGGTTTGGAGAAGACTGAGGGGTGATCTGGTCAATGCCTATAAATACTGAAAAGGGTGGGTGGCAAGAGGATGGGTCCAGTATTTGTTTTGGGTTTTTTTTCAGGGGTGCCCAGCAAGAGGATCAGAGGTAACAGGCACAAACTTAAACATTAGAAGTTCCATCTAGCTTCTTTCCTAGTGAGAGTGGCAGAGCCCTGGAACAGGCTGCCCAGGAGGTGGTGGAGTCTCTGTCTCTGGAGACGTTCAAACCTCGCCTTGACATATTCCTGTGGGACCTGCTCTGGGTGGACCTGCTCTGGCAGGGTTGTTGGGCTGGATGATCTCCAGAGGTCCCTACCACCATCTACCCATTGGGGATTCTGTGACTGCTCCTTTTTAGCAGTCTTGGCATGTTTCAAGAGACTCCATGAGTCGTGCTGTGGATGTACTTAAGTCCATGCAGGACTGCTATGGCCACAGAGGTCCTTGCTTTCCTTAGGTGGCCAAGGGTTCCTGCTCGTTTGTACCTGGATGGGGGGTGCAAGCGGGGGAACTCCTGTAAGGTACACCTGCACCGGGGAGTCTGTCTGATGGCCTGAAGCAAACTGACCCATTTGCTCCCTCTTGCTGAAGGGATCAAAGGTAGGCGCTCTGGAGGCTTTCAGGACACAAACCACCATGACAACGAGGTCTACCAGGCCACACGTGTCACCAGGACTCCCCTCGAATAAAAGTAACAATTTGTATCTGCGGAAACAGCGAGGGCCGCAACACACGGGTACCGGGACGTGGCTCTCGAAGCCCCCGCCTTCGGCCTCCTGGCGCAGCCCGTGGGGGGAGGTGGGGGGGGCCCCGGCAGCCTTACAGCGGCGGCTCCCGCCCCGGCCGCAGGTGGAGCCTGCGCAGTCGTGGCTGCGGCCAGCACGAGCGCCCTAGTGCGCGCGCGCAGCGGCCCGGAGGTGACATCAGAAGGCGGCGCTGGCAGCGCGCGGGCGGTGTCCTTTGTGCGGCGCGGCGCGGTGGGGAGATGCTGTCCGGGGGGAAGAAGGCCGCAGAGGCGGCGGCGGGCGGTGAGAGCGGGTCTGAGGTGCCGGTGCCTCCGCCCGCCGCCGCGGGGGCCCTGGGCTCCTCGGCCGAGAGTGGGGGGGCTGCCGAGCGCACTCCCCGCAAGAAGGAGCCGCCGCGGGCCTCTCCCCCGGGCGGTCTGTCCGAGCCGTCGGCCGCCGGCGCCACCCCCGCGCCCGGCGCGGAAACCACCGGCATCGCCGAGACCCCCGAGGGTCGCAGGACCAGCCGCCGCAAGCGGGCCAAAGTAGGTGTGGGGCGGTCTCGGGCTTCGGGCTCAGCCCCGCCTGCCGGGAGCCGCGGTCGGAGCGGGGGTCAGGCAGGCTTCGCGGCCGCGGGCGGGACTTGATCCGGCCGCTGGGCTGCCCAGCCCAGCCCTGCTCGGGATGGTTTCTCGGGAGAGGGCCGTGAGGCTGAGCAGGGTCTCCGGCCCGATCAGGCTTTACCGGGCGGCGCTGGTGTGTGGGGTGTGGGTGCTGCCCCGAGGAGGTGAGTCCTCCACCGGGATAAACACGCAGAGGTGCAGGAAGCTGATGCGGATTGAGGTCTCATATCGTCACAGGTCAACCTTACCAGTTCTGTGAAGAACTTGTGCGCTTTCTCAAAGGAGAACAGGCTGTAGTAGCTTTGGAACTTTGGAGGGCTTCCTGGTCAGATACCTAGCAGTAAAAAAATCCCACAAAACCACCCTAGTATTGCATCAGAGTTCTTATGTTTTTCTATTTCCATGAGTCCGCTCGGTCTACTGTCTTTTTTCGTTAAACTTTTTCTTGGAAACTTGGTTGCAGAAGACTCTGAAGATCGTGGCTGTGCCCAAAGCTAGGTGTATTTGATATGGAAATTACTTATAGGAATTCTGTTGTACTGTAGCTGTGGCATTGAATATCTTGCTCTTCAGGGCTTTTATGTGGTATGATAGCTGGGCTAGTCTTTTGCATATTGGAACTGTCGTGTAGCTCAGTCTCGTGCGTCTTTTAAACTGAAAGAGGGTAGATGTAGATTGGACACAAGGAAGAAATTTTTCACGGTGAGAGCCTGGCCCAGGTTGCCCAGAGAAGCTGTGGCTGCCCCATCCCTGGAGGGGTTCAAGGGATGGGGCTTTGAGCAACCTGGTCTGGTGGGAGGTGTCCCTGCCCATGGCAGGGGGAGGCTCTGGATGGACTTTAAAGGTTCTTCCCAACCCAAACCATTCTGTCATCTTCAGCTGAGCATATCTGGGGTTTCCTTGCTTTGTGGTGACCTCTTAAGAGGTAGGAATTAGTGTCTGTGGGTTGTATTTCAGTGATGTTCCTGCACATTGACAGTACCTGTTTGCCGAGGGTGTTACTCTCTCTTTAATGCGGGATACCCCCACCATCACTTCAGGCCAGCACAGGGTCACCTTATTGTGAATGTTTGTGGTGTGAACTCAGTTGGGGAGCATATCCAGTTTAAAAATAAACCTAGAGAAAAGCTTAGTTTTTTATTGGACTTGATTATTCTCTGAAAGATGAGTGAGTTCAAGGAGGATGGGAGACTTCAGAGGGCCTTAAGGTAGGACTAGTCTGTGTTGATTTCAAATACGTGTGATCTATATTTGTGATGCTGTGAGATCGTTGTAACTTGCTTAAGAGCAGGAGTTCACAAAAAGATCCTGGTGGTGCAACATCTGCTCAACAGTGTAAAAAACTGAATGTGCTGAATGGGGAGGAATGTAAATATTTGAAAGGTAGCAGATCATGGAGTGTGTTAGCATTTCACTGAATTTAGGCTTTTTTATACATGAGTTGTGCTGATTGATGCCATCTCTTAATGACTGAATAGTGAAAGATCTCATCGTTTTCATAAGAAATGCAGAGTTGCTTTTGTCATCTCTTGGTAGAAGCTGACCTGTAGGATGTTGGAGGTCACCTAGCATTCTTTTTGTTTTTCTCATGGCTGCATATTGTGAGAAGTGCTTTTTGCCTTTCCAGTAAGTAGGGAAATTCACTAGCAATATACAAGGCTTTTTTACTTGGGGAAAAAAGCTTGATTTATTAAGCAGGATGATTAAACAGAAGAGAAGCATCCCTTCCATGTTATTTCTTGGGCTTTCCTTAATACTACTTATTTTTACTGGAGAACAGAACTGAACATGCATAGCACTAAAGATATTTTTTATTTCCTTGCATTGAGCATTCTTTTTCTCATGTGACCATTCTGGAGAGGAGGCAGACATGATCCTCTGTACTAGGGCAAGATGAAATCTTGTGTACAGTTCTGGTCACTAGTGTTTGACAGATAAATTCAAGTTGGAACATAGTGATTGGACATAGAGTCAATTTGTTATTCCTGAGTTTGACAGGGAGATGAAGGAAGGGAAGGAAACTAGAGACATTAAATGATGATATAACAAATACATATAGTCTGGGCTCGATGTGAGTTCCTACTATTGGACACTTGGGGGCTGAAGACTTTGGTTTTTTTTAGTGAAGGTAAAAACGTGGAATTTGTTTTATAACGTGGTAGCTGTAATAAGACTCTGGACAAGGTAACTCAGGTCTTTTCTTTGAGCTTTAAGCAATTTTGTTGCTTGCAATGTTCTTTTTAGTAGTGAGACTTAAGTCTCTTCAGTTTGTTTATCCTTTTTTCTGCTTTTTACAGGTGGAGTATAGAGAGATGGATGAGAGTCTTGCGAACTTGTCAGAAGATGAGTACTACTCTGAAGAAGAGAGAAATGCTAAAGCTGAGAAAGAGAAAAAACTACCACCACCACCTCCACCAGCTCCTGCAGAAGAAGAGAATGAAAGTGAGCCAGAGGAGCCTTCTGGTGAGTAAAGAGAGACCTTCTCCTCTGACAATACTTACCTGTTTTACTGCCAGAAATTAAGTGGGGTCAGGTGCAGCATCATGAATCCTGTATCTGGTTTTGAATGATTGTTCATCAGTGCTTTCTTTGCTGGCCCCATATGTGGAAGGAGGGGAAAAATGCAGAGGAGCAGTCTGATAAAGATATCTAATGCATGATCTAATTCCAAATGAGGCCAGACCTCTCATACCAGATTCTCATGATCCTTATTGACATGTCTTTGGAAGCTTATTGATCAGAATAGCCTCTTTGGCACTTAGCTGCCATGCCTGCTCCTGTACCAACTTTCACTCACTCCTCTGAGAGAAAAGGTTAGATATACTTGGGGAGTTTGCTATGCAGGAGAACAGATTTAATCTACAGTGATTGCTGTGGCTTTAAACTATGACTCTAATATTAAGTTCTGGTTGGATTCTGTTTTCTTAAACTTCAGTACTTTGACAGAGTTGTAAAGCTTCACTTTACATTGGAAAGTTTTTTTAGTCAGTCTTGTTCAAGAAGCAGCTTTTGAAATTTCCAGTATTAGCAGTACTCTATCCATTTTTTTTACAGCTGCCACCATGAGTTAGATCATGGTGATATTGGTATTTCACTTTGCTATCTACAAAATCATGCTTTTGCAAAGGTTAGTTTCCATGATACAACACGTGCCGGTTGGTCCTAGGCAATAGCTGAAATCTAGGAGTTGAACTTTTGCTGGTTCATCACTGATGTGAATAACATAAGTCTTCAATTCTGCTGCTTTTAACTGGCTTCTTCTTGGCTGGCAGGTTTGAGAATATATATAATAGGTCTGAAGACAGTTTGGGGATATTTACCTTCAGTTTCAGAAAACATATTAAAAGCCACAATTGTGTTTTGTCTCTTAGGATTTACCCTGTAATCTCTCTTTGGTTCTGACTTGTTGACTCCTGGCTTGATACAGGAATACTATAGCTCAAACACTTGACTGAAATATTTGCAATGATAAAAATCCTTCCTGCCCGTAGTTGTACATGATCTATGAAAAATGGAATTATAATAGTTATAATTCAGCAAGTATCTTTACAATTTAATTTATCTTAGACTTTAGGTTTAATCCTTGAAACATAATATTAATACTCTTCTGGTATTTCTCAGATGCCATTTTATGCCTCTAAGAATGATTATTGAAATCAGTTTGAGGTGTAATTGACTTCAGTGAAGTACAGTGTTTTATCTCATGATGGAAGAAATGTGGAATGTGTGCAGTGATAGACATGTACTATTCTATACACATAGCAACCTGTTAAGCAATTATTCTGCAAACACCATATTTGGTTGTCTAAATGCAATGTAAATTGTTGTCTCTGTCCATGGCAGGGGGATTGGAACTAGGTTATCTTCCAACCCAAGCCATTCTATGATTCTAAATAAAACCAACTTTCAACCAGGCTGTATCTAACTGTCTAGAAATAAGTTAATTTCAGGTCACCGTAGCTTTTCTCCACTCCTAAAAATCCTGTGATATGCACAAAGCAGTGATGTAGGAAGATGACAGATTTTCAGTTGTCATTCCATAGCTAGTCTTGCTTATTTTTAAAGGCTTCTGAAATTATATACATTGGTGGAGCTGTGTGGTTTTGTTTTTATTAATGCAGGTGTCAGGAGAATCAGGTCATCTCATGCTGGCTGTTAACGTGCATTGAAATTTCCAATTCAAACAGCTACTAGCAGGACGAGGCATGGAGACCGCTGCATTTAGAAGCGACGTTTATAACTGTGCTTTTGTCTGTATGTCGCTTTTTTGAAGCAGAAAGATGAGTATTCAACAAGAAGTATTAAATAGGACAGTAATACTAGAGAAAGACTGCATATTGAAAACTTGGGAAAATACAAAACGTTAGCTTGTGTATTACTGTTAATTTATTCTCATTGCAGACCTTAATTATTTCCTTTGTATGTTCAAAGCCTGCAAACACACCAGTAATGAAGTAGATGTGTAGAGCTGTCACAGGTTATGACCTTTTATATTGAAAAGCCTGATTGTGCAAACTTAAAAACATAACAGTGACAGTAGCTGGTATTTCATTATTCTGTCCTCTCAGACAGTTGACCGTAGAAGGTCATTGCACTTCAGGTGACAGCAAAATGCTGGTCTTACATGAGGTGGACTCCATTAAGATGTTCAGCTGTGGGGAATTGCAGGTATTTTGACCATGTAGATTGTTATAGATTTGCAAGATTTACCACATGTTATTGCAGAGCAGTTTAATAGGTACAACAGTATTTAATCATTAAGATGATTTCCTTAAAGAATCTCTCCTCTTTTTCACTTGATAAATACTATCTGGAAGCAGAAACCCTGCAGGCTCACTTTCATTTGTTTTTGTTTCCAGTATCCCTTTTGAAATTAAGGAGCTTGCTTCTTTTGTTTTTTTCCTCTAAGGATCTTACCTGTTTGCCCTCACCAAGTTGAATTTTCTTTTTTATAGCTTCCTGAAGATACTCTTTACCAACTCCTGTCTCTTTAGTTATGTCAATATTCTTACTTTGTGGTAATCTTGTGTTTCTGGCTACTGCTTTTCCAGGATGTGTGAGACTGAATTAGAGCCAGATTAACATCAAGTGTATAGTCAAATTTAGTCGTGTTCTGTGTCTCTCTTTCATCTGACTTGTGTGTTTTCTTAATAAAATTCGGTACTCAGTGGTAATTCTGTGCTGCTGGCCTTTACTTTAAGACGCTGGGTGGTTGCATGAAGTGGACTCCTTTGTAGACCACCTTCCTGGTTGCTGTTCAGCTCATGGTTCATTATTCTGTTGCCTTGAGACTTTCGGCAGATTCTGCTCCTGCACGTGTTGTGTTTGGCTGCAGTAATTTGATGTTAACACGGAGCAGCAGTTTGCTTCCCGCTTTCTCCCTCAGTAGCTGGAACATGGCTTTCTTTTGGGGACGGAAGGGCAATCTCTACAAGCAGCCCTTGTTTCCACGCTTCTGTACTCTGACCAAGTAGCGTTTAGAATTGTGTCTGAGCAAGCATTAATAGTGATGCTTTTTTTTTGACCTAACATTGAAAATGGTTTATCTGTTATTAACAGAGAGGAAGATATTGATTTCTTTTTATAAATAAACCAAGAGCAATTTTGCCCCCTCTACTTATTGTCCGTTCTGATTCAGGGATAACAAGTGCCACAGGCTGATGTCAGCATCCTTTCAATTTCTTAACTTCTAGAAGGCATAAGTGTAACTTCTGCAAGTTAATGGTCTGTGCTGGGGCGTAAATAGTAATGTTTGAGTTGTGTTAGTCTCTCAGAATGGAAGCAGGTCTTGTAATGTTCTCAGCAATATAATGTACTTACAACATAGGTGAAGTGAGGAATTTTCTCTTGCTGTTGCAGATGGATTAACTCATAGAAATCCAGCTTTGGGACTTCTGGGACCTGTCAAAATACAATTATTTGTCACAATCTCTTGTGAACTTCCCTGCTGGTAGATTGATTATATGAAAGTATTGCCTATTGCTCCTCTACTGTAGCTGAGTGAAGATGTCTGTCTTATTTCAGTTCCTATTTTATTTTATCTGTGGATGTGTAATGTTACAGCATTCCAGATGCTAATTCAGGTTATTAAAGTATGCAAATGTTTGGTTCACTTTGTGTCTTGCTTCAGGAGTTAGTTCAAGTGAAATTTTTTTAAGCCTCAAATTAGATTCTGGCACGATTGTCCACCCAGCCCCAAACTCTAAAGAGTAATCTTAACAATTGTGTGTTGGCCTCAGGTTAGACCTTACTCTTACCTGTTTGGAAATGACACCTAGAGCTGTTGTGCTCTAGGAAGTGACTGTTCTATTTGCTACCTTGACTTTCAGTGTTCGTTAACTTTCAGACCAGTTACTTTCAGTGAGGACTTTAGAAGACACCCAATTTGCTGACCATTGAAGCACTTGGTTTGCAGGAGCCGTGGCAGAGGAATGACCAGCCAAACAGTGCTTGGCCATCTCTGTAGTGTTCCATGGCTTCCTGTTCTCTGGAGGAGTCCAGAGTTTTGGTCAGGCTTCTGACTATGGAAGAATATCGCGTATGAGATAAACTGGGAGCTGGTGTCTCCTCTGAAAATTAGCAGTGTGTGAGGTGACCTGTATATTAGCTTTGTTCCTGCAGATATCGCAACTGTACTCTGTTTTAGAAATGCTCTGTTCCTGGTTGTGTTTTAGTCCTCTTAAGGCTGCTATTTAGGACTTAGATTCAGATGCCTTTCCTTATGTTTCCAGCCCTGGATACATTGAAAGACTGATGTCTTTCAGTGCTGGGTACTGACCAGTGGTATTGATGTGTACTTGGATTCAAGGTGGTCTTAGTGTCTTAGAAAGTTGTTGGTGTATCGAGGGTGGTGAAGCCAAAATAAGTGGTCTGAGCCTGTCAAAAAAGGTTCCGTCATCAAGCTTCAAGGAAGAGCTTATGGCCAAAAAAAAAAAAAGGCTCTCTTGAAAGTTAGAGGCTTTTCAGAATGGTTCAATCTATCCCCTTGCATATGGAGAGACTTGGAAGTACCAAGGGCAAGATTATAAAATTCTTATGGTTTGATAACCATAGAATCTGATGGTATCCATCCACCAGATCTTGGCAGTAAGAAATGTAATCTTGTTATTCAAATCCTAGCCGTTAATGAAGTTGATCATAAGTATTTAGCCACAAGGAATGCTACATATTGTGTACTTCTTTATTTCCCATAAAGTCTGATGTAAAGCGTTCCAGTGACATGGATGACACTTTAGAAGACCACAGAGTTTGGTGCCCTGAACCTAGGTTCCGGAAGATGGGATTATTCTCAGAAAACGGGTTTAGTTGGTGAAATTTAATACATAAAACGCCAACTGCCGGGCCTTTATGTCCAGTATGGTTTAACTTATGGAGTAAGGTCCCTGAGTTCTCCTCTTTCCTTCCACAGGGCAAGCAGGAGGACTTCAAGACGACAATTCTGGAGGGTATGGAGACGGCCAAGCATCAGGTGAGGGTGGCGTTTGATGCTTGCCACTTAGTAGCAAGAGCCGCCAAGTTAGGCATTGATGCTTGCGAGTGCGCATGGGTGTGCTTGTTCAGAATTTAGACAGGGAAACAGGAGTTGTCTACCCATCTGGTAAAAAAGTGAGGGGTATTTTCAAATGTCAGTTGAGGTCTCTACCAACCGTGGAAAAGGATGCTGACCTATGTCGAAATGCCTCAGGCCGATCTCTCATCCCTCCACTCCTCTCCATGTTTAGAGGAGTCCAAATGTGCAAAACGATACTTCTTACCTATCCAGTTCCTACCACCTGGAATAACACAGGAAGCCCTGGGCTTCAGCACAGTTGACCTTTTTACTAATTTGCTCGAAACATAGCATGGAGTGCCTTTCTGCTCCTTTGTTTTTGCTTTTTCTTTTGAAAGGGTTTGTGTTTGAGCTGTGTGCCAGTGGTTAGCCCGGGAGATCTATCTGTTGAGGAGATTCTTAGTCTGCTTCTCAGTGGACTGGGTTGGGAATTGCATTTGCCATTTGACCAAAGTACTGATGCTAGCAGTATGCACTTACTGATTAATTCACAGAATTGGTATCTTTATTGTGAAGAACTTAAAGTGCTACTGAAAATCTTCCTCCAACTTGGCCACTTTTGCTCTCCCTTGAGGATTAGGGTTTTAAGTAAAGGAGTTGAAGGCTCCAGAACTTATTCTCTACCTCCAAGCTGATCTTTTTGAAGCAAATACAGCTTCAAGGTATTCATCTGAGAGTGCATCCCTACTGTTCTGAGTGAAGGAGCGTAGCTATGTTTTGGATCTTACCACCTGCTGAGAATTTCTGACTATTTGAGGTTATGGGCTTGAGGATGCATTGCCTGTTTAATTTTTAGGCCGACATTGGCTGTTTGGAAATTCCACATATTTTGCATTTTACATATGTATATGCTGAGGGTACTCTTTTAGCAATTGTCTGGTTTTGCCAGACAGCCAAATAATGTTCCTTTAGAGTGTTTTTCATCTGCAGATGTTTTGGTAACACATTTAAATGAGCAGCATCCTGAAGCTCAATGTCAGGAAAAGGCAAGTGTGTTTGCAAAACAGTGAAGAGGAGATGAGAATCCATTCTAGGCAGTGCTGTTCCTACAGTCACTGAAAAGTTGCCATCCCTAAGGAAAGTGTGTGTAGTTCTGAAGTGGGACTCACTTTGCTGTGTCAGTTTCATGAAACACAAGCAGCAAGGGTATGGGATGGGGGAGATTAAATCAGCCTGAAATTAATTTGAGTTGTGTAATTACAAAAGTAGATCTAAGGACATTTAGTTCTTATAAGATTTTTGAGTGGTTGGGCCAAAAAAAAGGTATCTTTACTGATATGTTCAGCTTTTTCTAAATTCTGGTGTCAAACCTTGTTGCGGTCTTTTTTCTTTTTCCTAAATGCCAGTGCTCATCTGGAGCTATTTTGACATTTTAAAGTTCGGGTATTGCCATAGAAGAAAAATGGCCTTAAAAAAGACACCAGAAAACCCCACCTTGGAGTTTTTTCCAAGGCTGTTACAGAAGGACCAGTTTCCCTGGATTCTCAGTTTGAAGAAGTAAATCACAGAGCTTTTCAAGAAACTGGCGAGTTGCCTTAAATCCACATATCTGAGAATTTCCTGGTAGTTGATCACTGCATGACAGTCAAACTTTTTTAGCAAATATCTGGAGAAGACACACTCACTTTAATACAAGCCTGTAAGAGGGAGGCTGGTTCAGCATTTCAAATCTTTAACTGGTCATTCTCTGAAAATTGTGCTGCTGGGCTTTGTGCTAACACTTGATGGTCTAGAACCTTAATTTAGATTTGTTAACATTAATAAAGTGTCAGAGAATTGGTAACTTTGATTTCCAAGTACAATTTTATGGAGTTCATAGTGTAGCATTTATGTGTGGATGTTTGCAGAGTTGGTTCAGTGAAGTTCCTTAGACTGCAGGACAGCAGAAGGACTGGGGGATGTCTATTACTGGAGAAGATGAAATTCTAGCAGACCTATGGGTTTCTATTCCATAGCTGAATATTAGAGTTGAGAAGTGTTGCAGGTGTGTCAACTTTTCCTGTTAATTTAATTTTACTTTCTTGCAGTGCTCTGTAGCCTCTGTTACTACTTTCCTCTTGTAGAACTGTAAATTATTTTAGACAGTTTTCTTTACCTCGACTCATCACACAGTTGGATCTTCTAATCTTTGCTTGTGAATGAATTTTGTGAGCTTCACAGCTCTTGCCTTCCTTTAATTTTTTTCTTCATCTTTGAGATGTAAAAATGCTTGGAAGTTAAAGGTGTGTGTGTTTGCACCAGAATTGAAAGAAGAGAATTCCTTTTCCTGGTACGGTGAGGTGTGTACCTCTGCATGTGAACTTCCAGTTTCACGCAGTTGTTTTGCTTAGTGTAACACACTGCAGGCTTATATTTTATAATCTTTTGAACAATTCCAGTTTCAGCAAATGATCTTAATCTTACTGCATTACTTGTGGTTTTTTTCCCCTTGGGATATATTAGCTTAGATCCTTTCTCTCCTCTCTCTGTCCCGATCTTAAGTCACTTCCTGGGACATATGAGAGCTATGTTGTTCTTTCTGTATTTCACTTCTCAGTATTTAATTTTGCTCACTGTGCCTGCAAGATTCTCTTTTGCACTCTACTTGTAGCGCTTTATGCACCTGTGTCTCAGTTTGTTACTTTATATATAGTATAACATTTGAATGAGATTGAGGAATGTAGAGTACGTCAGTGTATTTTTACTGCACTACCAGTGTTTGAATTGATAGAAGTACAGATGCCTTTATGAACAGAGTCTTTCTGTGGAGAAAATGTCTCCTGTATATGTTCTCTTCATGTGTAGCTTTTAAATGGAAAAGTCAGAAATCTGTAGTTATTGATTGTAAGCAGCACTTGGGAAAGGGACACAGGGGAAAAGCATAAGTAGGATTGTATTTCATTGCATTGTCTGTTGTGAATATAGGAAATATATTCACATATTCATATATTCTGCAAATGCAGACCTTGAAGAGCAGGTGAGAGGGGACTATAGGCATTGATATAGACCTTTTGGCTTTGAATGGGTTCCAGAATGTTCTCATGTTCTGGTTGAAACTGTAAACCACACAAATGAAGGACAGCATCTAAAGCAGTTCTGTTTTATTATATTATAGATATATGTGCTATATATAATATGATATATGATATGTTATATTGATATGTACCTCTGCCCCCCCTTACTTTTCAGGTTTTCTGTGGGTTTCTTTTCTGTGTTTTCCTACCCCTGGAGTATAGCTTTTTTGTTAAACCTAGATGATACATGTTGTTCAAAGAACTGGAACCTGCATGTTTTGCAGAAATAAATAAAAGAACTAAATGAAAGCATGATGTGAAATTGGCCACCATACCATCTCAAGGATAGATGCGCTCGCTAGGAAGGGTAGTGTAAAAAAAATACTTAGCAATTCCTTTTGCAGTGCTTGTAGACAACTTGTCTTTTTATTGTAGGTGTGGAGGGTGCAGCTTTCCAGAGTAGACTTCCACATGACCGTATGACATCTCAAGAAGCTGCCTGCTTCCCTGATATAATCAGTGGTCCACAGCAGACTCAGAAGGTGTTTCTGTACATCAGGAACCGCACCGTAAGTTTATTGTAAAAGTATTGATAAAAAAGGGTAGGGTATTTGTGTACCATGCAAGACTTGTTGGCAGCTACCCTCACTAACAGTTGGAAGGTTTTTATTTATTTTTTTAATTAAGGTGTTGGGGCTTAATTTCTGACATCCTATCATGCTCGATATTGCCAAGGAAGGTGTTACTCAGTTCTTGATTGAGGCAATGCTGTGAGGCAGCATAAAGAATCTGTGGTATATGTACAATACCCAAAACACAGTCATAGTAACTATCAAAGTTATATGATTCAGCTAATACAGCTTTTAAAAAGACAGAAGCAAACAGAAAGCTGGTGCAACTGTTCTGTTACTTAATCTCAGATTAAAGAAGTCTCTTAAGAATACTGAAATAATAATCAAATATATTGTTGCGTAGAATAAGCCGAACCTCTCAGTTTTGCATAGCATTCAGTTTCTGTAATACTGAGATATCAAGCCAGTCGTGTGGCTTATTCTCAGAACAAAATAGTTACTTTGACAGCTTTGATTTTGTAAAAGAAATTGTAACATTGAAAAAAATTAAATTCTTCTGAATGTTTGTAGCATTTCTGCCCAATTCAAAACTTCCAAGCAACCTAAAATACACAAAGAAGGGACAATATTCAGGTAATTCACTTGAGTTCAGGCCAGCACGCCTGAAGTTTAAACCTTAATAAAACTTGAACAGTAGTATGGTGTCTTGCAGATGATGCTTTTAAATTGTGACAAAGTTTTTTAAGTTCCTCAGGGTTCAAACAGCGTTCAGGGCTTTTTCCTGTATTTAGGAAAGAGTGTTTCAGAAACCTAAATCATGTTAGAAAAATTAACAGTAGAAAAGCAAGAAATATTTTTAAAATTGCTTTTTAAAAGAGAAGACCCCATATGCAGTGTTCATGGTTTTTTCCATAGGTTTAAGATTCTCCAAGATCTGAGGGATGGGTCACTAGCAAAGGCCTTCAGCCTGTTGCTCTGAGGTGTGTTGGGTATGCTGCTTTAAGCAAAGCTTAAAGTCTTATGTGGAGGAGCCAGGGGCTCCTGAGGCACTGGGAAGTCACAGATAAAACACCTCAAAGGCAGGCCACCTGACAAGCAGCAGGAAGGAAATGCAGCCACTCCAGCCAGTAATTCAGCTCCATCAGGCACCCAGCTGAAGTGCCTTCACGAATATGCTCATAGCCTGGGGAACAAACAAGAGGAGTTAGACATGTGCATGCCTCCAGGGCTACGATCTTATTGGCATCACAGAGGTGTGATGGGAGGGCTCTTATGACTGGATTGGTGGAATGGAAGGATACAGACTCTTCAGAAAGAACAAGCTGGAGAGACAGGAGGGGGTGCTTCCCTGTCGTTTAGTGCACAGCTGGAGTGCATGGAGCTCCACCTGGGGATGGATGAAGACCCAACTGAGAGCATATTGGTCAAGATTAAAGGGAGCACAGGGGCAGGTCATGGTACAGTAGAGGTCTGTCACAGACTACAGACCAGGGTGACAGGGTGGATGAGGCCCTTTGAAGACAGATAGGAGGGCACAAGAAATCCAGGAAGTTCTTGGAATGTGTCAAAGACAACTTTCTCCTTCAAATGGTAGAGGATCCAATGTGGAGAGGAGCCATGCTGGACCTCATCCTTACCAACAAAGAGGGGCTGGTGGGGAATGTCAAGCTCAAGGTTAGCCTTGGCTGCAGTGATCACAAGATGTTAGAATTCAAGATCCTTGAATTCTACCCAGCAGGGAGGGTACACAGTAAACTTACTAACCTGGACTTCAGGAGAGCAGACCGTGGCCTCTTGAGGGCCCTGCTTGGCAGGGTAACATGAGAAAAAGTACTGGAGGGGAGAGGAGCTTAAGAAAGCTGGTTATTATTCAAGGATCACCTCCTCCAAGCTCAGGAGCAGTGCATCCCAAGAAAGAAGTGGAAAAAAAAAAAAGGCAAAAAATCCAGGAGGCCTGCATGGATAAACAAGGAGGTTCTGAATAAGCTCAAAACCAAAAAGGAGGCCTACAGAGAGTGGAAGCAAGGATGGATAGACTGGATGGAATACAGAGAAATTGTCCAAGTGGCCAGGAACCAGAGCATACTAAAGTCCAGATAGAATTAAATCTGACCAGGAACATCAAGGATAGCAAGAAAAACTTCTCTAAGTATGTCAGGAATAAAGGCAAGATGAGGGAAGACATAGGCCCTCTCCAGAAGGAAATGAGATATGGAAAAGGCTGAGTTACTGAAGGCTCAGTCTTCACTAGCAAGGGCTGTAACCACACCACCCAAGTCATGGAAGGCAAAAACATGGGCTATGAGAATGAAGAAGCGCCCTGTAGGAGAAGATCAGGTTCAAGACCATTTAAGGAACCCAAGAGCATATAAGTCCACAGGAATTATGATGAAATCCATCTATGGGTTCTGAACAAGCTGGTGGATGAAGTTTCTAAGTAGCTTTCCATTATATTTTTGAGAAGTCATGGTAGTCTGGTGAAGTTCCCACTGACTGGAAAAGGGGAAACATAACCCCCCCTTTCAAAAAGGGGAGAAAAGGAAAATCCGGGGAACTAGAGGCTGGTCACTCCCACCTCTGTGCTTGACAAGATCATGGAGCAAATCCTCCTGGAAGCTCTGCTGTGGATGTGAAAAATAAGGAGGTGATGGGTGGCAGCCAGCATGGCTTCACCACAGGCATATCATGCCTGAAAAATTTTGTGGCTGCCTATGAATGTGCTACAGCATTGGTAGATAAGGGCAGAGCAACAGATGTCATCCACCTGGATTTATGCAAAGCATTTGACACTATCCCACATATCATCCTGGTGTCTAAACATGGATTTGATGGATGGACCACTTGATGGATGAGGAACTGGCTGAATGGCTGCACTCAAAGGGTTGCGAGCAATGGCTCAATGTCCAAGTGGAAGAGTGGCATTCCTCAGGGGTCAGTACTGGGATTGGTGCAGTTCAACATCTTTGTTGGAGGCATGGACAGTGGGATTGAGTGCACCCTCAGTTTGTCAATGATGCCAAGCTGTGTGGTGTGGTTGACATGCTGGAGGAAAGGGATGCCATCCAGAAGGACCTGGACAAGTTGGAGAGGTAGGCCCATGCAAAAACCTCATGAAGTTCAGCCAGGCCAAGTGCATGGTCCTACGCCTGGGTCACAGCACTCCCAAGCCCAAATCCAGGCTGGGTGGAGAATGGCTGGAGAGCAGCCGCGAGGAGAAGGACTTGGAGGTGTTGGTGGATGAGAAGCTCAACACAAGCTTGCAATGTGCACTGACAGCCCAGAAAGCCAATTGCATCCTGGGCTGCATCAAAAGAAGTGTGGCCAGCAGGGCAAGGGGGGGTGATTCTGCTCTGCTCTGGTGAGACCCCACCTGGAGTACTGTGTCCAGCTCTGGAGTCCTCAATACAGGAAAGGACATGGACCTGTTGGAATGGGTCCGGAGGAGGGCCATGAAAATGATCAGAGGGCTTGAGTGCCTCCGCTGTGAGAACAGACTGAGTTGAGGTTGTTCAGCCTGGAGAAGAGAAGGCTCCAAGGAGACCTTGTAATGGCCTTCCAGTACCTGAAGGGGGCCTACAGGAGAGATAGGGAGGTAGTGTTGATCAGGGAGGGGAGCCATAGGACAAGGGGGAATGGTTTTAAACTGGAAGAGGGGAGATATAGTGGAGATCTCAGGAAGAAATTTTTTCCTGTAAGCGTGGTGGGACCCTAGTCCAGGTTGCCCAGAGAAGCTGTGGCTGCTCCATCCCTGGAGGTGTGGTTGGAAGGGGCTTTGTGTAACCTGGTCTGTTGGGAGGTGTCCCTGCCCAGGGCAGGGGTTGTAACTTGATGATCTTTAAGGTCCCTTCCAACTCTAACCATTCTATGATCAAGGGGCATCACAGTTCATTAACCAATACTTAATAACTTCTTTAAGTTATTTGAAATTTATGCATGGTGGACATTGTCATGCTATGAGCATGACTTTTCTTATTCCTGTGAAATCTCCCTATAATTCACCTAAGTTGTAACTTCTGGGAAGTTGTGAGATGCCTAAAACCAGACCAAGGCAAACCTAAAAGTTTGAAAACCAGCTTGCTCAAAATTTATGGTGAGTTATCCTTTTACAAACTCATTAGAAGCAGAAAAGCCTTCCACTGAAACTAATCAATGACTGGGATTTAAAGAAATGCTTGGAAGGGGTATTTGCAGGGCTGCACTGGAAAAAACTGGTGTTGGTTGTCAGTCCCTATTTGTAAGGGAGGAACTCGGATAAGTTCCTAAGCAGAAATCCCTTTCTGAGGAAGACTTGTGAGAGGATCTTTAGGGCTTTGAACAACCTGGTCTAGTGGGAGGTTGGAGCAAGGTGATCTTCAAGGCTCCTTCTAATTTTTGACTTTTCTATGGTTCTCTGGTCTCATCTGGTCAGGGTAGCAGAGGTTCTAGAACAGCAGATGAAGCAAATGGTGATATAAATGCAGTGCTCAGCAGAGTTCCAGAGGAGCGGTGAACTTCAGTGTGCATCTTCTTACTTAGACCTGGCATGGAGTTGGAGGCGGAGTGATTAACTTCGCTCGTAAGAGAGAAGTAGTGAAATATTTAAGGTAAAACTTTGATTTAACAAAACCAGTAGTAAAAGCAATAGTGTTTTACGAGATTCAATGGCAAGGCACACTCATTTGTTTACTGCAGTGAGGACAGGGTCAGACACGCTGTCAGGGAGACCCTCCCG